>NW_020769353.1:3945227-3998291 GCF_900518735.1 Pseudonaja textilis
TATATATATATATATATATATATATATTTGCTCTTTTCTTCTTCTTGATCAAATGTTGTATGCTACCCAGAGTCAGTCTCTTATGAATTCAGTGGCTATATAAAGAAATAAAATTATGCACACACCATAGCAGCTTTCAAAGACATAAACATTCCATTTATTTCTGGATGCCACTGTACAATAAATATCTCTAGTTTAGCCTCTATCATGCCCTTAATGTATTTTCCTCCATCTCCTATTTATTTATTATATCCCACCTTTATTATTTTTATAAATAAATCAAAGCGGCTGATATGCTCAAAATACCTTTCTCCTCCTAATTTTCCCTACAGCAACAACTCAGTAAGATAGGTTGGGCTGAGTGAAAGTGACTGCAACAAAGTCACCCAGCCAGCTTTCATGGTTAAAATGGGACTCAAATCCATGATCTCCCACTTTGTACTCTGGTACCTAAGCACTAGATCAATGATAGCGAACCTTTTTGGTACCGAGTGCCCAAAGCATGTGCATACCCAAAATGCAATGTGCATGCCCTCCACGCATGAATGCCCCCACATTTGTGCCTGTGCCCCTGCATGTGTCCCACCCCCCACATATTCCCCCTGCCCCCTGCGCATGCACCCCCCCACCCCACCCCCCCATGCGTGGCAGAGACCTGAAGACCACCTGGCTGGCAGGAGGCATGCACGGATACATGGCGGAGCCAAGTGGGAGTGACTGCGCGCATGTCCACAGGGAGGGCTCTGCATGCTACCTGTGGCATGCATGCCATAGGTTCGCTACCATGACACTAGACCATACTGGTTCTCTTGATTTCACATTCACTTTCAAACTTACTTTGCTTTCAATTGTGCATTCAGCGTAGGCTGGTTTGTGATCAGGAGGTATTACTTTTATAGTTAGGATACACATATGCCTACTTTATGCAGATGGTCTAAAGTCATTTTTCATGTATTTCCCCGGTTGCTGTCCAGTTTTATAGTTGTGTGTGAAATGATTGTAGAAGGTAGAATTGTACTGTCTTTTTACAGATTTCCCCTGGGTTGTGCATTCACACTTTTTTTGACTGCTTGGAATGAACAGTCCAGGTTAAATTGGATTGGATTTACTCTCTGTATTTCAGGATGGTAATTTGTATGCAGTTTTAAGGCCCTTAAAATCAATAAGAATTTATGGTTATAATTTATCTTAATAAACTAAATTTTCTAGGCATTAGAAACTGAAGTCAGTATATAACAGTAGTGAATGGGGATAAACTTTGTGCTGAAAATTCAACCCAAATGAGTTGAAGAAACCCCCAGATTTAACCAATCAATCTATGTATACTACAGACAGAAAGACAATCAAACTCTTGGAAAATCAAATGCTAAGAGCTAATCAGGAACAAGAATATTTTTGTTTGAAATGAGTGTTTGAAGCGAGAATAAGGCAAGTTCCTTTTGTCTCCATCTCATGGGAAATGGGGTTATTTTGGCTGATTCAGTCAAGAAACTAGGAGTTCCAAGAGATATGTATTTGATTATGTACATTATTTTTAAATAATTTAATTGCATATTTTTAATTTATTTTTTATATATTCAAGTATTTTATATTCAGATTTTTTTTCACTGAGAAAGTTGAATACTGAAAACTGGAAAGTTGAATCTTGTCTAATTTCTAGCATTCACATCCCTGAAACGTAACCACCTAGAATCGCTTCTATGAGATTGGTAGCTATATAAAGTGTATGTAGGTATGAAGGAAGGAAGGAAGGAAGGGAAGGGAAGGGAAGGGAAGGGAAGGGAAGGGAAAGGAAGGGAAGGAAAATGCTCTATTTGGAATAAAATGCCTAAATTGTCTATCAACAGAACCAGTGGAAAAATTATTTTATATCCATACTGTTTTCTAGATATTTTCAGGGATGAATAAGGATTGAGAAAGGGAGATGATGTCAGGTGCAAGGAAATAATGAATTTAAAATGAGTCTTAAAGTTTATTGCAAGTTAATGCTCCTTACAAGAATCTGAACTATTAACGGTCAAAGCAAATCGGTGGTAGATAAGAATCAATGGAATTCAAAGTAGATGAAACTTAGATCTCTTCTGGGTGTGAGGGGATTTGAGATTGATGATATTTGACCCAACCCTTGGACTCAATCTGGTCATCTCTTGTAGATGTGGAAAAAGGGATGAAAATCACATGAAGGTTCATCAGAGCTGTTTTAGGAATCATTCGGCTGTCTATAGTAGAGAAGTAAATGACACCTTTTCCCCTATTATTCTGACACCTCTGACAGAAAATTTCACAACCTCTCTATCCTACTTCCCAATTACAAAAGTACAACTATAACAAGCTAAAGAAAATCAAAATTTTTGTGATCTTTTATGAAACTAAATTCCTTTTCCCTCAACCAATTTTTCTATCCTGGAGCAAATCTGAGGAGTTTTGATGTTTGGGCTTGACCACTCTCCTGAGTAACAGGAAATGTGCTATTAGAAAGAAGAAATTTTTGTTTAGATCTTTAAAATAAGAAGCAGTAGATAAATATTTTAAGTAAATAAAAATGTTTTAAATTAATAATAAAATAAAACAAAACAATAAAAGCTCTAGTGTACCATTATGAGAGAATTAAAGGACTCTAGACTAGGTTTACTTTTTAATTGCCTACTGGCATTTTGTTGCAATATGTAATAGCATAATATTTAATTGCTTTGCCTTATTAATTGAATCAATAATTCTTAAAACACACTCAGTCTTGAAGGATTCAACCAGTTCTGTGGGCATGGCTTAATTTATGGGTGTGGCTTGCTGGCTGGGCATGCCTTGGTGGTCATGTGACTGTGTGGGTATGACCAACTCAATGTCACTACTGTCAAGGGGTGCCTCACCTGGGTCTTCCCCTCCCAGCCATTCCTTGTCACACCCAGCCTCAACTTTATAGTTCTGTAAAATTTTCACCTTTTTTTGACTTTATTATCTGCATACTATAGATGTACTTTCATGGACCACTGAAAGCAGGAAATGGCTCACATGCTTTACTCAAGAGTGTGATAGGCAACAGGTTTTTAAGGGGCTGCCAGAAAGTAGGGGGGGGCAATGTATTTTCCAAAGCACCAGAAGGCAAACAAGAAGCAATGGATGGAAACTGAACAAAGAGAGAAGCAAACTAAGACTAAGGAGAAACTTTCTCACAGTGAGAACAATTAACCAGTGGAACTGCCTGTCTCCAGAAGTTCTGAGTGCTCCAACACTGGAAGTTATTAAGAAAAGACTGTACAGCCATTTCTCTAAAATGGTATATGGTTCGCCCCCCAAGGTCCCTTCTAATATAAGTGCTATTCTGTTATTTTGATACCTTTCCCGGGACCTCTACTCAGAGTTTGGCATCCTCATTTTTCCTGCCTGAGCAGGGGGTTGGACTAGAAGACCTCCATAGTCCCTTACAACCCTGTTAAACACACATGTATTTGTGCTCTGGACTACAGACATGTAAGTCCTAAAAAATACCTGGGCAACAGAAAGGCAGAAAAATCACTCTAGGTGTAGGGACAGTGTAAAATATTAATATATGATAAATAATGGAACAATTAAAAACAATAGCACAGAGATTTCTCTTCCTCCTTCCTTCCTATTTCTTTCTTTTTTTTCTCTCCCTCCCTCCCTTTCTTTCTTTTTCTTCCTCTTTCTTTCTCTCCCTTCCTCTTTCTCTCTCTCTCTTCCCCTTCCTTTCTTTCTTGCTTTCTTTCTCTCTTTCTTTGTTTCCCAAGGGACACTTCCACCATCATTGTTCATTGTTCAGCCAGTCTAGATTCCAAAATGAAGAAATGAAAGAAGTAGCGAAGAGTATGAAGGAAAGCTTGCTGGCTTGGCCCAGCCATGGCTTTGAGGGAGAGAGAGAAAGGTGGCAGTGCATCCTGGGACTGCAACGGTGGTGGGGAATTTCCTTGGGCAGTTTCGGTGGCAGCCTTTGCTGCAAAAGGTGAACTGTGTTGGGAGGGGGGAAAGGTGAGCAGTGGCGGTGTGTTCCAGAACCGTGCCGGTGGCGGGGAGTTTTCTTGGGCAGCTTCAGTGGCAGTGGCAGCAGAGCACACCAGGATGGCAATGGCGGGGCATCCTCTCGGGAGGGGCATTCCCCCAGCAGGATCCAGCCACGGCAGCACCAGGGGGAGAAGGAGAACATTCTCTTCTCTCCCAGCTAGCATGGCCGAATTGACAGCCAGGTGGGCTGGCTCATTTCGCTTTGCCTATTTATCCCTTACCGAAGTCAGGCTCGGCCCCCAGGAAGGGCTGTCTCGCAAGCCGTCTCCTGCCCTCCACTTCATTGCCATAGCTATTGTCACCACGCTGTGCTGCCAGCTCCTCACAAAGGATTCAGATCACCTGAGCCTGTCTGGGGGCTCTGGCGGGGATTGGCGGAGAGCAAGAGGGGTGAGAGAACCCAAAGAGGCTGGCTTCACTCTGGGCCGGTGTGGACTCGGTTGAGTTGGGATGGGGCTGAAGAGTCAAAAGTGGCAACTTTGGGCAGAACCCGCTCCCGGGAAGCAGAGAGGGCTGCTTCTCTGCTGCACAGGAGCCATTCCAAAGGGAGGGGGACTTGCAAGCTTTTTGCTCTCGGGAGAGGCTCTCTCGCTCTCATAGCTGGAGCAGCAGGTGAGTTAAGCAGATGCTGACCTGACTGGAGCCAACAGGAGCTTCTCCACGTGTTCCCCAATGGAAGGCGAGTGGTGGTGTGGGGGGGAAGGCAACTGGCAGTAGTGGCAAAATGCAAGTGGTGGGAGGGAGGGAAGGGGTAAAACAAAAGGCAAGTAGTGGGAGAAAGGTGACCAGGACTTGCACTCATCCAGGGAGATCAGCAGGGCTGCAGTGAAAGGCAGACAGCAATGGCTGCCCTAGCGGGCAGGCAAAAGCAGTCTGCAGTCTGTTGTGCATGCACATGATGCTTTGCATGTGTTATAGGGACTGATTTGGCAGGGAGCCAAGAAGTGGGCGGAGAGGGGTGGGGCCAGCCAGAGGCCTGATTTACCAGTTCTCCAAACTACCGGGAATGGTAACAACTAGTTCTATAAAACCAAGCTGAACCAGTAAAATCCCACCCCTGCATAAAGGTGTACATCAACCAACATGCAGTTTTATTTACTGCAAATAGGTTGGAGTTTTGTAATTTTATTGAATGAAGATTTGTAACCACTGGTTGTCTCTAACACTGTTTTGTATGGATGCTTCTTATATACCATGCAAAAGGCATGCTACAAATGAATACTATTGGGGTAGTTGTTTTCTCCAGTAGGCTGACATTTTGAAAGTTTCTCCACCTCAAAGGTGACAGGTCAGGTTCAAAACAGAAGGATGCCCATCTCCTTCAGCTTGGTATAGGAAATAATGGGGTTTAATAGTTATTTATATTACCTATGTATCAGTATTCTAGTCAGTAAGAAGAAACCTCACCCCTCCTTTCTACCAGCGGAAGGAACAGATGTATCCTCTTTTGCTTATAAGGGAGAATTGGCTGTCTATATATAGTACTGTTGTCCTCAACAATGCAATTCATAACCCTTATAGGTTTCCATTCACAAAAAGGTCCTGCTTGGAAAAAAAATAACAATTAACATCTCTTTGTCTGAAGCTTAACTCTCTTCAGAATTATTATTGGCTTTTCTTGGTGATTTTTAAAAATCCTTCCCCTGTACATCCTCTCTAACATTGTCCAATTGCATTAATTCACACGCCACTGCTACCGTCCAAAATGTTGCTTATGTTATACATTTTTTTCAGGGCATGCAGCAGTATGATACAACTAAAGAACGATAAGCATGTGAAGAAAGTCACTGTCATTTTGCTTCTAAAGTACAAAATTCCTGTTTGTGGCTCTTGCTATTTATACCCATCATTGCACTGATTATGATGCCAATCCCAGCTAGGACTTTGTTGCCCTTCATGTATTGCAGGCCCAAGATGAAGGGAAATGTGAAAAGCCATTACTTTGCAAAAACAGATAAGAAAATAAATTCCCTGTCAATAATATTTTTTTTGCTCAACAGTCCAAAATAACTACATAAAGCCAATGAATACTATATAATCTGTGATGCATGAAATTATTTAGGGATGAGAATCTATTCCCTGCCTTTCTACTTGTGACCTACAGATTCCCTTTCCCTTGCTTCATTCTGCCCCTTCAGATGCTCAGTTTAGCCTTTGTTACAATATAGATAATGGGAATAATATTGAAATGATAAAGGTTTAACATCTCTCTCTCTCTCTCTCTCTCTCACACACACACACACACACACAGAGAGAGAGAGAGAGAGAGAGAGAGAGAGAGAGAGAGAGAATATTACTTTGCCAAGTGACAATATAGTAAGAAATGAAGCCAAGTGATAGACTGTATCAGTCAAATTATTTGTTTTTAATTCATTTTATTGACACCAGGTAGCTGCTAGGGTGGGCAGCAGATGTGGTATTCAGCAGATTCTGACCAGTTCTGGAGAACCGGTAGCAGAAATTTTGAGTGGTTTGGGGAACCGGCAAGTAGCACCTCTGACTGTCCCTTCTCCCATCTATTCTCTGCCTCCTGAGTCCCAGCTGATCCGGTGGATCTTCTTTTGTTGCCCTGCACAGCAGAACCAAGCTGGAAAGCAGGTTAGTGGGGTGGGGAGGGAATGGGATTTTGCAGTAACCTTGCTACTCCCACCAAGCCACACCATGCCCACCAAGCCATGCCTACAGAACAGGTAGTAAAAATGTTTGAATCTCACCACTGGTGGGCAGGTCTAATGGCATCATGATAATGTTCAGTCAATGGGCAGAAATTTTCATCCTGTCTGGAAACAAAGATAGGGAATCCGTGAAGATTGCAGATAGAGTTGATGGCATTAGCCATAAGAGAACTGCTAATTTTTCTATGGGAGAAAAACTATGGTTTAGTTAGAATACTTAGGGGGGAAATGGGTGAAGAAATTCCAGTATGTATTAACCTATGGTGCACTCCTACACAAATGTATCAACTGGCATAGTCATTCACTGGCTATCATACATCCTGAATCTTATGTTAATTGCTCAAATATATATTCTTAAGTTGTACTGTTTTTGGAGAATACACAACTTGAATTTAACTGCCAAGATGTGGCAAATTTAACTGCAGTTTTCCCAATCCTTAGAAAAGTACAACTTGTCAAATTAATTTGATTTGGCTTGTTATAGATACATCTAAACTTCTGCATGTGGAAACACAGTTATAAACTTGGAATACCTAAACTATACCTATTTCATTCCTAGGGTATCAAGTTGAGCTCACCATTATCTTAATTCATCCCACCCATCAGTTACTAATGATTCACCATAATGTCATGCAGTCCTAGTAGCATATATTACATATCAACATTTTACTGAATTACTCTCACAAACACCCCTGAGGGAAGTACAACTAATTCAGGCTATCTATCTTAGAAGTGTCTGATGCCAGCTCCATATGTCACATGTGACATCAGTTAATCTTTTTCTCATGACAATAGATTGATTCATTCCTTATCCCTTTGTCTTACTATTGTAGACAAATGTCGGATGTTGGCATAGTTTTTTTTCTACCACATGACAACCCTAACTTATTTACATAAGTATCAAAATGCCTTGGACTTTATGCTTGAAAAAGGAGGAGTCACAATTTTGTTTCCTGTAATACAAAGTAGTTATCATATGTTGATTTGTAAAAATTCAGTATCTATCTATTTTATGTAGCATACTGGAAAGTATCAGAATGAGGATTTCTAAGAAGATATAATAAAAAAAGTAGTTTTCAAAACGGTCCTTTAAAAAGGAGACGTTTTTGATGCAGCAATGACACTCAAGGGAAAAGTACCAGAAAAGAGTCCTAAGATGCAACTTGTCAAGCTTTGGTGTAAATTATAAAAATGGATAAAAATTACAATCTTTTGGAACAAGACCTTCTATATGATGGATTTTTCTAAAACTCAAATTCAACTGGACCAATAGACTTTGAATGGATGTTTATGAATGAAGGGTAATTAAGTTCACAAAATGAACAATGAACCTATAGTTGTTCTTACTGTTTACTGATCATCTGGATAAATAAGAACAGCAAGTAACACTGCAGATATTATAAAGACCCATCGGATATGATATATTTATCTATGATCTTGTGCTGAAAAGAATGGTTGATGAAGAATAGCTGGAGAAGTAAGAGGGAGAGAAATTAAACATAACACTTGTCTCAGGCACCTAGCTATCCTTGCAGGAATATATATGATCTGAGCTTACAGGAGAAAGGAGACACTATTAAAAAAAATAACAGGGTTTCTGGGAGGAGGGTTAAAAAAGTAAAGATGATGGCTTCAGCTGCGTGATCCCAAAGGCATTAAATGAAGATAAGTAATTGTAATTTGAAAGGATACTTTGAATTTAAACATAGTCATAAATTAAATCAAATTTTATTTTTGACTTGGACTTGTCTGTCCTGGTCATGCATACTCTGAAGTGTTGTCCAAGCATAACCTTCAATGGCCATAACTTTTGGCTCCAGGAAAATCCCATAACAGAATAGAAATAGAATTCTTTATTGGCCAAATGTGATTGGACACACAAGGAATTTGTCTTGGTGCAAATACTCTCAGTATACATAAAAGAAAAGATTCATTTGTCAAGAGTCAAGAATTATAAGGTACAACACTTAATAATAGTCAATAGGGTACAATAAGCACAATAAGCAATCAAATCATACTAGGAAGCAGTCAATACAAATCTTTAGGATACAAGCAACAAGGTTGCAGTCTTACAGTCACAAGTGGGAGGGGATGGGTGATAAGGAGTGATGAGGAGATTAACAGTAATAGTAATGTAGACTTTGCAAATAGTTGGATAGCGTTGCAGGAATTATTTGTTCAGCCGAGTGATGGCATTCGGGAAAAACTCCTTGTGTCTAGTTGTTCTGGTATGCAGTGCTCTAAAGCATTGTTTTGAAGACAGGAGTTGAAACAGTTAGGGTCCAGAATGTGATGGGTGTGTAAATATTTTCTTTTTGACTTGTGCAGTATTGAAGGCAGGTTGGTAGTAATTGTTTTTTCTGCAGTCCTAATTACTCTCTGAAGTCTGTGTCTATCTTGTTGGGTTGCAGAACCAAACCAGACATTATAGAGGTGTAGATGACAGACTTAATAATTCCTCTGAAGAACTGTATCAGCAGCTCCTTAGGCAATTGGAGCTTTCGGAGTTGATCTAGAAAGAACATTCTTTGTTATGCTTTTTTGATGATGTTTTTGATATTAGGTGTCCATTTTAGGTCTTATGATATGATAGAACCTAGAAATTTGAAGGCCTCTACTGTTGATACTGTGTTGTCTAGCATTGTAAGAGATGGCAATATGGGAATGTTTCTCCTAAAATCTACCACCATTTCTACAGTTTTGAATGTGTTCAGTTCCAGATTGTTCCAGTTACACCATGAGGCAAGTTGTACAACTCCTGTCTGTATGCGTATTCATTGTTGTCTCGAATGAGACCAATCACTGTTGTATCATCTACAAACATCAGTATTTTAATGGATGATCATTTGAGATGCAGTAATTGGAATATAGGGGTAAGAGAAGTAGAGAAAGCACACAGACTTGGGAGGGCCCTGTGCTAATTGTACAGGTATCAGATGTGATTCTACCTAGCTTCATCTGCTGCTTCCTGTCTGTTAGGAAGCTTATAATCCAATTCCAAGTGTGTCCAGGTACCACTAGCTGGTTTAGTTTAGTTAGGACAATATCTGGTATTGAATGTTGAACATAAGTCTACAAAGAGAATGTAGGATGTAGTGTAGAGCCATATTAATAGCATCATTTGTCGATCTATTTGCTCGGTATGCAAACTGCATGGGATCTAACATCCGTGATGGTTTTCAGGTGAGACAGCACTAGCCTTTCAAAGGTTTTTATAACTACAGATGTTAGAGCAACTGGTCTGTAGTCATTCAGTTCCCTGATGGAGGGCTTCTTTGGCTCTGGGATGATAGAGCATTTGAAGCAAGAAGCAAATAGCACATCTCTAGTGATTTATTGAAGATTTGGGTGAAGATGGGGGCCAATTGGTTAGCACAGACTTTTAAGCAAGAAGGAGTTATTTTGTCTGGCCCTGGTGCTTTTCCTGGCTTTTGTGAAATTGATCTTGCACTTTTTTTTTCTGTGATCACCAGAGGTTGTGAACCAGTTGTAGGAGGCTTGGCTGTTGTTGGTGTTTGAGATGGGGGTTGTGGAGATAGGTGGCTGTAGCTTGCTTTCAAACCTGCAGTAAAACACATTCGGGTCATCTGCTAGTTATTAATTTGCTTTTGCCTGGGAAGGAGGTTTGCTGTAGCCGGTGATGTTTTTAAGAGTTTG
Source organism: Pseudonaja textilis (assembly GCF_900518735.1). The sequence goes on from NW_020769353.1 coordinate 3,955,577, forward strand.
TTTGTTTATTTATTTATTTGATTTGTCAATTGCTTACAAGATAATAGGTATAAGTAAAAACATAGTTATGAATACATGGATACATATAAGAAAAATAAAAAATAAAAGAAACAATAGGACAGGAACGGTAGGCACATTGGTGTGCTTATGCACGCCCCCTACAGACCTCTTAGGAAAGGGGTGGTCAATAGTAGACAGTCTAAGGTTAACGTTTTTGGGGTTTGGGGAAGAAGCCACAGAGTCAGGTAGAGTATTCCAGACATTGACCACTCTGTTGCTGAAGTCATATTTCCTGCAATCAAGTTTGGTGCAATTAACCTTGAGTTTCTATCTATTGTTTGCTCTTGTATTTTTATGGTTGAAGCTGAAGTATTCATTGACAGGTAGGACATTGCAATGTATGATTTTATATACTATGCTTAGATCGGACTGAAGACGGCATAGTTCTAGGTTTTCTAGGTCTAGAATTTCAAGTCTGGTTTTCTATATGTTTGCTGTTCATTTGTTGAGAACCAATTCCTTAACTTTTCAGAATAGCTTCTTTTTGCTGGTCTGATCTCTCTTGTTAATACATTTCTGGCCTAATTGTATAACATTCTGTCACCTTTTCTGTAGGCTTCCTCTTTGGGACAACGTGGCTGCTTAAGTTTAGCTGTGAACCAGGTTTATTATTACGATACATTTGCAGGTTCCTTGTTGGTATACATAAGTCTTCACAGAAGCTGACATATGATGTTACAGTATCTGTGATACTGTAGATCTTCAGAGGTATCTTCAAAAACATTTCAATCAGTGCAATCAAGGCAAGCCTGAAGCTTCAGCTTTGCTTCATCAGTCCAAGTCCTCACTGATTTAATTGTTGGTTTCATGGTTTAAGTCTTTGTCTGTAGGCAGTTACAAGGTGAATTACACAGTGATCAGAGTGTCCCACAGCTGCTGGTGTAATTCTACAATGAAGATAGTGTTGTGACATGTCTACAGATCGATAAGTAGACCTAGAAACAGAATCATTCATAGCTTTAGAAGAGAATATTTGTAGCTCAGGACTGAACTACGGAGTCCTTGATATGGTTGTTTTCTTGCAGACATTTCATTACCCAACCAGGTAATATCATCATTGCTAGAAGAGAGTGGAGTTTGCTCTCTGTTTATATGAAGTAGCTTACCCTTCCAGTGTTCAACAAACTCTAATATGAAGATGTTACCAAGTTGGGTAATGAAACATCTGCCAGAAAACAACCAAGTTGAAAGAGTACCAAGGATCACATAATTTAAGTTTTGTCACCCCTCATAATATATTTGTCTGTGATATTACCATGGGTCCAAGTCAATTTTCTTCAGTTTTCCCTTTTCAATTGATGCTCAATAATTTCTTCACTGGGATGTTTTCTGTTATTTTGTCTCCTTTTATAAATATGTTTTATAGTCTTGAGCTCAAGGTTGATCAAGGCAACTGAATGTAATACCTTCATTTTGTTTCTCAATAATTTATTTGGATTCAAATCTTTCTGGAATTACACTTAACTAGTTAGTGATTAAATCATGGGGAAATGTTAAATGTAATCCCATTTCAATTGGGCAACAGCCTCAACAGAACAAATATTTGACCTTAATATTCCCTCCTGTTTTCACTGATAAGGCTGCAGTATTGCTTAATATATAGCATCATGATTAGTAATAGTGGGATTTGTAAATGTAACATTACGAAGACTAATAAATGTGAAGAAGGCACTGCTTTTTAAAGGATCTCAGTATTTTCTCTATTCTCATTCTCCAGACTTAAGCTGGAATGCCCTTTATTTTTAAAAAATCAATGCTCATGTACAAAGAGAAAGATGAAACTCTCCAATTTCCTACCATGGTAATGAAAAGCTCTGGTCTCTGTTGATAATTACAAACCATTTCACAGAGAAATCTAAAATTCCAGAGAGCTTTTTTTTTTTCTTTCTCATTATTTTGCCTTTTGGAAATGATTGTTCTGTGCTTTCTATTGGGGCAACCTTCTTACTGGAAGAATTGCTCACCGCCTCAACTGAATGCATACTCTTTAACCCCCTACACTTCATGCTGTCCTGTTTCTTGCTGGGTTCCTCTGAAAATGGAGGCAGCAGGACTTCTCACAGGAATAAAAAACTTGTGATTGCTGGGGATAGAAATTGTGCCAGGCTGGGATTTATCCTGCTGTTTCCATTATAAATTCCTAATTTTAAAATGGTGGAGAAAATAAGCATGAGGACCTCAGCTATTCATCTAGAGCTCTTTTGCTTCTTAGTTGGACCAAACTATTCTGATTGTGTTAAAAAAAACTGTATGTTGACACACATGTGCTAGCAGAAAGAAACTTTCTTTATAAACAATATTAGGCTGGATTTTTTTGTCTAATCGTTCCTATCCAGTGAAAAGAAAAATGCTCAACTCGTGTATCTATTACAATAAAAAAAATTAGTCTTTTTGAAGTATAGATCAGTGGTCACCAACTGGTGGTCCATGAGAAAATTTTGGTGGTCCACAGAAAACTTATTTGCATTTTTTAAATTGCACTAAATCAGGAGTCCTCAAACTATGAATTTAGTGTTCCTTGAGGTCTGAAAGGTTTGTGATCCCCTTGACTTTCAACCATAAATGGGACCATAATTTCCTTTGCTAAGCAATGTGGTTTCTAAATGAGTTGTGCCCAGTTTTACAACCTGTTTTGCTGTGATTGTTAAGTGAATCATTGGAGCTGATAAGTGAATCATGCAGTTGTTAAACAAATACAGCTTTCCTCTGACTTTGCTTGTCAGAAGTCAGCTGAAAAGGTCACAAAAGGTTGGACCAAACTATTCTGAAACCCAAACTATAACCCTGGACACTGCAACCATCATAAATACATGCTCATTACCAAGTGCTCAAATTTTGATCATATGGCTATGATGGTCATAAGCGGTTGTATGTTTTTTCAGTGTCATTGTAACTTTGAACAGTCACCAAATGACTGGTTGTAAATTGAGCTCTACCTGCACTGCCAAAACATGTAGCAAATTCACTGATTTCTTTCTAATCTGAGAATTCCTATTTACCAGAAGCACCTTAGAGAGGATACAGCATGTGGATCTGTTAAATAAATGAGAGAATACTCACAGCTATATTCTTTGTCATTCCCATTTGATCATATTCATGACTTCTAACAAGGCTGACATCTTTCACAAGCTACAGATATAGTCAGAGTCAGATATGTGAAATTTCAGAGATTGCTTTTTTTACATATTCTCCAACAAATATCCTGTCTACCAAAATGGGTGTATTGATGTATTTGCAATTCAAATACATAGCAACTTTTTTTCCCCCAAATGCAATTGCACATAGTGGGTAGCACAGATAAATAAATTTGCGCTATTATGTGAACTTATGGTACATAATTTGTTTGCTTGCTTGCTTGCTTCTTACTATCCATGTTATAGTGTTTATTCCCAACTTCTCTAGGTGATTTATAAGAAAGTACCAACAGGCCACAAGTAGTTTATTTATACAAACACATGCCCATATACAGTGCTTCTCAATTTTGGTAAGTTTAAGACAGGAGCCCTTCAACTCCCAAATTTACAAGCTGGTTAGGGAATTCTAGGAGTGATCCACCCCCCCCCCCAAAAAAAATATATATATATACAATTTTTTAATGTATGCAATAAAGCCAGAGTAAGACCAATTGTTTACCTGAATATTTATTGGTCTTACTTTCAGGTAAACAGAAAGATCATTTAAATAGTCTGTGACAAGCTTTTATTTTAAGCCTTAAATCAGAGTAAAAAGCATGATGCTTGGGGAGATGAGTGGACTAAATGTGAATAGAAGACAGAAAGAAACAGTAGGTGTCAATCTGAATCCTTCCCCTTGTACATATCAGTATATCAGCAGCGTCATCTGCAAAATGGCTTAAGTTGTCAGAGGACCAGAATAATTGGTATTCAGACAAGCTAGAGATTGGCTGAATGTGTGGATTTGCTTACATAAACAAAATCCAGATAACCATCTTGATTCAAAATCATATCTGGTTATTATAATTAAAAACCCTTTTCCATTTCTGCCAAAGAAGAACCTTAAACAGTGACAGGCGAATGACATCTACTATATTTATTTATCTCGCCCTGAGAAAGCTGAATCTGATAAGCCACTTTTCACAAAGCAGTTACGGCACCTTTTATTAATGCAGAACTGCAGCAGGCAGCTTATCTACCCCAATTAAAGGACCCCCTGCCAAAGACCTAGTTGTAGCCATTTCGTACCTTTTCTTTCTTTTTAAAGAAAAGGTCCTTTCTGTCCAGCTAATTGACAAGAGAGAAATAACTACAAGGACCAAGAAGAAAGAATCAAGCTGAGAGCTTATTCGAAGTATAGTTTAAGCATATAGGAAGTTAGAAGAATACGGATGTCAAGAATATTGCATGATCTAAGGAAATGTCTGGTCTACTTTTTCAATGCCTACTGGTAGCTAAAAGAAATGTTCACTGAACTATCTTTTGCAAGTAAAAGTTATCTTATTCAGTGATAAATGGGAAGTGAATGAATCCAAGGTGAGCAATAGGTGGAGCCTCTATGATTAGAAATGAGATGGTATCAAAGGAGCCTACACTTCATTTGAGGCCAGGAGAACAGTAGGATGTTGGCATAACATTATGAGCATTCTCCAAATAGCTGACATGGTAGGCATGGCCAATTGCAAATCATGAATTCATGACAAAATAACTGGTAAAATTGCTTCCTGCGGCACATTTCAAATACTTACTTCTCTTTCTCTGCAACTTCAATTTTGCTTTATCTTTTTGGGAAAGTAGAGAGTGTGAGGTAGTCCAAACAAACCAGTGGCCTGCTTCTCTATTTTCTCAGGAAGTTTTCCATACTTAGGTGAGATTCATTCATGAGTGGGATTCAACTGGTGTAACTACTGGTTTGGTGATTTTCAGTTTTGTATTGTAGTGCAACCCTCTGCTCAAGCAAGAGACCAGGGTTCCCCAACTCCTGGGCTGCAGCCCACTATCAGGCCATGGCCTATTCACAACCAGGGCATGGGCTGACATACATCCATGCGTTTGACTCGCACAAGCAGCAGGGTGGTATAGTCAAGCGGCTCAACTTGCAGTTGAGCTGCAATAGGATTGCATTAGCTTTTTTGGCTCTGCTGCCCACTGCTAACTATTTCAATTGGCTTCCTTACTTAGAATAGAATAGAACAGAATAACAGAGTTAGAAAGGACCTTGGAGGTCTTCTAGTCCAACCCCCTGCTTAGGCAGGAAACCATACACCAATTCAGACAAATGGTTATCCAATCTCTTCTTAAAAACATCAAGTGTTGGAGCATTTACAACCTCTGGAGGCAAGTTATTCCACTGATTAATTGTTCTAACTCTCAGGAAATGTCTCCTTAGTTCTAAGTTGCTTCTCTCCTTGATTAATTTCTACTCATTGTTTCTTGTCCTGCCCTCAAGTGCTTTGGGGAATAGCTTGACTCCGTCCTCTCTGTGGCAGCCCCTGAGATATTGGAACACTACTATCATGTCACCCCTCGTCCTTCTTTTCATCAGACTAGACATACCCAGTTCCTGCAACCGTTCTTCATATATTTTAGCCTCCAGTCCCCTAATCATCTTTGTTGCTCTTCTCTGCACTCTTTTTAGGATCTCAACATCATTTTTACATCATGGTGATCAAAACTGGATGCAGCATTCCAAGGGTGGCCTTACTAAGGCATTATAAAGTGGTATTAACACTTCACGTGATCTTGATTCTATTCCTTTGTTTATGCAGCCTAGAACTGTGTTGTCTTTTTTGGCAGCTGCAGAAATCTGCTGGCTCATATTTAAGTGATTGTCCACTAGGAATCCAAGATCCTTCTCACAGTTACTACTATTGAGCAAGGGACACATATGCTATACCTGTGTATTTTGTTTTTCTTGCCTAAATGTAGAACTTTACTTTTTTCACCATTGCATTTCATTTTGTTAGATAGCGCCCAATTCTTCTCTCAGTTGATAACTATTTAAATATCTGGAAACTACAAAAACCAATAACAATATCATTTGCATATTGTTCCAAAAGATAAGTTCACACTGAAATTCAAAATTCCTCTAACTTTCCTAATGTTGGATGAAATATAATTTCTCAATAAAAGTAGCAAGAAGTGTTGTTGCATTCAGTTTAGGACTAGTACAAATTCCAGATGTAAGAATGATATTTGGACAATGCCTAAGAGTCTTACATATTTTGTGTCATTTACATATAGGACATTATGCCTATCTATAGCCTTATGTTTTAAATAACTTTAAAAGTTGTTCCCTGGTAACCTTGAGTATATTTGTATGAAACAAATTTCCAGTGTTTTTGTGACTACAATTTCCAGAATTCTTAGTCAATATAGACAACGCCAAAGTATACACAAAGTATACACTTTTAAGTCATGCTTGTCTAAAGAAATGTATACAAATAATAGATTTGCTCACATTTATTTTGAAATTTATAAATGTTTCTTCCATTATACTCAGAGTTTCCATCCCTGGGTTTACAAAGTCCAAATTTCCATTTAACAGAACTATATTAATTTTTGAAAAAAGATTTAAAATTCAATTTTAATTAATCTGTCCTCCTCCTCCTCCTTCAATCTTATCTGTGGACAAAACCATATATGACAATGCAGAAGTCTGTTGGAACAAAAACTGCAAGATCAGGTTTAGAGGTCCAGAAAACAGAAGGCCAATCCAAATTCCCAGAGAATTTCCCACTTGAGACAAGCAAAATGAGCCAAAGAACAGTGTAATCGACTGAGAGAAAAAGTATTTTCTATATTATACAGCTACATGTGGAAACTCGCTGTTCCTGGGAAAATTGCCTTATTTTTACTCCCACATGATTTTAACACATACAATGAGCCATTGGCCTGACTCACACGCTCCATTCCCAGTCTACTCTCTTTGCATATGGGACATGGCAGATATGCACCATTGCATTTTAAATTTGGCCATTTAATCAGAAAGTGGAAACCAAAACACTTTTGCATATTTGAAAACTGTTTTAAGACATAGAATTAAGTGAATTAACTCTGCTTTTCTCACACCAAATATATAATTTATTCAGGATAGATGAAAACTGTTGCTTTATTGGTGAACTGCTCATGAAAGAGAATTGAAGAAGCATTACCTGGATACACCTGTGTGTCCAGTGGCTATGAGCTTTAAATTGTGCTTTTTCCTGCATTCAAATAGAAAATCCCCAGAATCATTCTTTTCAAATGTAGATATACTTGTAAATTATAGTAAACAAACTAAATTACGTTTATTTGAAGAAATATAATTATTCCCAGAAGAATTTCCTGCTGTAGGGAATCTATCTATCTAAACTAGACTTATGACTGAAATCACAGGCTATCAAACTCAGATTACAGGTAGTCCTTGAATTATGACAACTGAGCTTAGACTTTACGTTGCTAAGTGAGAAATTAGTTAAGTGAGTTTTGCCACATTTTATGACTTTTCTTGCTACATTTGTTAAATGAATCACTGAAGTTGTTAAGTGAATTTGCTATGCCATTGACTTTGCTTGTAAGAAGATTACAAAAGATGATGATATGACCCTGGAACATTGTAATTGTCATAAATATGAACCAATTATCAAGCATCCAAATATAAATGAGAAATGGGCCAACAGTCATAAGTGTGAAAAATGATCATAGATCACTTTTTTCAGTGCTGTTGTAACTTTGGCCTCTAAATGATCTGTTGTAAGTCAAGGACTACCTGTATTACTATTGAAAATCTATGTACTAAATTTCCCCCCCAAGATGGCGGTGCATTCATATGCAATAGCCTTGAGCTCCCAGTATTGGTGTGTGATGTTTGGAATAATGTGTGTATGGATGTGTGTGCACTATGTAGCACAAGGGGCAAAATTTGCCTACACCGCATAGAGATGCTAAACATCAGGATTACAAGTCAATCCGGGATTTCCAGAGGTGGGATTCAAATTTTTTAACAAGTTGTTCTGTGGGCATGGCTTAGTTGGTGGATGTGGCTTGGTGGTCATGGGACTGGCCGGGCATGGCCAATTCAGCATCACTCATATCGAGGCACGCATCTCCTCACCTGGCCTCTCATGACTGTGGGAATGCTGCAACAGTCGTAAGTGTGAAAAAGGGTCATAAGTCACTTTTTTCAGTGCCATTGTAACTTTGAATGGTCACTCCACACAAGCAAAGTACCAGCAAAGGAGGGGAAAAAACTCTAGAGGCGCTCCTGAGATAGGAAATCTAGTCCTGCCAAGAACGTAATAAGGGTTAACAGAGAGGCAATTTCTGTAAGCAATACCAGAATGTTTCCTTCCTGCCTTCCTTACAGGATTAGGCTTAGGTTTAGGATTAGGTTATTAGGAATTTCTTCTAACAATCGGTTCTCAGAATTGCTTAGAATATTAACAACCAGTTCTAGTGAATAGGTGTGAACCCATAGAATCCCACCCCTGGGGATTACTAGTGATTTTCAGCTGTCCCACAACATATTGAACTGCATGGTGAGGCCTCCAGGATCTCCATGGATTGTCTTCGGGTCAGGGGGGTACCGACAAAAGCGAAATGACCGGAAACAAAAGCACAGTTGTAGAGCCAGTCTGTTAGCTCAGCTCTGAAAAGAGCCCCACAGACTAGTGTTGCCAAGCATTTTTTTTTTTTTAGCAAAGCTAGATCTCTCATCCACAAAATTGATGAATTAGAGCTGCAGATGGCAGCAAGCAGGCTTCTCCATGTAAGTTGTGTGATGATCGCCACAGAGACCTGACTACATCCATTTGTACCCAATTTGGCAGTGGGGTTGACAAGCCATGCCACTTATCATTCTGATAGAAATGGCAACTCTGGTAAGAACAAGGGAGGAGGACTCTGTATCTATATATTTAGTGATTGGTATACAGCAGAGTAGTCTATATGTATTGCTCCCCAGATGTGGAACTGTCACATGTAGGCCATTTTATCTGACTAGAGAAATTACTGTGATAATTATTATAACTGCTTATATTCCACTTGATGCCAATGTCAGTATAGCGCTTTCTAAGCCATATGACATCATGTCCAGGCAGAAGCAAACTCATCCAGAGAGCACTCTTGTCATGGCTGGGGACTTCAGTTAAGCCTGTCTAAAGACAGTTTTCCCTAAGTTTGTGCAGTATGTGCAGTTCTTCACCAGAGGGAAGAACACTTTAGACCGTGTGTACTTTAACCTGAAACAGGCATACAAAACAATCCCCCTTCTCCTTCCCCCCACCTGGGTACATCCGACTATCTTTCACTCCTGTTTTGCCCAAAGTATGTCCCCCTCAGGAAAAGAACTCAGCCAGTCATGAAAATGGTTAAAACCTGGCCAGAGGGTGCTCTCAGTCAGCTGCAGGGCTGTTTTGAAACCAAGGAGTGGAGTGTATTTGAACATCAAGACCTGCATGAATACACTGATGCTGTACTCTCTTACATCAAAGTATGCACTGACAGTGTAATAGTGGACAAGTACATCAGAGTCTAAGGGAATTGTAAACTTTAGATGACTGCTGAGGTACAGTGCTTCTGCGAGCCTGGGATTCTGCCTTTAAGGCAGGGGACAGTGACATATATAGAGAGGCCAGGGCAAACCTTAGAAGAGGCATTAAGATAGCAAAACAAAAACACAAACAATGTGGAGAACCATCTAGCACAGGGGTTGCCACCCTTTTGGACCTCAGGGACCACCAAACTCATAATTTTAGATCCCAGGGACTACTAACCAGTTCTGTGGGCATGGCCTAATTTGTGGGTGTGGCTTGGTGGTATGTGACTGGCTGAGCATGGCTTGTATGTAAATATTATAAATATTTATATAAATATTGATTTTTTTTTATAAAAAAGATCAACTTTCACCCAAAATCAGGCAAAGCAGGCAGGCAGATTGAGTTGCTCACAGAATCACAGATTCATTTAGAGATCTATCTATCATTGGCTAGCTCAGTCTGTCACATAAAATTTGCTTGCAAGCAAACTCACAAAATTAACTCACAATACACCATGCATGTAAATATTGATTTTTTTATTTTTAAAAAAGAGCAACTTTTACCCAAAATCAGGCAAAGCAGGCAGATTGAGTTGCTCACAGAATCATCCAGTGATCTATCTATCTGCCATCGGCTAGGTCAGTCTCTCAAATCTGCTTGCTGTGAGTCTGCTCTGAATTTGCTTGCAAGCAAAACTTCAGTCCTAAGGGAGGTTCAGCTCCAACCCCTTCGGCTCCAACCATTTCCTGCTTTCTAGTTAATCTAAATCTCCCAGCACAGCAGAACAGATGATGGTCGGAAAAAGGAAAAATAGCAATTTAGCAGACAAGTTTACCGGGTAAGGAGTGAGTGGGCAGGGAGGGTTCCCACGGGCCTTGTGTTTCTGCGCAGCCTGGATTAATTGCTTTGTGTGGGTGCTCTGGGGATGAGATTTCTCTGTGGTCCACCAAAATTTTCTCATGGCCCATCAGTAGGCCACAGCCCACCGGTTGGCGACTGCTGATCTATCAGACAACACCCAAAGTAAGTGTGGTAGGGACTGCAGCATCTATGCTGATGCCTTGTCGGTAGAGGAATTGAACATGGTCTTCACCCGCTATGAGGTGAAAAGACCAGACCCTGTAGCCTCTGCCCACCAGCTTTCTGATTCCCAGCTACTCATCCTATACAAACACCAAGTAAGAGTTGTACTGAAGGCTGTTAAAGCCAGAAAAGCTGCAGATCCAGATGGGGTGCTGGGGATAGTGGTTAAAAATTGTGCCAGCCAATTAGCAGGGGTCCTAACAAGGATCTTTAACATTTTCCTGCAAATGGCCTGTGTTCTATCATGCCTGAAAGCAGCCACTATTGTCCCAGTCCCCAAGAAAACAGCAATTAACTGCCTAATAACTACAGACCTATCGCGTTAATGTCAGTAGTGATGAAATGTTTTGAGAGATTGGTTCTCTAACACCTTAGGACATGCCTCCCACCAGACTTTGACAAATATCAGTTTGCCTACAGGGGGAATAAATCGACAGACAATGCCATAGATACTGCTTTACATTCTGTAGCGAGCAACTGGAGGAACTCGGAAACTATGTCATGATGCTTTTCATAGACTATAGCTCAGCCTTCAATACTATCCTGCCGAACATCCTTATTGAAACTGACTGACTTGGATTTTCCCTCTTCCATCTGTGATTAGATCCAAGATTTTCTGGGGGACCAGCTACAACAGTAAGGGCTGGGTCTGTCATATCCACTTCCCTGAAGCTTAGTACTGGCTCCCTACAAGGCTGTATACTCAATCCCTACCTGTACTCACTGTACACATATGACTGCGTACATTCTGACCCATCCACAGTGATCATTAAGTTCGCAGATGATACCACCATACTGGGTCTTATTGCAGAGGGAGATGAAACAGTGTACAAGCAGGTGGTTAAAAAATTATCCATATGGTGCTTAGAAAACACCTGTACATCAGCACCTGTACATCAGCAAGACAAAGGAGATGATGTTAGACTTCTGAAAGAAGAGAGAGGAACCTGTCTCACTTTACATCAAGGGGGGCTGTGTGGAGAGAATTTCCTCAAGGATTTATTTTTATTTATTTGATTTGATTTGTCAATTGCTCACAAGATAATAGGTATAAGTATAAACATAGTTATGAATACATGGATACATATAAGAAAAATAAAAGAAACAATAGGACAGGGACAGTAGGCACGTTGGTGTGCTTATGCCGCCCCTTTAAATTAAATTGATTAAATTAATGTTAAATTAAATTAAAATCCTCCTTTAAATTCCTGGGAGTCTACCTCAGCGAAGATCTCACCTGGAAAATCAATACGACCCAGGTGGCCAGAAAGGCCCAACAGAGACTCTACTTCCTCAGGGTCTTGCAAAAAAACAAAGTGAAACAACAACCGATGACCTCCTTTTACCAGTCCACAATAAAAAGCATACTCACTCACTGCATTACAGTGTGGTATCCTGGCTTGACAGCCACGGATAGAAAGACACTACAGAAGATGGTGAGCACAGCACAAAACATCATGGGTTGTCCCCTGATACCACTAGATGACATCCCTAGGGCTTGATGCCTTAGAAGAGTGAGGAAAATCCTCGGGGACGACTCACACCCTGGTCAGCACTTCTTTACTCTCCTACCATTGGGAAGGAGATATAGAAGCATAGGCAGCTGCACAAACAGGCTGAAGAACAATTTTTATCCATGGACTACCAACTTCTGAAACGAAAATAACTTTACAACTACATAGCATGATTGACTTGCAAAATGTGCAATAAGTTCACATGGTGCAATAGGATTGTGTGTCTGTTAGTAGGATTCACTGTGTTAGGGATTTTCTGTCTTTCACTATGAGTTGTATTGTATTGCGTTGCATGAAGAGAGGCTCAGCCAATGTCATTGTACACATGTTGTACTCTAACAATAAAGGTTTGAAAGAATATGATTGCACCTGTTGCTTTTATTTAATCCTGTATTCAGATTGCTTTTAGTTTTGATCACTTTATAAAAATGGTCTATAAGCCCCAGTAACACTATAAGATTTACCTTCGGAACAATGCAAATTTTGGAAAGGACTAGAAAGATCCAGGTATATCTGTGGGGGAGGGAATCTTGTGATTCAAGACATTACAATTTCAAGATGCAAACTCCTTCCCTTACATAAGTACACATAATTCTGTCATGAAAATATGAAAAGGTGGAAATGTCATCACAATATTTTCCATCATTTTCTTGTCATGATGGATAGAAAGGGATGCTAATAAGTTGACTGTCCAAATTACAACTAAATTACAAAATTGACCAAATGAACTTGAATCACAACATTTGAGTATCACTTATCCCATTAGTCTGCAACATGAATCCTATATATGTATGGTACCTCAAGAAAGAGAAGACGCATTCAAAAAATTATGTTATTCAAGTTCTTCTTTTCAGCTACTTCTGGCCCAAGACTAGAGTCCAGTAAAATCATCTATAGCCATGTTCTGTGAGAACATGACATTTAGCAAATGGAAAGAACAGCCAAGAATTGAAAAATGGGCTAACAAAAGGTGCTCATTTTCAGTTTAAGGCCATGAAATACTCCATGTACTCTCTTCTTCAGCTCACATACTATGGCTGCCATCAACAAAATGTCTTAAAATGGGGTGATAGAAGAAAAAGGAGGGGGGGTAACCCTGAACAGTCCTTAACCTATTTTTTGAAATATAAAAAAAATCTATATTGCTGAAGAGTTTTCAGCTTTAAGTGCCTGATGCAAATCAAATGTCTCCAGCTGAATGTTAGACATGCAGTACAACAGCTAATGAGAACCAGTGTCAATTCTGGAAAATGTTAAGCAGAATGATTTTGTTCTTCACCAATCTACCACTTTCCCCCCAGGAAAGCTGAGCATATGATTCCAATCACACAGTTATGACAGGTTGTATGCGTGTAGGAGGTTTTTTCTTCAGCATCCAAGAGGTCATTTACTAATGGCTTGTAGCCAAGAGCACTGCTCTCTTCAAGACCAATTTAGCTGCCATTAGCTACCATTGAAAACATCCAAGCCATTCCTTGACTGACATTCTACATGGAAAGAGAGGCTTTCCTTCTGACTTGGGGGGGTGGGGATCATTCATTTTGTAACCAGCAGAAACAGCTTTCTTTTGAAAGAAAAGAGGGTGGGGGAGACAGTCTGGGTAAAACTGAGTGCTTGTTAAAGCACATTGTTCCCTTCAGTCAGGACAAGAACCATAGTTGATCGTAACACTGAATGCTGCCGATCACACTCTTAAAAGTAAAAGGACTGAATTTTATGAATTGAAAATGTAATATTAATAGGAATTGTTCAAAAGGATGTCAGCTTTAAGCTGATCCTGGTGATTTCATGGACAAGTTTTTGGATAAGATTACCAAAATTAGCTTTCCATATATATATATAAAATTAGCTTTCCATATATATATATATATATTTGGTGGGGGGAGGATATTATATCAACTTCTTAAACATATCCTATGGTCCTAAGATCCAGTTCCTTGGTGGTCTCCAAGTGCTGCCTGCTAAGTCTGTTTCAATTGAATTAGTTGGTACTAGGTTTTGCTTTCTTTCATACTAAGCAACATTGCAATTCACACAAGCAATTTTTGGATTTGTTGTGAGAGTCTCACACAAAGCTTGGATACATATGGAAGAGATAAATCTACTGTGAGCATTTGCTGTATACCCAATAGAGATTGGCATATGCTGGTTGAGTCCCTGACCTTTACTGCAGATTTTAAAAGGAGTAAATGATTGATAGGGAGAATTAGAAGAGGTTTAGTAGCATTCCTGATGCTTGCCATCATAAATTAGGGTGGCTTTCTTCCTACATTATCGAAATGTTTTTCAATCTTGGCAACTTAAAAGAAGATGTGTGAACTTCAACTCCAAGAATTCCCCAACCAGTATGGGGAATACTGGGAAATAAAGTCCATGTGTTGCTAAAGTTGAGGAAAATATAATTTAAATGATAGAACTAGATTGGTGGATCTGATCTAACAACTGTTTGAAGTTACACCGGATCTCTCTGGTCCTACTTATGACCTAGATTCAACACTGTGATGGCCAGACCTTTTCCCATGGTCATCTGATTGTATTTTGGGTTGTCTTTATAACTGTGCGCAGTGACCCATGGTCACATGATTGCAATCTATGGTTTTTTTTGCTAGAAACTGGTGTTTAATTTTAGTTTCCAGAGAAAATTGCCCACTGTGGACAAAGGGTTTGATTAATGACCACAACATTCACTTTACAACCAATGGATTTGCTTAACAATCACTCCCCCCAAAAAGAATAAAAATGGCATGGGCATGTGATTGTTTATTTAATGACTATCACAACTTACGACTGAAATTCCTGATTCAGTTTAATTACAAAACCACCTGTAAAAGGTCTTAATTTTCTTCCTTCGTTCCGTTTTCTGTTTGAAGTAGCTCTGCACACCTAACCTCAATGCCTGTCTACTCTATACCATTGCTTCTCAACCTTTTTCCTTCTTTACCCAAAACCTGATATCAGAAAGTTCGTGTTGTAATTGTGTAATGACTTTGTGTGTTATCACTCAAAGAAAAATCACTGTTACCCAATTTGGTTTGGGAAGCTTTGCTGTATAGGGTAAAACTAAAAAGCAAGATAACCCTTATGTTCAAGGCTGCTGAATAAAGGTCCAGTTTAAGACAAAGAACTGAAAGAAAAGAAAGTTATGGATTCTTGAAATTGTCCTCTGTAGTTAACACTGGAATGAGTTGCAAGAATGCAAGTTCTGTGTCTTCCCCACAAAAGTAATTATACCACATTCTCACTTAAATTATAGTGACTCCTTCTTAAACTTTATCTAGACCTATACCTTGGTGCATGCAAATATGATGTAAATGTATGGCTTTTTTTCTACCATCCTGGCTGGTGATAGATTTCTTTTTCTTTTGAAACCTAAGCAAAATATGCAAAATTATGAAATCTTATAGAGACAGCTGTATGTTTTGCCCTGTGGGGACCAACAGCAACTCTGGGATAAGTGCTCAACTCCATAATATTAGAGAGATTTTATGGTTTAGGAACTTAGTTAACTGATTTCCAAAACATCAAGGTGATGCATGTAAAAAGAAAGTAGGACTTTGCTGCAATGTCACAATGCTGCTTTCATCACTTGCCTCCTTCTACATATATTGCCAAGAGCCAGATCTATAGTATGGGTACAAGGTAGTCCTCGACTAACAACAGTTCTTTAGTGACTATTCAAAGTTACAGCGGCACTGGAAAAAGTGCTTATGATCATTTTTCACATTTATATCCATTGCAGCTTTCCCACGTGATCAAAATCCAGATGTTTGGCAATTGCTTCATGTTTATGATGATTGTCATGTCCCAGGGTCACATGTTCATCTTTTGTAACCTTATGACCAGAAAAATCAATGTGGAAGCCAGGTTCATAGAATAACAGAGTTGGAAGGTACCTTGGAGGTCATCTAGTCCAACCCCCTGCTCGAGCAGGATAGTCTATTCCCAATATTAGCCTCTCTAGGATCGAACTCACAGCCTCCGGATTGTGAGGCGAGAGCTCTAGGCCATGGGATCTGGTAGGTTCACTTAACCAATGTCTTACTAATTTAACAATTGCAGTGACTCAGTTAATTATGACAATAAAGGTAATAAAATGTGACAAAATTCACTTAACAACTGTTACATTTAGCAATAAAAATGTTGGGCTCATTTATGGTCACATATTGAGGACTACCTGTTCATGGTTATACTTGTACTAGGAGATTAAGATCCAAATTCCTGCTTGACCATATAAATGGTTAGGCAGATTTGGGTCAGTCACTCTTTCTGTGACCAGATTTGGATCAGTAACTCTCTCTGGATTGTATATACACTGTCATATATAGTGTATATACAATCCATAATTAGAAAAATAATGTATGTGGGAAAATCAAGAGACTATTGTGCAGATTTTTATTCTGGTACTTATCAAATTTTGGGAAGAACATAGACTACCTGCCCAAGCTTCTCTTTTGAACTTGACTCAGATTGTGGGCCTCAGAATTTCTGTAAGCAGCTAAATGATTCCTATAAACTTCTTCCTAAGCCAAACCATTTTATAAGCCTATGTCTTGAAAGTAACATTCTTTGGGCTATTTAATTGGGGGGAAAGCCTGATTACAATAGGCACACTTATTTAAATAAATGAGCACTCATATGTAGCACTCAGGCATAAAAAGTTCATCCACTATCCACAAATATACACACACAGAGGTCTAAAAATGAACAACTCTGAATAGCAATGAAAAATCTGTTCTGGTTTTGCATCTTGTACATGTTCTTAAAAAACAAAATCAGTGAGAGCTTGGTATGTAGTTACTCAGGCTAATGACTAAACAAACAGACTTCTGATCAGTAACCACAGCCTTGTTTGTTTTTTTCCAGGAGTCTGTCTAATTTTTTGTATGTGTACTCAGTCAAGAAACCTAAGAAAACAGTGCCTGTAAGCCAGATAGAGGTGAAAGATTACATACCACAACAGTGAATGTATGAGGTTAGGAAACTGCTACTTTGACTAGGAGATAAAGAGTAAGGCTGTGGTATTTATAGTTTCATAGACATTTGTATTGCCTTTTGAAAGAAATCTAATGATATAAACCTGAATACTATTTATGGCCTTTTCAGGGTAATGGCTATAGGATAAATATATGCAATAAAACATTCCTAAGGAAATGAGACGATCAAGATCTCTCTAGGATAGCAACTGCCTCTTGGCAGACAAATATTTTGGGGCCTATCTACAGTATACTCACCACAGTGGGGTAAACTAATGCTTGTGCTTTACACCACAAAATTATTGGTTAGGTCTAAGCAGATGCTAAGCAGAAACATTCAGAAAATCTTTTGATGGGGATTCAGAAATACTGTGCTTCAGCCAGCTCCCTTCCTTCAACCAGCCAATGTTGATGAGAGAAATCTACAGCGTAGAATAGCAATAGCAAAACAACCATTAATCATAGTGACTGAGAAAGCTTTATGTTTTTACTAGAAGCACAGCTGAGTTTGTTGATCTTGTTCTTTTAGTAGTATGTCATAAAACTTTCAGTGTGGACCTGGATTTCTCCTTGTCCTTAGTAAACCTTCAGCAATGACTATTTGTTACTGGTTTTATAGAATGTCTTACTTTAGTTTATCTTGGAAGCTAAGTAAGGTTGACCTTGGATGATACTTGGATGAGAGACTAAAAGGGAATTCCAAAATTTTTGTTCTATTTGGAACTATTCCACAAGACTGCCAACCATAGAGATGTAAATACTAGGAATCAAGCTTAACTTGAAGAAATCTTTACTTTTCTAGAATTAGGCTGCCAGTTTCAAGCCTATCATAGCTGTGAAGAATCATTCAGTTTTGCTTTGCTCGATGGCAGAAATCTTTCTATCCATATTGGATAGAATATTAGATTCTATACATGCAAAATATACATAGAAAACCTCTCTCTCCCTTCCCCCTTCCCTCCCCCTCTCTCTTTCTCTTATCTATCTGTCTGTCTATCTATCTATCTATCTATCTATCTATCTATCTATCTATCTATCTATCATCTATTTATCTATCAAAAATACAAAATTCTCACTCTGCTGCACTAGTCAAAGGATACAGAGCTATTACTAAGAATGGAGACAAACATGTTGTATAGATCACATGATAAGTTAAAAATAAAAAAACTGCAACCCTGATTTCATACCCCAAATATGGTGGAAAGCTTCTAAATTTGTAAGAGCTAAGTGCTCAAATGTCTCTGGATGGATAAATCTGTCAATTCTACTTTCTTTCTATATTTCAAATTTTTAAAATCATAAATTTGTTCTCTCTTGTTTATGAATAATTCTACCACATCTGCAAGTTCTTATCAAAAGTAGAAATCAAACAAAATCAAACAAAATTCTCAGCCATCTCCATGTAATAATTCGGCATTTTTACTTGAATGACTAAACTAGAAGAGTCAGATTTTAAAAGAACTATCCCATCTGGTAAGCATTTTTTAAGATTTAACATTTTGGGAAAATTTTGGCTACAGGAAGAAGACCATATAAATAGCGCCAAACATACCACAGCAGTAAATTGGATCATGTTCCTTGTAAAAATCACTTTATTCCTTCCAAGTAAAATACTGAATGTGGCTATCTACAAAATGGACAAGTTGGATTATATCCATTTGAGGTGATGTTTTGATTCTTGTTACCCTGCCAACCGTTCATGAATAAGTGTGAAACACTGAATATAGCATCAAAATTCACTATAAGCAAATATTTTCTCCCTCATGTAATCCATTTGCAACAAATAAGATATTCGTCAAACTTTTATCATTTTTGTTCTGTAAGAAGTTAGCACCCAATCACTCCTAGAAAATTGAAACATCCTAGGAAATATTAAAAAGGCAGAATATTTCCCCTAAAAAGAGTAGAAACTCAAGAGCAGAAACTCACCTCAGAAGTTCACCCCCACCTTTGTTAATGGGTGGGCTATTAAGGCCTGGGCCAGAATACTTTACATAACAAAGATCTTCAGGTAAAGCTATAGAAATTGCTCAAAAGCCCTTTCAGTGCATCATCATCCAGCAAGGCTCAACCAAGCCTGGAACTCAGGACAGCCTACAGAGTTGCCCCTGTGTGGCCTCATGGGAGTCTGACAACCAATCCGAATACAAACTCCAATTCAAATCCCAACAAAGGTTATAAAACCCAGGCACTCTCAGCACTTCAGCCCTTTTTCTTGATCTCTTCCTTCATCTTGAAACATGTGATTATCTTTCCTTTTCACTCTGGAGCTCCAGGCCATGTGGTCCTGTTCACCATTAAACCTTCCAAACAGCCTCCGTGTTTCCAGTGTCTTTTTCTCCACTTGGAACTGAACCCAGAAGGATATTTCTTCCAACAGTTCTTTACCAGAAAAATCAAATCATGAGTAAGTTTCTCTGTCCCTGACATACCACTTGTAAGATGTTTTTGCCCATTCCTGTTGAATCCGTTGCTTTGCCTAAATTTGAAAATTATCTGGTAGAAATGGTCCAATAGTTCAGATTCTAGCTTTCCCACTTCTTCCTAGAATTGTACACAACTGGCTTTGAAATTATTTGGCTAATTATGTTTCACATGAAATAGCAGGGTTTGGGATAAAGCTGGTGGAGCGGGAGGAGAAACAGTAAAGGTTTTTTTAAAGGTATGTTTCTGAAATGTAGAAACAAGAATACATAGGGTATTATTTCCTCCATCAAAGCACAGAAAAAAAGAATAGAAGTCGCCAAATTCTCTCTGGCATGATTTATACACAAATTCCTGTGAAAAGCTGAAGGCTATTGCTACGTATATTGTTAAGGGAAGGGATAATATTAGGGGATTTGAAGGGCTGTAGTACTTGATGTAACAAAACTACAGGTTGTGTAGGAGCTCAGAAAATATTCATTGCTGCTGAGTGCCACCAACAAACAAGCCAATATATGAAGTGACACAAGCAATGAAGATTAAAACTGCGAATATTTAGGAGTAAAGGCTGAGAAAAGGTGCTTGCATCTCTTTTCTTACAGAGTGCTTTTCAGCAGTCAATCCATTGATGTATTAGAACCACCATTTGTCAAGTTTCAAGTCAGTTAAGCCTTGTGTGTACTGCATGTTGAACAGAAAATGAGGGAAAGAAAGAACTGGACCACATGGATATAGCTGGGGGAAGGATTTTTCTATATGATCAGAAATTTCAGCAGCATGGAGAAAATCTTGTATGCATTTATGCCATCATAAGCTCCATAATGATTTTCATATGAACAAGCAGAGACCAGCAACTGTCACTATATGAAATGCTTTTATTTTATTTTATTTTATTAAATGTAAGCATGAATAATATATGTATAAAACAGACACAAGTACATACATTAAAAACATAATGACCTTCATATGAATCAGCAGAGACCAGCAATTGTCACTACATGAAATGCTCTTTATTTTATTATTTTATTTATTTTATTAAATGTAAGCATTAATAATATATGCATAAAATGCACACAAGCGCACACATTAAAACATAATGACCTTCATATGTTCCAGCAGAAATCAGCAATTGTCACTACATAAAATGCTCTTTTTATTTTATTTTATTTATTAAATGTAAGTATTAACAATATATGTATAGAACACACACACACACACAAATTAAATATGTAAATTAATGCCAACTACTGAAATCCAATTACAAATGGGTAGGACAGGAACAGGGGGAGAGATGGGATCTATCGCTAATCAATCAACCACAACAACTGATTTGTGGGGCCCCAAATCAAATGGCAGAGCCAGGTTTTTGGGCTCTTGTGAAAGGTTAGGAGGATGTACAACTTGTCATTTCAGCCAATCAAGATTTTCGGAACCACAATCATAAGTGGCTGTTTCCAAATAGTGGAGGCTGCTTAATTTCCAACTGTTGGAACTATCCATTGTGGCTAAACATTTAGATTGTTGTACATGAGGATCATGCTTGTTTGTTTTCAAAGTGAAGAACAAATATAACATTAAATACTCTTGACTGCTTCATTGAGCAGCCTCGCCTGCCTTGTGCTGTAAACACTGTTGGCTCCTATTGTGACTGCTTCTTGATTGAGCTAATGATGCATACAGAATCATAATTCAGCAATGGGAATTAAATTATCAGTTTTGGTTGTCACCACTTATGCTTAAAACAAAACAAAATTCTGTAAACATGTATGTATGTTTCTATGGAAATGTGCATCCCATTGTTTGTAGGTAGATAGCAAAGCAGCATTGGGATCAATAAATGTAATAATCAAGCAAGGCTTTGCAACCAAATGGGGAGATGTACCACAATGCAAATGATAAACGTAAGCAAATGTAGCTCTGAAGAGAGTAAGCCTTCAGTGAATTGTGGAGCTCATTTCTTTAAGCTTATCACATAGAAGTTGGTTTTTCATTACTTACAGAATACCTTACAAATCGTCACTCAAGGTAAAGAAATCAGAGAGTTATGCTTATAACCAGAAGTCAGATAATGTCAAAATTGGAAATTGTTTAAAGGCAATGAACTAGAACTCATGAACACAGAGTGAAGAAGGAATTTCCAAAATCTATCAAAAGCTGTCAGAATGCTTTGCATATATGAATACCTCAAATCTCAGTGAAGGATGTTTGGAGGCTGTGGGATTAAAATCAATGAATTTGATTCAGGAAAAAAAATAAGATTGATTCTTATATTTTGAATAAAATGTACAGCATTAATAATTGTATTTATTTTTTAATTTCTTAAGATTACAAAAACATACAAAATTGTAATATTTTTACCTATATGTAATTCCAATATATGCTTTAATTTTTATTATTGAAAATACTTCTGTGTAGCTGTTATCTCTTTTCTCTAGTTCCTTATCATGATTTCTTTTATTACTTCTGGTTGATTATCATTTAAATAAATATTTTCTTTTTTTAATTACACTTATTTGGAATTTATCCAGTAAGTCTTCAAATTTTAGAACTAATTTAGATTGAATAAGAGATGATGGCTTATAAAGAAATGTGATAAAAGTAGCAAAAAAACCTACTGTGATTTAATTAGCTTGCAGTTGTTTCTACATGACTTCAGGATGTTGCATACAAGTCAGACACTGAATAGAGTATTAGTCACAAGCATAACTCACAACTACTGGGTTAATAGGGTATTATGAAAGAAATTAGATTAAATTCTTGTGAATGTTTATGTTATGTTATAATTAATTCATCTATCTAACTATTCATGCATCTAACTATGCATTTATAGAGAATGTCCAACACTAATAAGCTTTGTACATCACAAATTGTTCATTGTATTACCGTTTGAGCAGGGTGCAGATTTAATAATATTCATAGTGAGCTGATAGCCTAGAAAACCAAAAAAATTGGTTTCTGTCATTTGGGAAACAAAAAGTTATATGCTTATATATATGATGGACCTTATAAAAAGGATATTTTTCATTCCTGCAAAGAGGTAGAAGGAGGATAATAGTAGATCACAATGGCAGGTGAAGGACACAAGTATTGAAGCCAGTACAAGAAGTGGGAAATAGTTCAGGGGGTTGAGGTTATAATAACAATCTCATGACATCTTTCTTGGACAGCAAAGATGACCAACAAGAAAGTACTGGCGGATATAACACCAGGCATGCTCCTTGAAGGCAAAAATCACAAAATTGCATCTCACTTATTTTGGCATGTCAGAGGAATTCACTGGAGAAAGTAATTATGTTTGGAACAGGTAGAGGTAAAATCAGGCTACCATGAACGCGGTAGTTCGACACCATCAAAGTTGACCCCAACAAGAGCACAAAGAAACTGAAAGAAGTAGGATGCAGAGAGACCTGGCCCATAAAATGGACATGACCGAATGGATAACATCATCAACATTTCCTTAAGGATCATGACCAGCTGTTTTGGCCTTATTGGGGAGGGACTTCATGGGAAACTTTAAGGATGAGGTAGGGTGGGAGTTGGAAAACTTGTTTCAGGAAGACCTCATGCTACACTACATATTCCTTAAATTACCTTAAAAGTAGTATAGAAGAATTTCAGTCACTTTTCTAATTTAAGTTTGTGCTCCGAGGTTGAAGAAGGCTTCCCCCAGAGCTGTGGATTGCCCATCTTTAAAATTAGGAGAATAAAAAGTGTCAATAAGCTGCAGAATCTAAAAATAGGCTAGAAGTTCTCTTGACGCTTAGGTAAGCTCTTATTTCTCCAGATAGGACTGGAGCAATCTCTGCTTGAAACCCTGGAGCATCATTGGCAATTAGATGTTGCTGGTCTTGATGGATCAATGAACTGACTCATAGAGTGCATTTCCCATATTTATAATATATGTGAGCTAGGTCTTGGGTTTCAGGACAGGAGAACTGACACTAATTCTAGAAACAGAGGTTAAGAGTCAAAAGAGTTTATTTATGTATACTTAATATCTGAAATAGCTAAGAATATAAACCAGCTAGCCAAAACTATCTAGAGGAATATCTAGAGTCAAAGTGCATAAAAGATTAATTGTTTGTGTTTCTTCAGATTACAAAAACTTAGTATATGATCCCAACCTATACTTCCATTTTTATTCATTGAAGATTTCTCTTTTCAAGTCTTCAGTAATGATTTTCTCTCTTCCCTAGAGTGCCCTTGTCTCATTGTTTAGACTGTGATCCTGATCCTTAAATTTTAATTTGCATTATTAACTAAAAAGTGTATTTAAACACAAAGTCCAGGTAGTAATTTTAATTCAGCTCAAATAAAAAGAGACCATGAAAATAAAACCATCCACATCTTTTTACTACACCAGTGTCTACCTGAGATGTGAGAGAAAAGCATTATGGGACAGAATGGGAATTCCTCCAATATACCATGGAAACCACCAGTACAGTGAGTTTTCCTGAGAGGCAAAAATAACTTTGCAATTAAGGATACAATAATGTTATTAAATACATATGTGGCTTAACCTTTAAACTAACCAAAATAAAATAAGTTAACGGACAAGCATATCATAAGTTTCTTCTGATTTCTAGAAAGAATAACTTTTGCATACTTGGATAAGATATATCTTTACTTCTATAGATAGTGACAAGTCCAACATGTCATATGGAATATCTTGTTCACAAAATGGAGTCCAATTCTTATAACGCAATAGCTCAATGCAGATGTTAGGAATTCTTTTTAAAACTGTACATCAGGGGTGGGATTCTACCGGTTCTCACCTATTCACTAGAACCCTTTGTTAATTTTCTAAGCAGTTTGGAGAACCAGTTGTTGGAAGAAATCTCCTTTTGTTTTTTTCCACTTTACAGGGCTAATCCTGTAAAGAAGGCAGGAAGGAAACATTCTGGTGTTATTTCTAGCCTAATATTTATTGCTTTATCCTAAACTGCCTTTCCATTAACCCTTATTACATTCTTGGCAGTACGCTTAGACTTATTGCTACCTAAGCTTCTCCTGAGATTTTTTTTCTTTGCTGGTACTTTGCTGGGGCTTAACTTTTTTTGCATATAAATTTTATTGAATTTACAATTAAAAAAATAACATAACAACATTACATAAGAAACAGAGAGAGAAAAAGAAGAAAGAAAGAAGAGAAAGAGAGAGGAAGAAAAAAAAAAAAAAACGCTCGGTCTTGCGACCGAAAAAGGAGAAAGAGGAGTATAAAAGAGAGAGAAAAAAAACAAAAACAAAAACAAAGAAACGGAAGAAAAAAGAAAATACGTTACAATCAGACAAATATTCTTTTTGACAGTCTACAAGATCCAATTCTCCAATTCTTCTCTTACTTTAAATATACACATCTTATCGCTATTTATGGATATTTATGCTTATTTATGCTCATTGAACAGTTTATCTCTGATATAACCAATTATACCATGCATTCCAATTATTATCAAATGCTGAAGACTCTTTATTTTTAAGAGCTATGGTTAAATTGTCCATTTCTGCGCAGTCACATATTTTCTGAATGACCAATTGATCTGTAGGTAAACGGGATGATTTCCAGCACTGAGCAAATGCTAATCTGGCCGCAGTTAGAATATGAATTATTATATATTTCGTCTTTTTAGGAAAATGTTTATCAGAAATCCCTAGTAGGAAGAACTCTGGTTTATATTCAATTTGATCTTTGGTTATCTCCTCCAGCCATTTTCTAATTTTTTGCCAGTATTTCTGGGCTTCTTTACAGGTCCACCACATATGAAAGTAGGTTCCCTCTATGTTTTTACATTTCCAACATTTTGGACTAGAGTTTGGGTTCATTTTCGCTAACCTCGAAGGGGGTAAGTGCCATCTATATAACATTTTATACATATTTTCTTTGTACGCCGCAGATTTCGTAATCTTAATGATTCTATTCCAGAACTTTTCCCATTCTGTTAATGTAATGCTTCTTCCAATATTCCTACTCCACATTATCATGTTCCCTTTCACTATCTCTTGCTCTAATTCTACCTCCAATAAATATTTATAAAATTTAGAGATATTCTTTTTATTTGATCCTAATAAGATTTTATCTAAGAGTTGTAATTTGCTATAGATTCCAAACTCTTTGATATCTTGTTTGTATCTACTATGGATTTGTATATATAACCACTGATCAATTTTAAATCCCTGTTCCTGTAAGTCCCGTCGAGTTCTTAATTTTCCTAAAGGATCTAATAAATCTTTATATTTAGTCGTTTTTGTTATATCCAAATTGTTGGGATGAACCATTGCCTCCGTTGTTGAAAGCCAAATCGGAATTTTTAAATAATGTTTTTTACATATTTTTTTCCAATTAGTTAATAGTGAATCTCTAATAAGATGTCTATGAAAGTACGCCTGTTTAGTTTTCCCCACATCCCATAGAAATGCGTGCCATCCTCTCTGAAGGTCGTGCCCTTCCAAGGCTAGAGTTCTTTTATTCCGTAAATTGACCCAGTCTTTTAACCATAGTAAGTTGGCTGCCCAATAATATAATTCCCAGTTTGGAAGCGCTAGCCCACCTCTACTTTTTGCATCTTGTAAGGCCTTAATACTGATTCTAGCTTTTTTTCCCTTGCCAAATAAATTTAAGAGTTACCTTATTTATATCATCAAAAAAATTTTTTGATAATTTTATTGGGATTGTCTGGAATAAGTAAAGGAGTTTTGGTAAAATGTTCATTTTGATTGTGGCAATCCTGCCCAGTAAAGAAAGCTGCAACTTATTCCAAGATTCTAGATCTTTCTTAATTTGCTGTAACAGTTTATCATAATTATTCTCTTTGAGTGATTTACTATGTGGTGTTAACCATATGTCTAAATATTTGACCTTTTTTGTTGCCTGTATCCCCATGGTTTTTTCTAATTCTTTCCTCTGGTTCTCTGTTAGATTTTTAGTCAGTAATTTCGTCTTATTTCTGTTGATCTTTAATCCTGCTACTGAACCATATTGTTCTAGTTCTTTTATTAGATTATGTCCTTTTTCCATGGGATCCTCTAGGAAGAAAACCATATCGTCTGCAAACGCCTGTAATTTATATTCCTCTGCCTTGACCCTAACCCCTTGGATTTCAGGATTTTGTCTTATCCGCGTTAACAATGATTCTAAAGCAAATATAAATAAGAGGGGTGAGAGAGGGCAACCCTGTCTAACGCCCTTTTCAATGCTTAGTGGGCCTGTTTGTTCACCATTAATTAGTATATTGGCTTGTTGGGTATTGTAAATTGTTGTGATAATATTCTCGAATTTAGTGCCCAGATTCATGTTATAGATTTTTTGTATTAAAAAGTGCCAATGTAAGTTATCGAATGCTTTCTCCGCATCTAGAAACAAGAGTGTAAATTGTTTCTCTGGATGAGCTTCATAATATTCTAAGACGTCAATAACGGTTCTTAAATTGTTTTTAATTTGGCGGAATGGAAGGAAACCATTTTGGTCTTCATGAATGTATAAATTTAAAACTTGTTTTACTCTATTCGCAATAATTGAGGTAAATAATTTATAATCGGCGTTTAAAAGTGAGATTGGTCTATAATTGTTGATATATCTGGCATCCACATCCTCCTTCGGAATTAACGCAATCAACGCCTCCCTCCATGAGTCTGGCATTTTGGCAGCCGAAAGTACTTCATTAAACACTTCCAGCATCAGAGGCCCTACTAAATCTATTGTGGCTTTATACAATTCTACTGGAATCCCATCTGGACCAGGGGATTTATTATTACATTGATTTTCCATTGCAGATTTTAACTCAGACCATGTAATATCCTTATTTAGTAATTCTTTGTCTCCTTCCCCTATTGTTTTATCATTCGTATTCTCCAGATAAGTTCTTATTTTATCCTCATTGATTTCTTCTTTTTTATATAATCTTTGGAAATAGTTTAATATAATATCCTTTTTCTTCTCAATCTCATGTTGTGGGATGCCTTTCTCGTCTATTAATTGGTGTATCAATCTCTTTTCTTTTTCTTTTTTAAGTTTATAAGATAGCCATCTTCCTGGTTTATTGGCGTGTTCAAAATAATTTTGAGGAGTGGCAGGACAGGAGAACGGAGGTGAAGAAGTCTGGTGCAGGCTTCGAACACCTTTTCTGGCATTAGGAGCGATCCCCCAGGGATACATGAACCCCGGAGAGGTTCGTGTCAACGTGGAGATCTTCGAGCTGCAGAGGGGGGAAGGCAACTCCCCGACAGTGAAGAGGGAAGCTCCCGAGCTCGGCGCTAAAGAGTAAGCTGTCATTTTATGGCGGCTTCCAATCCGGTCTGCCACTTGAGTGAATAAGCAAAGCAGTGACAGCCTGCGAGATCGAGTAACAGGAACAGAGAAACGGTTTATATCTTGGATTCTTTGAAGTCTGAAGGGAGTAGAATGACAGAAGAATGATAGCATAAATTCTTCTCTCCTGGTTGTGATAAGCACCTCTTGGAAGTCGGGCGGAGAGCGGCCAGAAAAGCAATTGGGAAAACTTTATCCTGTGAGGGGGAAGCTTTGGGGAAAGACGGAGATTGCTAAAACCTGGAGATTGGAGATCCGGAACTGGTCTGAGCACAACATGACTATTACATCTACTTAATATTGGGGAGAAGATAAATTGAGCATTATATTGGACTTTGGAAGATTTGTATGTGGATTTAAAAGTTGGAAAGCAAAGAAAGAAGCAGCAGCAAGAGGAAGAAGCCAGAGGCGAACAGAACGCTGGGAAAGACGGTTTTGGGACTGCAGATTAGTCAGCACATTTCACCATTTGCTGATTGGAAGGCTGAAAAGAAACCTCTAGCTGGAAGATGGAACTTTAGCTCACCCAATTTGCTCTCTTTATTACGTGGTACTACTTAAGTTTACTAAGTTGGCACTATTTTCTCTTTAAGATGACTTCCTTGTTGTTGTTTGTTTGTTGATTTTCTGAAGCTGTGGTAATCTCTCTTCTACCCCTTCTCTTATTATCTTGCCCCTTGCCTCCCTATTGTATCTCCTAAATACTTTACATAATTTTACTTACTGGGGGGGGGGAAGAGGAGGATACACTATTATCAAAGAGTTAAGAGTTTACTGTTGTAAGTATTAATAGTAAAAAGGGATAAACTTTGTTGATATAATCTATTTATAAATTATTTAGACTACTTACGACATTTAAGATTAATTCCTTAAAGTGTTAATTGATGTACTATTGTTGACCAATTTTCTTATTACATTGACTAGAATATTGTTGCAGATCTCTATTTATGATATAGGGGAAAAGACTGTGGAGTGAGATATAAAATTGAAATACGTGAATAGTCTTTCAAGTACAGGACCCAAATACTGAATGGTGATTTGGGATAATATATTTAAAATTGTGCATCAACAAAAACAAATACTTAGAGAGATGACATCCACAACAACTATGGCCTTAAAAACAGGAAAGAAGGCTATCCCGACCCTATCGACTACGTTGACAGCCACCCCACCAACATCTCAAAAAACTATCGAGGAGTCTTTAATAGAGGAAAAGCAGCCCAATGTCCCCAATATTAATATACAAACTTCCATATTAGCCTTGCAGGAAGCTATATCTAAAATGCAAGAAATGATGATTAAAAATCACAAGGAAACTAGAGCAGATATAAGCGAATTGAAAGATGAGATGGGGAAACTGAAGGCTGAAATGAAAGCGGATATAGCGAAGGTGGAGGGTAAGATAGGGTCTCTACAGCAGGCCATGGAGAGAAACGAAGTGAAAATAAAAGATATAGAGAGTAGAACAACACGCATGGAGACTAACTTTGAAAGGATGGATGAGGAATTTAAAAATGTACTTAGAGAAACGGAAGACTCTCTGATCCACCTCGAGATGGACAAAGCAATGGCGTATTTAAGATTCCAGAATGTGGCGGAAGCCAAAAATGAAGAATTGGAACATCTGATGGCAGAAATATTGGCTGAATGGCTAGGAAAGGAAAAAGATGATCTAATTAAAGAGTTTGATGAGGTATATAGGGTTAGCACAAGCTATGCCAGGCGTAACAACTGTCCAAGAGAAATTCATATCCGCTTCTCTAGGAGATGTCTGAGGGATTTAATTTTGAAAATGTCTAGGGAGGAAACAATATCATATAAAGGCAGAGAAATTAGGATTTTAAAACAAATTCCAAAGAGAGTGAGGATGATAAGACAAGATTATAAATTTTTAGCTAATGATTTAAATAAAGAAGGAATCCATTTTAAATGGTTAATCCCGGAAGGGATGTTAATTACATGGAAAGAGAGGAAAATCAAAATAGAATCGATAGAACAGGCCCAAGTTTTTCATCAACAGCTCACAGATAAGAATAGTCAACCCACCAAAGAAGAACCTAAAACAAGACCACAGGAGGTCCGATATTATCACAGAACCCAAAAGGAACGACTTTCTCCAATTTCAGGAAGTGATAATCCACAACATGGGAGAGAAGAGCAAATTCCACAACAACAACAACAAGAGAACCGAATCATTACTAGGCAAAAATCTAAGCAGAAGTAGATAAATGGTGGAGGGGAAGAAGTTGCTCTCCATCAATATAAACGGATTAAATTCATTATTAAAAAGAAAAAGGATATTCTCAAAACTTATTCAACATAACGCAGATATAATATGTCTTCAAGAGACACATATTTCGAAGAATGACGAAAGACATCTAATTTGTCCAAAATTAGGTAAACTTTTTACAGCACCGGCCGACCAACACAAGAAAAAAGGAATTGCAATTTATGTAAAACAAGATGTAAAGGCAGAATTAATCTGGTCGGATCCTGAAGGAAGAACTCTGGTTATACAAGTTTGGATAAACCACATCACATTTTTACTTGTAGCAATCTATGCCCCAAATGATGACCAGGGGAAATTTTTTAAACACCTTCACCAAAAAATAGTAGGCTTGGAAAAAAGAAACATTTGCTTGATTGGCGATTTTAACTCCATTGCAGACTACCAGAAAGACCATAGTAATATGGGGAAAAACAAGAAGGGGAAAAGGGAACTCTCTGCGGCATGTAAGGAAATGTTGAGAGAGTTAAATTTAAAAGATCTATGGAGGGAACGGAATCTTGAAGGAAAACAATTTACATATTATTCTAACCCACATAAGACTTGGACCAGAATAGATATGGCTTGGATGGATTTGGACTTGGCTAATGAAATAAAAGAAATCAAAATTCTACCGAATGAATGGGCTGATCATAACCCAATACAGCTAATTTGGAGGGATAGGAGACGAATAAAAAAAAGATGGACACTAAATAACCAAATTGTAAATGAAGAAGAGTATATTAATAAACTGAAAGAGGAGCTAAACTATTTTCTAAAAGATAATAATAATGAAACAACTTCAAAACAGAACATTTGGGATACTATGAAAGCATTTATAAGAGGCACAACAATTTCCTATAATGCTATGGGGCTTAACTTTTTTAAAGGGGAAGGGTTGTTTTAAGTGTTTTACATTGCTGTTGGGAAGAAATACTCTAGTGGTGGGATTCAAATTTTTTTACTACAATTACAATGGTTGCAGTGTCCCCACGGTCATGACAGACCAGGCGAGGAGAAACACTCCTCGATGTGAGTGATGTAGACATTGCATGACCATCCAGCAATCCCTGCCCAGCAGAGAACAGTTGCCCAGCAGAGAACAGTTGTTAAATTATTTGAATTCCACCACTGCTGTAAATCAGAGAAGTTGGTTTTAAATTGCAGCTAATCTCATTCACAAAGTTCAGTGCATTTGTTGATCTACATTTCAAAACCTGTATTGCTCTATTACCTATGACTGAAACAAAACAAAAATGAAACACACAAAGAAAGCACGCGCATGCGCACGTGCACACACACACACACAAATCAAAGACAGCCAGGACATTTTGGGTAATTCTACAACCTTCAGGTGAGATATAGTTCATTAACTTCAGTGCATTGTTATAACAAACTCTTTTTAAAAATATATTCATAAAGCGGTGTATGCATTAGCTGGGTGATATATTAACAATATCAACATTACTTTAAAAAGATACAAAGAAAAAGCCTGGGAACTTAGTACAAAACACAAGTCTAAAACAAGGAAAGTCCTTTTACATTGGCATGAACTAATTAAGCATCAGATATGTCTGATACCTCCACGTACATAAATAAGCTAATAAAATAGTTAATATTGTTAATATTACACAAATTCTGGGGCGCGGGAAATGAGAAGAATACATGGATCTTAAATAAAGCTATTTTTTAAAGGAAGAATGAAGAGGCTAAGGAAAAGAACAGCTGCAGAAAAGCTACAATCTTTCCATATAGCCAAGGGCATACAGATGTAACAAACAAATGCTTAATTAGGAAAGAGCATTTTCTTTCTTTCTTTTTTTAAAGGGGGAATGGCCTTTACAATAAGTAAGCACAACAGCCAAAATAAAAAATAAATACTATCCTTTCCCGAAATAACTTGGGAAGAATTAAAGGAGATGAAACTTTTAAAAAATTCTCCATGTGATTATGATAAAATCTTTGAGCACTATTTGATAATGTGAGAAGAAAGATGGCTGGTATTTTGCCTTGTACAATAGTTCTAAAAGAACATCTGTCAGCTTTGAAATTCAGCTGCCACATTTTTTTTAAGAGAGTTGGAGGAGTCGAAAAGTTCAAGGTTATTCTGTATGGCGTATTAGGAAATTTCAGTGGCAGTTAATTGGTTCTTGTGATTTATGAAGTGTAAAAGTGGGAGGAGAGAAGGGATGAGAGAAGGTGAATTCTGTGTAACGCACGAAAAATTTTAACTTTGGGAAATTGCCTTTTACATGCCAGATCTGTTTCTAAATAAATCAATTGGAGAGAAAATGTCTCGGAGTGATTGATATCATGGATACTTTCTGGATGCCTTACAACATCTTTCTCTTTTGCTGGACTTTCATATCATACAGAATTCAGATTAGGAATGCTGTTCTCTTCCTAAATCCTATGGTCCATAGGAAAACACAGATCCTGGCTATAGTACATTTATTCCACAGAAGCAGCAGGTCCACCAAAAGAACATTTAGGAAATTTCCAGAAGTTACAAGTATCCTTGTTTTTGTTTGTTTTGCTAGGACATCCAATAGATGCAGAGAATCTATAGCTTCATGACATCGTTACAAAAAGTTGTGCAAGAACAGCAAATCTGGAGATTCTTCCAAAATTATCTATGAGATTTCAAAAATAATAATAGTGTAGCCCATGGAAAACAGCCATTGTTTTGGGCTAGTGACAACATTCTGTCCAAACCAGGGAAGCAGATGAAGAAATCATAATATCTTCTGAGCTGCAAGAGATTGGTCTGGGTAACAGTGGGCCTAAGTACGAAGCCCCCAGCATTTTCTCTCTCTTAGCTATCCCCTTTCTTGTTTTTCCCCAAATTGCTCCTTTGGCCTGGTCAGAAAATGCTGGAGTTACCTCTTTGCCTCTCCAGCCATCTTTCTATTTCGCTTTGCATTTTCTTTCCCACAGCCTCTTCTCTCTGTTTGTCATTCAGTCTGGAGTCTTACAAAGGACCATAGTTTCTGCCTAACTCCTTGGCAATAATTCTCTCTTTTCTTCTGTCTTCTCCCACCCCTATTTTATTTGTCTCTCTCCTTTCTTCATTTACCCCTTTACCAAAACAACTTTATTAGCAGGGATGGGATTCTCCCGGTTGGACCGGTTTGGGTGAACCCGTAGCTGCAATGATCAGCTGGGTCCTAACCGGTTGGCTTCAACAATCATGTGGGCCCACCCACCTGCGCTGTACTTACCTATATATGCTCAGCTGATTCATCAGGCCTCAGCTGTGTTACTTCCCTGAAGTAACATTGAAGATAAGTAATTATGATAGCTGTGCAGGCACATACAGCGTGCGTGCTCACGCAAAGTGTGCAATTAGCAAATCGGTTGTTACACTGGGAGAATCTCACCCCTGTTCATTAGGGCATCTCTCTGACAGTGACCAGGAGAGTAGGCCTAATGCACAGGTATGCAACAGGCACTGAATAGCTATGCCTACACATACACCTAATTTAGAGCAAACATTGGTTGATTAGCATAATTGAAAATGTGTGTTGTAAATAGTCTTACAAAATTGGTTCCATGGGGAGGGGGCCTTGATATCCTCAAACAATGACCATGATAACCAAGGCTTACTGATTTAACTATGGGAAGACTTCTAAGGATGCTCCCATAGTTCTTTCTTGTTTCTCAGATGCTGTTATCTTAACATTTTCACTTTTGCAACTACCTAATGGTTTTAATTAAGTTCCTGACCCCACTTCTGTTTAGCCATGGTGCAGTCATACTATGGAAAATTTTTATTTTATTTTTATTTTATTATTTATGTATTTTATTTTACCTGTCCTTATAACTTTAGTCTTACTTCACCCCCAGCTCAGCCTTAAAATGTTACTAGTTCACCTGGATAAAAATAACATTTCCCACTCTGATTTCAGCACTCATAGAAACTATTAAATTAGCAGGTTGAATTTTTAAGCCACCTGTTCACACATCTCCCTACATACTATCTTTTATTTAACCTCACTCTAACCTCTCTGTATGAGCTACGCTTGGCTCATTCTTACAATATCCAAAGTCAACTGATTCTTCTGAAAATGGAATCTGAAAATGGGATCTCTCTCCCTCTCTCTCTCTCTCTCTCTCTCTCTCACACACACACACACACACACACACACACACTAATTTGAGGGGGACATTTAAAAACAATTTGAATGTGGGAAATGCTGTTTAGTGTAAAGAGTTAGACCACATGGAGTGAAAGTCCCTTGTGCATGTAGAATTCAGTTTTCTAAGCCTTTCCAGTAAAAAACAGGTTTTATAAAATCATTAGGAAAATACCAGAAATTCCCTTAGTAAGCAATGAATGATTCAAGTCAATGGACATTTCCCATTAACCAAAATAAATTAAAATAAATAGCAAATTAGTAAAATGCAAATTAGCAAAAAAAAATGTTGCATGGTAAGTTATTCAAATTATCTACTCTCATCTGTATTCCAAATACAAGGCTGCTCTTTCAAATCCTTGTGTAAGATCCATATTAGATGTGATTCACAGATTATGAAAGCCGTATCAGTTCAATCTGGTATACCAATGGATGAAATGTGCCATTTCCAAATTCTGCTGCTCCTATCATGGCAGATTTATAAATGAAACTTCACAAGAGAGAAGTGTGTCTGAAACAGATATAAGAAACAGCAATTCCAGGGAATTATGCTATTTGCAAAATGTGTTGTGCTTCAGCTCAGTGCTGCTATGTGCCAAGGCATAGACCCAAAGTTGTGACGATGGTCAGAAGTTACAGATATAACTCTATTTGGTAAAGAAAGCCCATACATTTTTGCATTCCTGCAGTTATTCAGGCAATGAAAAAATGTAATGGCTACTCCTTGATGAGGAAAGAAATTTTACATTTCTGTCACCCACAAAGGAGTTTGTGTTCTAGTCCAAGTGATTGCTAGCCAGCAAATTCATTAGCACCATTGCAATACTAAAGATAAGCTCCTGTAAGAGTTTGTTTAGCCTTCTTAAACACTGTAGTTCAGAAGAAGGAAATGCAGGAATACACACCAAGGATGCAAATAGGAGATACATGAGCAAAGAAAACATTTAAAGATGCCATTAAAGCAATTTAACAATGTGTCCTCCAATTGTAACATTCAAAGAAAACTGGCTTAGTCCTTTCTGGCACAGGCGAATTGATCTAGTCTTTCTGAAAGAATTTGAGTCATGATATGTGAACCAGTGTAAAACTGCTTGCTCTGCAAATTATTTTTTTAAATTAGGTCACATTTCACAGCATAAACCTTTTATATATTTTAAAGGCAGCTTTCCCAGATGTACACTTTTTTTTTCATATAATTCCAAACTATATTGAGCTTGATACAATTTTATTAAACTGACAAGCGCTAGCAGACTGTATGTACTAAAATTGTCCCAACAGAGTCTCTAGTGGTAAATAATGGCTCTAGCTGAATGGGGTTACATTGAATGGAGCTACCTTTAATCAAAAGTATAGGCATTTAAGGTATTCATCGAGTTATGAGCATAATTGGGCTTGGCAATTATGATCTTAAGTTGTGATAGTTGTGAAGTGGATAATCACATAGGCAAACCCAATTTCATGGCCAATTTCATGGCCTTCCCTCCATGTAGATACAGTTTCATTAAGGACTACATGTTGAGTGTGGTTGACCAGCCAATTATGAAACCTTCCATTGAATTCAGAATCCCCAGATTATTCTGAATTTTTTTCTTCAGAAATGATTTCGGAACAAAGATCCCATTCTTTTCTAATATTTCAGTAGAGTCAAATAATAACTTTTAAGTGGACTCCAAAGAAGGATTAAATTCTTTGTTCCAATCAATAACCAAGGTTAAAATAAAATCCTAGGCATAAATCTGAAAGTATGCAAAGTCAAAACTATTTAGTTAAAACATCTGTTGTTTTCATAACTTGGTTATGAAAACTAGACTAAATTTCCTGAGCTATTATCAGAATGTAAATATAGTATCTAAATATCCTTATTTTTAGGAAGAAATATATATTTTTATTCCTTTAGATTCAATTAAGTGAGATGGGAGGTATATACATTTTGATAAATTAACTAAATGAAAATCACTGGTATTAGTTATTTGCATTGTATGGGAAAACACCATGTTTTTCTATATTCTTTGCTACCAGGGTGCCATTTGCCATTCTTTTCTCATATAACATTTAATGTAACAAAATATATTCCAAATTATTCCTATTGCCAAAAACAGTGATTTTTTTATTGTCATTTGTATTAATCTCTGTTTTTCTTGCAGCTAAAAGGGATTAGTTGCAGATGCTCCAGTATTTATTTTTCTCTCACTATCTTCAAAGAGCTGGCTTTAGGTTCATTATTTGTTCTTCAGACTGGGAGGTATATAGATAATTCTGTGAACGTGACCAGCAAAATGCATTCTACTATCAGCTGCCTTTTGCAAAACACTGTCATTAATAAAACTTTCCATCCTGCTGCTGTCAGATAATCCTTGACCAGTTGGGAAACTTGGCATCCAATTTGAAAGATCACATTTACAAGGAGACTGTTTCACCCTTTGACAGGATGCTCAGTTTTCAAACAGGAGATTTTACGATGCCAAAAGATGTAGAGATGCTGAAAATAAGGAACTGCAATGGGTGATATTAGATTCAAAAAGAGGAACTCAGAAAGCATTTTGGTAAATAATGATCAGATTCAAAATCTTTCAGAGTGCCTTTCTTTATATTTGAGATAATCCCCACCCAGTTTAATAACCATATCATCTGGAGATTATGGTGGATAATGCAGCAAATGGATCCTGCTAGTTCAGGGGTGTCAAACTTGATTTCATTGAGGGCTGCCTCAGAGTTGTGTTTGACCTTGAGGGGGCAGTAGAAATGACCAGGGTGGGCATGACCAGCTCAATGTCACTCATGTTGGAGGCACCTGTTATGGCCCAAGTGCTCTGCCAGCCAAAACCGACCTCTGTTTTCGCTGGCAGAAAGTTGCAGGGAGCTGTTTTTGCTGGCAGAGGCACCACAGGCTGATCCTTTGCCGTTTCCAGGGAGGCCCCACGAGCCATATCTAAGCACCCCGTGAGCCGGTTCTGGCTCCCAGGGCTTGAGTTTGACACCCCTATGCTAGATGTAAAATACTGTAAGCATTATCCTTTTTAGGCAGTGGTGGAACTGGATATAAGTTGGCCTTACAAAACATTCAAGTCATCTCTTCCATCCACGAGATTTTACTTCAGAGATTGCTGAGGTAGAGGTGCAACTATGTGATATAAAAGATCATATAGGTAGTCTAGGACACAAGTGTCAAGTTCACGGTGTCACGTTGCCGTCACATGGTGTTTCATGATGTTTTTCCCATTTGCAAAGCTGGGGTGGGTGTGGCCTTCATATGACACATCCAGCCTGAGGACCACCAGTCTGACACCCATGATCGAGGACAAGGGTCTTCAAACTTGGCAAGTTTAAGATTTGTGGACTTCAACTCCCAGAATTCCTGAGCTAACACAACTGGGGGAGGAACTCTGGGAGTTGAAGTCTACAAGTCTTAAAGCTGTCAAATTTGAAGACCCCTGATATACGACAAAGGTGGGGAACAATGACATGGCTGACTCAGGAATTCTGGGAGTTGAAGTCCACAAGCCATAAAAGGGCCATTGTTCCCCACCCCTTCTCTAGGATATGGGTGATATTCCTTCCACATACACACATGCTGCTGGGCCCAGATTTGCAAAAATGATCTCACCACAGAGATACCTTTGGTAATAAACAACAGGATAAAGCAAGATTCAGCCATAAAGTGGTACAGCATGATATTCAAACCATCTTCTTGGGGTTATCAAACCAAGAAACATAGGTGTCATTTGGTTGTAATAATCTGAAGTAACTGGAGAAGCTACCAGCAAAACAATTTTCTGGAGATCTTTGCACACAATGTTGTTTTAACAAGGGAGTCTAGAACTTGAACATGGGCTTCTTCAGTATTATACATGGTACCACAGGATGGGCCATGAACTCTCTCTCAGCTGTCAAACACAGGAAATCAGGAGCCAATGGAATTCAAGTGTGAATTGGAGTGTGAAGGAACTTGAGACTGATGATACATTTGATCCCTCCATCCAGCTTAGCCTGATCATCTCCTTCCACTGCTTGTAAAAACAATGATACTCCTTGCCCTCCCAAAATGTTATCTAGAAGTAAAATTCTCACCTTAGCTATAACTTTCCAATGTAGCTTTTGGCTAACCTGAAACACTGGGATAATAATTTTGACCAAGTTTAACAAAAGTTTGCTGAAAGAAAAACAATACACATATGTCTATAATGAAGCCTCAGTGGAAAGCTGCTTTGGAGGAAATTGGGGCTGACAGAAAAAAACGATTAACTCTTTGTCACTCATTTATTTTCCTTTCCAAGTCTCTTCCTCACCTGATTTCATATATGTGCATATATACCTGGAATGACCCAAATGGAAAAATAGCTGTATAAGGATTCTGGGTTTAAAACTATATTCTTTCCCACAGTCCCAGTTCTCCATTCAGAAGGTCGCTTCCCTAAAGTTGGTATTTTTTCTTTTCAACTGTATTCTGAACACATTCCTGGTGCTCTCTGAGACTTAGAGAATAGATAAGGAATTTTGTTCCTTCTGAAATATGGTTTCATTTATATAGCAGTCTCGTATGCACAGCACTTTTCAGGGTAATGGGTATCAATCAGTCAATGGATTTCCACCCTGAGGAAAAGTTATTGGGAAAAGAGCATTAAGTTGCAATTAAGGCATATTAAGAAATATTTGGATTTAACAAGGCACATTTGCCTAGTATGGTCTAATCCTTTTATCAGTTTTGAAGAACTAAGGCTGAAAGCCTGAACAAACTTGTTATCAATGAGGATTATATTTTTTTAGTCAAAGATGCATCAGATTTGGCTGATGCACCCAACATATTAGGTTCCTTATCTTTCTCCCATGAGCTGTTCAGAGCATCCAGAAGTGGGAGGTACTTCAGTCTCTTCTGGAAAGGCTGGGTTTAAAACTCCATGACGCTCCTCCTCCTCCACAGGACACCTCCCCAGCATCCTCCAGTTTTAGCTCAGTCTTCGTGGTAAGAGGTTGTGCACTCCCTGACTGGAACGGTTTTCTGATTCAGCTAGTCAAAATTCAGGTTTGCTCTTGGGTTAATTTGGCTTGTAAATTTTTCCCCAATTAATTTGGCGATTTCAAGGCTTGCGGCTCTATTAGGTCCTGATCAGTTTGAGAGCAGTTCTTTGTGGCTGGCGGAGCCTGCCCTTCCACAGGCATCCTGAGATGGGCGCTTCAGGCAATTAGCTTATCTAATTCCCCGATCATCTTATCTCTGCGATCTTTGTGGAGCGCTCACAGCCGTGGCTCACTTCTTGCCGTTTCAACTGACAGGATCATTTATCTGACAATTTAGAGAGTCAGCAGCAGCGGCTCATTAAACTGCTCAGGCAATTAACATTGGAGATTCTGCCTTTCCACCATTTTCAATGGCTGGCTTCAAGTTCGCGCCTAAATATCACAGGCACCATTCCCCGCTGGTTTCCCTTCTTGGGGACTGGGGCAAGTACCTTCCCACTCCACTTCCCTGGGATTATTTCTCTTTTATCTTGCTGGCATTGGATAAGCAGGCTAGTCCTTAAACAGGAATTTTTTCCTTTTGCAATTGCTTTTGGATCATTACACTGGAGTAAAGCCGCAAGTGCCATTTCAAACAGCGGGACATTTTTGACAAGAAAGGATCCATCCAGACCCTGTATAGCTGGTTTCCCTTGTTGGGGACCAGGGATCCTGAATATTTCTTGCTTCGAGCGCTTGGGGGGTTTCCCTTGCTGGGGACCCTTAGATACTGTTTCCCATATACACAGTTTTACATGTAGATATAGGCATATGTGTGTGTGTGTGTCTGTGTGTGTGTGTAAAATTGGAAGTATCTAGGTAATGTTTCAATGTAGTCTCATTCATCATCTTCAGGCTTGTGTCTTTGGCTTTGTGCTTCTCGGAGTTCTTACAAATACCCGCAAAAACCTCAGAAAACATACATATATATGTTATGTCTCACCTGGACAAACAAAGTAATAAGTCCAAATTTCCAACTGAAACACAAATAAGCAGGCAAGTCCGGTAACTACAGGGTTAACTTCCTTAATCCGAAAACATTCTTGGCAGTCTCACGCCAGCTGTCTGCCAAGTCTGATAAGGAAGCATAAATCACAAGCTGATGCCACACACAGGAAAAAATGCAGGGGCTTCTCTCATAAAACAACACATTGTCCTGAACAAGAAACCAGAGCTAACATGCCCACTTTTATTCCCTCTGGGGCGTGTCAGTCTCTCATCTCAGTCTCTGATTTGTCCTTTCTTTTTACGTTGCATTTCATGCTTTTGCCTGCGTCTTTGCCTTGCATCAAACCAGCATTCCTCAGCTTGATCCTTGGTCAGAGGCTCTGATACATTCTTCTGATTATCTGCTGACACCTGAGGCACAATCAAGGAGGACTGCCAAGGAGGACAGTCCTGGGGAGGAAGGCAATTCCAAATCCTCCAACAAAGCAGGCTCAAACCTCAGAGCCAAGTCCCCCGCTTCCTCACTGTCCAAGTCTGTGTCCTCTAGCAAAGCAGGCTCAAACCTCCGAGCCACAACATGTATGTATGTATGTATGTATGTATGTATGTATGTATGTATGTATGGTATTCAGCTTTGTTCAGGTATTTTCCCACATCATTCTAGTTGTGCTTTTAAAGTTGTAGCAACTTTTTGGCAGAACCTCATCTGCCATCATCAGGCTTCTGTATTGTGTTCGTCTGTGAGTCAGACTTTTACAGTTGTTTCAGTTTTAAATTTGGGGCTAGCCTATTGCTGTGCCAGAATGGTTTTTTCTTCATCCTGATTGGTTGGGAGTCTTGGTCTGTGTTTATTGGTCTTGGAGTTTGCTGTGTTCTGCTTGATTGGTGTTTCTAATATCTTCTATCTGTTTTGTGGCTTTTTTTGTCTTGATTGGCTGGCAACATTGTGTTCCTGTATTGGAGGCTTTTAGTACAGCTTGGCTCCAAGTAAATGGACAGCTATCATTTGTTAGGAAGCTAGGTTTCATCTGGGTGCCTGGTTGGGGTGTGTTTGAGCTGGAGGTATCAGGGGGGAATCTGTTTGTGCCCAGGTGTTTGCCTGGCTTGTGGTATGGAGATTTTTTTGTTTGTGAGTGCAGGCTTCCAAATAATTGACAGTCTGGCGGAATCATCTCTTCTATTCATGCTTTTAGGTCTTTTTTCAATCTCTATGGCTTCTCTGATAATTCTGTGGCTCTGGATTTGAATTCTTCCATGAATAGGTTTGCAATGATGGGTGATAGTGGTGATCCCATAGGGGCTTCTTCAATTTGCTTGTATCTTTGTCCTTTGTATATGAAATATGTGTTGGTTAAGCAGTGTTCTGCTAGTTCCATGAGGTGTTTAGCTGGTTGGTATTTATTTTTGATGATATCAAGAGTTTCTTTTATCGGGACTTGAGTGAATAGTGAAACCACATTGAAACAGATCTACAAGCAGATCTTCTTTTTCCATGTGTAGATCTTTGATCATTTCCAAGAAGTGGTATGAGTTTTGTACATGTGAAGTTGCTGTTTCAGCATGGGGCTGTAGCTGTTTTGGTAGGTGTTTAGCTAGGTTTTGTAGTGGTGCTTCTCTGGAGCTGACTATGGGTCTGAGAGGTATGCCTTCTTTGTGTATTTTTGGGAGGCTGTATAGTTTGGGGCATCTGGAAGATTTTTCTCTTTGGATGATCATCTGTTGGGTCTCTTTGCTCATGTGGCTGGTTATAATTTTCTTCTTGGTTATTTTTTCCAGATATGTGGTTGGGTCCATGTTTATGGGTTTGTATGTGGAGTCTTGCAGTAGGTCTGTCAATTTTGTTTCATAGTCTTTTCTATCCATTACTACTGTGGCATTCCCTTTGTCTGCTGGAAGTATGATTATGCTGCTAGCCTTTTTTAGAGCTTGCAGGGCTTTTAGTTCTTCTTTGTGCA
Organism: Pseudonaja textilis; assembly: GCF_900518735.1. The sequence goes on from NW_020769353.1 coordinate 3,997,705, forward strand.
AGTTGCTTTTGGGTGGTTTGCTTGTGCATAGGATGTTAGTAACTTGGTGTCTTATTCTATCAACTTCATCTGTATTTAATTTAGTTAGGCTGAATTCTACTACACATATGATGGATTCTGTGGGGATTTTTTGGGGTGCTATAGCATAATTGAATCCTTTCGTTAGAACATCTGTTTCTGTTTTGGTGAGTTCTCTGTTGGAAACATTATATGCTAATTGTTTCATGTGTTGTTGTGAGTTGCTGGGGGCTTTCTTGTCATGTTCTAATTTCTTTAGTTTCTTCAAGAGTTTGTCATTTTTGTAAGTGATTTCAGTTTCAGTTCTCCAAGTTGTAAGTTGCAGTTGTAAGTTGTAAAGTTGTAAAAGCAGAATTATAATGATGTGGGAAATACCTGAACAAAGCTGAATACCATACATGTAAGTAGCCACAAAAACTTAAGAATATGTGTGTGTGTGTGTGTGTGTGTGTGTGTGTGTGTGTGTGTGTATAGGGTTCTACTTTCAACCACAGGGGTAGGCATCATCCCTAAGTAATAATAATAATAATAATAATAATAATAATAATAATAATAATAATAATAATAAT
>NW_020769353.1:3998301-4019096 GCF_900518735.1 Pseudonaja textilis
ATAATAATAATAATAATAATAATAATAATAATAATAATAATAATAATTTAAAAAAAAATAAAGTTAGAGGCACGAGAATCAGTCCTCCACAATGGAAGGTGACAACGTCTTCCGCTCCAAGACAAATAATCCCGAGATAAGTCAGTGGGCCCCAAAAAGGCCTCTAAGGCAGTGGATAAGGATGCCCATAGACGGCACCAAGCCTTGGAAAGACAGTTGCAGAAATGGACCAGGGAGGCGGACAAGATGGCTATGACACAACAATTGGATCAGGGCCCAGGTACATTGTTGGAGCCCTAGGACTTATCCACCCAGCCCAGACAGGCTATTTCTGGACAGCCTCCCATAGGTATATCCCCTCCAATGAGCACTGCCTGACGAATCCCAGAGGCAACCTTCACCCCTATGGCTGCTGGTTTAAGACAGGAGGGGGGATTACCTGAGACTATTCCCATCGAAATGAGGCAATGGATGGAGATGGCCATACAAAAGGGCATTGCGGTGGAGTTCAGCAATACATCCAGACTAGACACTTTTCGGCTACTTCGGAAGTGGGAAGCTTGATCCTTTGCGCATATGGGACATCATCAAACTCAGGTATTCCCCAATATTCCTGATATACCAGTCCAGGGTCTTCGGGAGGAGGTGGAATTAGATGACCAGGATGCTCCCATGGAGGTGGGGTCGATCCATCAGATGGACTTGGGGTTATCAGAGGCTGACCCACTAGAACAAGGAATACCGGATGACAAAGGCCTCATTCCGGACCAACCTACCTTTTCTGGCCTTTTTTGTCCACACCACTTTAAATCTTTACTGTTCAAAGCAAAGAACACTGCTAAACTAGGCACATCAAGCCCTCATCCATTGTCAACAGGGTCTCAGGACAAATCTGAGGATCTAATATTCTCACAACCGGCTAATGAGGCAGAAACTATTCCTGTCCATCGTATGTTTGCTGAATTAGTACAAAATCAATGGGCATCAGCAGCATCCTACCCAGCCCCAACAGAGTACGATAAACGATATTATAATTTGGCACCAGAGTTTTCAAATTTTCTCAAAATGCCGGAGGTGGATGAGCCTATTGTGGCACTGGCTTCTTCTTCAACCTTTCCCAACAAGGCTGAGGAAGCCCTGAGACTGGAGGAAAAAAGAGCAGAGTTGGCACTCCGTAGGACGCATGTTTCTGATGCCTGGGCCATTAGGGCAGCTACAGCTGCATCCTTTTTTACATGGCCCTCCCTACGATGGCTCTTACACTTGAGGGATAAATTATTTGGCAGTGTCTTGGAGCCCCTGCTTATTGAGAATAGAAACAAGAAAAAAGTGCTTTCCCCTCTTTTTCGGAAGTCTGAAAACAGAACGCCCCAGTCATTTTGAAGGGGCTCCTTTTGGCCCTACTATCAAGTCCCATATGTTCCCAGAGAACATCAGGCTACAGGCCCAGTTTTAGACAGGATAGGTCAGAATTTTACAATAGAGGTCAGCAGGGAGGCCAAAACAGAAGAAACCCCAGAGGTACCGGAGACTGATTTTTTCATTGCCCCAAGTGAGTCCTTGACAGCAGCTCCCATTGGAGGGCAGCTAAAATTGTTTGCTGATCAATGGGACAGCTCCACCTCTGATGCGTGGGTCAGGGTCTATGTTAGGTTTGGTTTAGTGCTAGAGTTTCAATCCTCCCACCTGAACTTTTTCATTAGGAGCCCTAGGTTCATGGACCCCATTAAGAGGGCATTGATGCAGGAAGCTATCAATCATCTTCTGCATATTCGGGCCATTAGAGAGGTCCCATCTGACCAACAGGGGCAAGGCTGTTACTCTCTATTGTTTGTAGTCCCAAAGAGTTCAGGGGGCTGGAGGGCAATTCTGGACCTCAAACGTCTGAACAGATCATTGGTTTATCGAAAATTTAAGATGACTACTTTCCAGTCCATTCTGCTCAGCATCAGAGATAATGAGGTCCTGACCTCTATAGATCTGACAGAAGCTTATCTACATATACCAATTAGACCTGCTCACTACAAATATCTTAGATTTTGCTATTGTGATCTGCACTATGAATATATCGCCCTACCATTCGGTCTGGCTTCGGCCTAGGACTTTTACCAAGGTCCTAGCGGCTTTGGCTGCCTCCTCAGGATCAAATCTATTCGTTTACAATGTAATCTGGATGATGTTTTAATTTTGTCATCTTCCAGACATCAAGCAAATTTGGATACCAAGATTACTCTGGAGACCCTTTTCCATAAATTTGGATAAAAGCCATTTGATCCCTTCAAATTGGTTAGTTCATTTAGGGGCAGTGATATATCTATGTGGAGGGCAAGGTTTTTCTCTCTCAGGACAAGTTGAATAGTATCCAGTCTTTGGCCAGAGAGATCAAAGCCTTAAAGAGGGATTCCCTGGCAGTTCTGTCTCAACTGTTAGGGAAACTGATTTCTTGTATTTCCATTGTGCCTTGGACTCAATTCCATTCTAGAGATCTGCAATGGTGCCTGCTACTTTTCCAGCAATCTGGAAAAGCCACTTCCAACGTCCAGATAAAGGTACCGCACAATGTTCTTCGATCGCTCCGCTAGTGGTCAGAAAACACGAAAAACAAGGGGTGTCCTTTCAAGGAAGCTTGCAGGGCAATGATCACAAACGATGCCAGCCTGATAGGATGGGGAGCTCACTTCCAATCCCACACTGCACAGGGAAGTTGGACTATTTCTGAACAATCACAAAGCATCAACCTGTTGGAGCTGCAAGCAGTTCATCTGGCGTTACAGTTTTCTATCCCTTTTCCAATCATGCCACATTCTGGTCTTAACAGACAATATCACAACCAAGGCCCATGTAAACAGACGGGGGGTACACACTCGAAACTTCTGATGCTGGAGACGGCCAGGTTGTTCAAGTGGGCCGAGGCCAATCTGTTTTCATTCAAGGCAGAGCACAAAGCAGGGGCCTTAAACACACAAGCGGACTGGCTCAGCAGGGCCACGATAGATCAGACAGAGTGGCGCCTACACCTGTCTTTCTTCCAGGAAGCAGTGCAGAGGTTTGGGCAATTGGTGATCCATCTATTTGCCTCTTCCCTCAATGCCCAATGTCCCAATTGGTATATTTCAAGGTACACGACTCAGGGGTGGAGGCCGTCAATTCTCTGCGATGTCAGTGGCCTCCCGGACTTCTATATGTGTTTCTTCCACTCCCTGTAATACCTAGCTTGATCCAGAAGTTATTGGAGGAATGAGTGGAATTGATATTGGTTGCCCCTTACTGGCCCAGGTGAACGTGGTTCGCGGACTTACAGGACCTGTCGAGAGAACAATCTTGGAAAATTCCACCATCAAAGGTTTCCCTCTTGCAAGGGCTGGTACTTCACTAGGACCCACAATGGCTCAGCCTAGCTGTATGGAGGTTGAGCAGAGCCATTTAAGTACCCAACAGATTTCAGAGGATGCCATTGCCACCATACAAGCATCCAGACAGTCTTCAACAAATCATATATATGAGGCCACATGGTCCGCTTTCTATTGCTGGTACCGGGGGTCTAAGATCGACCCAACCGCCCCATCAATAGGACAATTATTGGACTTTTTACAGGAGGGGTTGACCAAGGGCCTATCTCCAAGTACTTTACACCGACAGGTGGTGGCGTTAGCCTCGGTGACATCCTGGGTTGACCTTCATTCCATAGCGCACCATCCACATGTCTGCAGCTTTCTTTTTTTTAAAAAAAACAAATTTTATTAATTTTCAAAAACAATACACAAGCAAACAAAACATAAAACGTAAGAACATAGAACATCTTTTCTAAGAACTGCTTAACAAAACAAATAGAACATCTTGTTTAAGTACAACATAATTCCAAATTATCACATTTCCATACAAACACAATTTAATAAGCATCTTATGTATTCAACTTCATATCTTATTACTCTTTTTCCAACTTCTCACTGTTCCTTCCTTTACTTCTATTCAATTTTATTCATTAAACTTATACTTTCATCTATTTCATATTACTATATTTCATATTATTACTATTTCATATGTTCTTATCCAACATTGTTAATTCTCAATAAACAAACATAAACAAACAAGACACATAACATGAAAACATAAAACTTCTTTTTAGAAAGCGGCTTAACCCCGGGTTGCATCTTTTTGTACAGACATAAATCAAATTCATGCTCACCTTATATACTGTTTCATATCTTATATAACATTCTATATTTTCTATGTCTTCTCCCCTCTTTTCACTCTCTTAATTCTATTTTACTTATTTCATCTCAATTTCAATCATTATACTTGTATCTTTTGTCCGTTTTTTTTTCAATTATCTATTTATCTTTTCTCTTTAATACAAAATTTTTCCTATAATCACTGGTTGAAGTATGACACCTTTCTATCTTTCCCCCAAATTTAACACTTAAAATAATACATAATTTCCATTCTGATTCTGCTTAGTACATTCTACATGCCATTTTAGAATAAAAAACATAATGAACTTATAGTATGGTAAAAACAATGTTCCATAACAAATTAATTAATTAAACTTTATTATTAAATCTTAGACATTTTACGCATTCTCTGCAATGTTCTATTAACACATATATTATTCCAATTTTCTGACTCTATTCAAATACAAATACTACAATACAATCTTATGTACTTTTGCAGAATCTCTTTTTAAATTATATTTTATCCTTTGTCTCTGAAAAAAACCCTGTTTTTTAACATCTTGTTTTAAGCCTTTATAACTTCTCTTCACTTTTTCCCTTCCTTTCTTGTCAAATCTAGCCTTTTTACCCCCCCATCTCTTAATCTCCACCCTCTTAGTCTCCCCTCTCTGTTGTATTCCGCTTTTCTGTTGCTTTCTGACATTATATCGATTTTTCACCTTATTTTTCCCTTTCTTGGTTGTTTTTTTAGAACTTGAATTCTCCATTTTCTTTCCCTTTTTTCCCTTTTTTTCCTCAGTTAAAGTTATGTGTCCATTAAAGATGGCTTCTTCTTCATCCCAACTTTCTTGTTGCTGTATTTCCTGATAAGTAGAAATCACCATTTCTAAGAAGCGAAAAATAGATCCAAAAGAACCCTTGCCTTCTTGTTCCTCTTCTTTTAGCTTTTCAAATTCCATTTTCAATTCTTCAACAGATACCATTGTAAAAAATGTTTTTAAACAATCCAAATGTTTTTAGTCTTTCAAAAGATAGTTTGCAAAAATCCCAAAGTCATCAAGCAATCAAAATCAACACAAACTGTTTCATTTAGCACTTTCTTCTTTTAATACGTTCTTATTAAAAGATGTCTGCAGCTTTCTTAAGGGTGTGAATGACCTCCTGTAATTCACTGCTATCCCACTTGGGAGTTCAACAAGGTGTTAACCGCACTTACAACTGGCCCATTCGAGCCTTTAAGAACCGCTAGTCTCAAATTCCTGACATATAAGGTGGCCTTCTTAATTGCGATCACATCAGCAAGGAGGATTTCCGAATTGGCAGCATTGTTGATGAGAAAGGACCTGTGCGTGTTTCATGCGGACAGAGTGGTTCTCAGATTGGATCCATCGTTCACCCCTAAAGTAAATTCAGTCTTCCACAGAGCGCAGGAGTTGGTGCTTCCAAATATTTGTCCGAAACCACCTCATAGACTGGAGCATCAATGGCATCAACGATGTTCGAAGGGCATTAAGCATCTATATAGACCGCACAACGGCATTTCGAAAATCTGAGGCTCTATTCATATCCTTCAACCCATCCACTTTAGGATACAAGGTGTCATTGATGACCATTGGTAGAAGGTTGAGAGCCACCATAACTAAAAGTTACAAATGCCAGTCCATCTCAGTTCCTAAGAGCATTACAGGCCATTCAACAAGGAGTACGGCAACATCAGTAGCATGGGCCACACGGGCTTCCATAGACGAAATTTGCAGAGCAGCAACTTGGGTTTCAACGTTGCCCTTTGTCAGAAATTATAAAATTGATGGTCTATGCCTCAGTGGATGCTTCATTTGGCAGAAGAGTCCTGCAGAGGGTCCACAGAATTTAGGAGTGGATTTCGATCCAGATGGAGTCCCTCCCTAAGGACAGGCCAAGCTTTGGTATGTCCCACTTCTGGATGCTCTGAACAGCTCATGGGAGAAAGGGAATTGGTATTTACCTGATACACCCGTTCTCTGTGAGCTGTGAAGAACATCCAGCCCCACCCATTTCTTTCCATCTGGTGGGGTTCCGTTCCAGTCAGGGATCTAGATTAGGTGATGAGTTCCAGACTTTGGCACTCAGTCTTTGCAAAACTGGGGGACTCTGGGGAGGTGTCCCATGGAGGAGGAGGAGCATCCCGGAGTTTTAAGCCCAGCCTTTCCAGAAGAGACTGAAGCACCTCCCACTTCTGGATGCTCTTCACAGCTCACAGAGAATGGGCATATCAGGTAAGTACTAACGTCCTTTGTCTCACCTGCCAAAAAAGCATCAGTGTGGAATTTTCTTGCTGTCAACCCTAATAATCCATTCTATCTTCTCTTTCCATATTGGAAGAGTTGTGCCCCCCCCAAATTCATGACTGGCAGCAGAAGAAAATTGGGGAAGGATATGTGGACACTTTGGTCATATCCAGGCGTGGGATTCTACCAGTTTGCACCTATTTGTTAGAACCAGTTGTTAACATTCTAAGCATTCTGGAGAACCGGTTGTTAGAAGAAATTACTAGCTTAATCCTGTAAGGAAGGCAGGAAGGAAACATTCTGGTGTTGCTTACAGAAACTGCCTCTCCGTTAACCCTTATTACATTCTTGGCAGGACTAGACTTCTCTCTGGATTTTTTCCCCCCTCCTTTTCTGGTACTTTTCATATCCTTCAACCCATCCACTGGAGTAACCATTCAAAGTTACAATGGCACTGAAAAAAGTAACTTATGATCATTTTCACACTTATGACTGTTGCAGCATCCCCACAGTCATGAGAGGCCAGGAGAGGAGTTGCGTGCCCCAATGTGAGTGATGTTGAGTTGGCCACGTCCAGCCAATAACATGACCATCAAGCCATGCCCACCAACTAAGCCATGCCCACAGAACCGGGTGTTAAAAAAATTTGAATCCCATCCCTGGTAATCCATAATGAGGTAGCTGTGAATCTCAATTTGTGTTGGCTTATATTCCTAAAACTAACAAATATGGAATGTGTCGGGGGTGAGGAGCGGGATTTTAAAAAGTTTTTAAATCTTATCACTTAGAACTGTGGTTGTGAACCTATGGCACACATCCCAAGAGGTGGCACACAAAGCCCTCTCTGTGGGGCTTTGTCCCAGCTCAGCTCCACCATGCATGTATGCATGCCTCCCGCTGGCCAGCATGTCTTTGTGTCTCTGCCATGCATGTACAGTAGGCAGGGCGCATGCGGGGGAGGCAGAGAGCATGCATGGGGATGTTCATGTATTGCGTGTTGGGGATGCACGTGCACACTTGCACTTTGGGCACTCAGTGCTGAAAAAGTTAGCCAACACTGACTTAGAGAATAAGAAGAATTGCAGGGGCAGCTAGATTAGGAAGTCTCCCTGTTCATTATAGGTAGCTACTTATCATTATATCCAGAGGTGGTATGAATAGAATTTGCCAACACATATTCATAGGAAAGGACTACCTATAATTCAAGCAATGATCCTTCCTTCCTTCCTTCCTTCCTTCCTTCCTTCCTTCCTTCCTTCCTTTCTAATAGGGAAAGATTTTGTGCAACTTACATTCAGTTGCATTGACATAGGACATGGGTTATGAGATCAATATTGTCAATTTTTGAAAAAGATATCTTTATTTTAAAAAAGGGAGGGGAGGGGATAAAAAACTGAATTCCTGCCACAGAGGGAAGTGATACAATAGTTAAGCTTCCATGTGAGTGCTTATGTTTAGAAATCATGCTATAATTAACATTGATTTCACTTGTCAACAGGATGCCCAGGTCCTAAATTAATCAATTGCACAACTGAATCTGATCAGGTAATCAGATCTACAGCCTGACTAGAAAATTGACTTGGAGTGAGAAACTGGAGGATGCATTGGGAGATGAAGTAGAATCCCTAATATATAATTCACTATCTATTGCATACGAAAACTATATCCTTTCCTATTAGGAATTAGGTGGCTGTAAAACATCTGGGAAAAAAACATTTCAATGATATTGATGAGTCTTTTCTAACTGGCCATACCTATATTTTTTCTTTTAAATTCTCTCCTAGCAATCATTTTGACAAAAATACACCATCTTCTTTACATTTATTTACGCATTCGGGAATATCCCTCCCCCTCCCTCTCCCCCTCCCCTCTTTCTTTCTTTCTTTCTTTCTTTCTTTCTTTCTTTCTTTCTTTCTTTCTTTCTTTCTTTCTTTCTTTCTTTCTTTTTTTCTTACTTACTTTTTTACTTTTTCAGAGAGAATAAATCTATTTGCTTTTCAAAAGAGCTGTTATTCCTATTATTAGATAATACATACAATTCATACAAAAGCAAGTCTGAAATGAACATCCTCACAGCCTTCCTTTCACCCATCCCCTCCCACTTATAACTGTATGACTAACTTTGTTGCTTGTATCCTTATGATTTATACTGGCTGTTTCCTAGTATGATTTGATTGCTTATTGTAACCGATGACTATTATTAAGTGTTGTACCTTATGATTCTCGACGAATGTATCTTTTCTTTTATGTACACTGAGAGCATATGCACCGAGACAAATTCCTTGTGTGTCCAATCACACTTGGCTAATAAAAAGTTCTATTCTATTCTACTGTATTCTAAAACATCAAGCACAGAAATGGCCACATTGTTGCAACATATGTTAGGAGATATTTTCTGAAAAATAAAAAGCTTTCTAAACCTGCCTATGCAAATTATTAATCACAGTTTCTTTAAATGGAGCTTCAATTAGGTATCTTATTGGATATCAGTGAATGCTGTCATTTTTGTTCAGAAAAACTTTGTTAAGGAAAAAAATGTGCTAATTCAAGAAGCAAAAACTAATCTTGATGACAGTATGCTACTACTGCTTCTTATAATTATTATTTAGATTCATATTCTTAAGATTTCATTAGATACTTACAGGTATCCCCTGAATTTATGATTGTCACAATAAAAACTTGAGATGGAACTATTAGGAATTTAAACTTTGATCTATATTTCCTCTTCTAAATTTCTGCTTTAAATTTGTCTTGGTATTAAATATAATAAACAAAAAGCAAAATATGATCTGGAAGAAATATGATTGGAATGTTTCTAAGATTTAGGGTGCTAAAGAGGCAGTTGGAAATAATATACATTAGTTTCAGGTTTTAAATACATTTCATTTGTTTATTTAATTATCCTGCTTTATTTCACCATAAACAAAAAGCAGATATTTTTTAAAAAAGGAAACATCCTCTTGCCTGAGGACATGTGTGGAGGAAAATTTAAAAAATCAAAATGATAGCTGAAATGCTGCAGTCAAAGTTCTGTCCATTTTGGGGATACAACATATTTAAAAAATTGCACAGTTGCAACTGCCACTTTTTTATTTTTTATCCCATCCGTGGATATATGCTATTCTAGGATTTTCGCCCCTCTGTAAACAAGCACAACCCAATAACAAACACATTGATATTCTCTTAACACTGTTCGAATCCATTGAGTTTAAAAGAGGGGAGACAATTAATTCATAATACTGAAGTCAAGAGCAATGCCCATTTAGAAACCCCAATGGGGTGTGATTATACTCTTGAGCCTACCATTTATAAAAGCACAATCTTGGATGGTAAATTCCCTCTTGGGTACCTCCCTCTACATTCAGGATGTCAAATTCAGATGGGTTTCATGTGTTCAAGATACGTGGTAATCCTTTTTTGCCCATCGGAAACACTCTTGATTCCACAGAGAATGTATTCTGCTGTATCACACTCCATTCCTTGAAGTAATAAATGACAGCTTTTAACAAGGAAGAAAATTGGAGTTGTGAAATGGTTGATGGAATAGCAGCTACAGAATCATCTCCTTTTCCCTTGAAGGACACTCGGCTTGTAGCTTTGAAGGTTACTCAGAAAGTTCTAGGAAAATGGTCTAGGGGAAAGTCCTAAGAAAAGCATTTAACAATAGCAATAGCATTTAGGCTTATATGTCACCCCATAGCATTTTATAACACTCTCTGGATGCATTTACAATATAAAAGAATTATTTGCATATTGCCCCCAACAATTTGTTTATATTATCTTCATTTTATCAATCTCAGAAGGATGGATGGTTGACACAACCTCCAGGTTGTGGGCAGAGTTTGCCTGCAATATGGCACTTCAACTACTGCACCATCAGGGTTCTAATCCTAAGGAGCCAAGATTTTATGATTTGAGAGAGAAATGGAAAGAACATATTGAAACACAAAGGAACTAAGACAAAATCCCTTCAATCACCATGATTGAAAAGTCCTGGAAAATTATAGAATATAAGTAGTCCACTGGTGTTTCCCTAAGTGCTTTGCCCTACCACTTACTTCAGCCCTAAGAGTTAAGAAATATGCTAAAAATCTGAAATAACTGAAGGCCATCAGATTGCCTGTCCCATCTATTGATCATAAACATGCTAGTCACTCATCTCATCTCCCTCCCTAGTGTGGATTTTCCATATAAGGAAAACTGATACTAAACGGTCATTTTTTGTAGACCAAGGTTCTGCCTTTCCTGAGTCCTTTGAAGCACGAAATTGCTTTTAGAAAAAAAAACACTAGGAAGGTTGCAATTTGCTTCCTTTTGAGGAATTTCTGCCTCACAGAGACTACTTGTAGAGGCATTCATGTAGGGCTTGGGTCAAAAGAGTAAAAATGGCCATTGAAGTAATAGTAATAATAGAATTCTTTATTGACCAAGTGTGATTGGACACAAAAGGAATTTATCTTGGTGCATATAGCTCTCAGTGTACATTAAAGAAAAGATAAATTTATCAAGAGTCAAGAATCATAAGGTACAACACTTAATAATAGTCATAGGGTATAATAAGCAATCAAGTCATACTAGTCATATTCTTTTTATGTGCTTTATTTGCACAAAACATGTAAGAAAGAATCATGTTTTCATTGTGCCACCATGGCCATCATCTTTACTCTTGTGACCTGTTCTTACCTTATCTGTATCTAATGTCCAGAACCTCTGATGTCCAGAACCCCAATACATTCTCCTATACTTTGAAACAGAGCCAAGCTGTTTCTTATTTAGTTAAGAAACTGAGCTAAGCTATTCCTTATTTGGTTTTGGTCACCAAACTATAAAAAAGAGATTGAGACTCTAGAAAAAGTGCAGAGAATCAACCAAGATGATTAAGGGGACTGGAAGCTAAAACATACAATGAATAGTTGCAAGTACTTGGTATGGCTAGTCTTGTGAAGAGAAGGACTAGGGGTGACATGATAGCAGTGTTCCAGTATTGATGAGCTGCCACAGAGAGGAGGGGGCCAAGCTATTTTTCCAAGGCACCCAAAGGCCAGATAAGGAATAATGGATGGAAACTGATCTAGGAAAGATTCAACCTAGAAATAAGGAGAAATTTTTTGACCATGAGAACAATCAACCAATGGAACAGTTTGCCTTTGGAAGTTGTGGGAGCTTCATAACTGGAAGCTTTCAAGAAGAGATTTATGAGAAATGGTGTAAGGTCTCCTGCTTGGGTGGATGGGTTGGACTAGATGACCTACAAAGTTCCAACTCTGTTAATCTGTAAAATTATTTTTAATTATTATTTTTCCTAAAAATCCTAGCCAGAGCATCAAAATACTAAGATAATACTGAAATAATTCAGACAATCAGTAAAAATGTTTCTCCCAAATGTATTCAATCTTGCTAAAGGCTGAATCTTCCAAATCGAGCGTTACCCACATTGGAATAGATAAATTTCTCCTTGACTTTTCTTTCTGTGAAATATACATTCCAGACTTCTTTAGGTTTCCTGTTAATAAAACTGATCCACTGTGCCTCTGCTGACAACCTTCTCTCCAAACACATTCAGGATTGTTAACATTCATTCCATCTGGACTCCAAGCCTGATTTATTCCCTAGTTTGACTTCAGCTCTGCTTTAAGTCTCTCTTCCTCTGGTCCGTTCTCTTTTCTTTGTTTCTTTTTCGTAACTCATTACTGCTTGATTTTTGTTAAGCCTTGCTGTAAGAGAGATATATTTCTCCCATTTTGTCCCACGTTGCTAACTATTTTGAGAAACAGTTCAGTTAAAGGGCCTCTGAGTTTAAATGCCTAGAGCTGGTTCACAGTAAGTTCTCGTGTCAGTTAGGAAGATGTCCTCAAATCACATAGCATATCATTCAGCAAATCCTGCACTAAGAGAGGAGCTGAACTAGATGGCCTCTGAAATCTCTTTCAGTTCTATCAATTTATGGCAATAACAATAGCTGAGATAATTTCCTCAGGACTTAGGGGGAAATTCTGGTTCATTGTGAGCCAGGATAAGAAAAAGATTGTAAAATACAGGCAGTTGCTTGAAGCAGAGATAAAGTTTATTATTATACTGCATTCTAACCACTACGCTATGATGGTAGTTAGCATACAGCATTGCAAGCTGACTCTGCTCACCACCAAGAGTTTGATTCTGACCTGCTCAAGGTTGACTCAGCGTTCCATCGTGAATAAAATGAGGATGCAGTTTTTTGGGTACAATAGGCAGACATTATAAACCACGTAGGGCTGCAAAGCATAATGAAGCAGTATATAATTCTAAAGATTATTGCTATAGCTACTATTTCAATATTATGCCCTCCCCTGCAAGCTCCTTATATAGGAAAATCTTGCCTTTGTTCTCTGAAAATGGGTGCCAAAGAACCTGCCCTTTATAAAGTGTAATTGACTGGTTATCCAAAAAGGGGGTTCTCTAGAGTCAGATCCCACCTGCTTTTCAACTGTAGTTTTCCACTTATTTCTTTTTCAATTAGCATTATAGATAGAAGTGGCAGCCTCATGGAGGTAAGAATCTTTGGTTTATTAATGGGTGGAATCTCTGACATCCTGAAAAGAATGTTTACCTGAATGGACTGCAACCTTTGGCCAGTTTCAACCAGTGAGGTGATCCTTGGTGCTCTATGAGTTGGTTGCAACTACTTCTATATAACGGAGAGCAAACCCTACTCCCTGCTAGTACTGCTGATGTTACCTAGCTGGGAAATGAAATATCTGCAAGAAAACACCAAGCTCAGAGACCACTTAGGAGTTTACAGTTTAACCCTACCTACAAATATTCTCTTTTATTGTACAATTTCAACTTCTTTTTCAAGTTCATTGACTTTTATTTTATTATAATTTATCACTTTTTGCCCTGGAAGTGGCTGTGTCCTAAGTAAAGTGTGACAAGGGAAGATTGAATGGAAGGAAAGATTTGATTTCCTTTGTACAATGACAGAAGAGTTACAGAACTGCTTGCAATATATTCCTTTAACGTTATCAAATAGGGGTTCTTCTTCTTACTCTTTATACTTTATACCTTCAGTAGCTGAAGCTTAATCACTTAGCATTTCTCTGTGCAAGACTAGTGTCACAGAAAGCTACAGAAAAACCTGCCACTTTCCTCTACAGTTCTTCATGCCTTTTGGATAGAGATAAGACCTCAACCCTATTGTTTTGACTTGAAATCCCTTTATCCCACATGCTATACTTTACCTTTTCCCCAGATTCTTTCAGTCTGTTCCCCCATATTTTTCATGTAAGCTCAAGATTTGTTTTGAACAAGAAGCAAATGCATAGGAGTAAACAGGAATTGCACAATTTGCAGCATGCTACAGGATTTGTAAGATCAGGCTAATTGAAATTTTCATTTAACTATACTTGCCTGTCTAATAAAACCACACTTGAATACAGCCACAATCACAATGGAATTATTCAGGGGTGGGGGAAATCCAGTGGGACATGGTGCATTATAATTAAAAAAAATCAGAGCTGGTATATGAGAAGTTGTCTTCTTGCATAGTTGATAAGGTCTCAACATCTTATACAGATCCTCTGTTCATTAGAATTGTTGGCTCTTACACTTGGTCCTTGTTCTGACTGAATTATGTTCCACCTACTCCCTTAGTTACACAGCAGGTAAGAAGTGGAGGAAAGAGAAGCCTCTTAAAAGCCTAGGGCAAAGCAGAAGAGATACTGAATAGCCAAACGTCAGTGGAAAAGATTAGTAATGCAGGAATGAGTAACAAAGGGCACAATATAAAGAACAAGAGGAGAACAGGAAAGATTTTCAAGTAGAGAAACATAGATGCAGTGAATGGTTTTGTTATAAAATAATTTTCTCCCCCCTCTTTCTCTCCCTCTATCCTTCTTCTCCTCTTCTTCCTCTCTTCCTCTCTCTCCCTCCCTCTTTTTATAATTTATTTATGGTGGGGTCTTTTGTATTCTCTAAGATTGGCTGTTTTCTTGCAGACATTTAATTAGCCAACTAGGTAACATCAGATGTTACACTATTTTGCTCACTGACCAGAACACAACAATTAACAGCAGATGGAACAAAATAAAACAGTATGGTTGATGGCCATTTTCTAGTCCTTTTTGCTACTCCTCCATATGGCTGCTTAAGCATGACAGTGTACATATGTAGTGATGAAATAGGCTTGCATTTTCCATTGGTCTATGTCTCAGTTGCTTTCTTTCCCTAAAAAAGCTAGAGATGGATCATAGGGTCTTCTGAATGCAAATCATCACACCTACATGACCATTCTGAGCAAAATAACTCCCTAGTCTGATACAGTACTAATAATTCCTTTAAAGCGGACCGTAGAAATCAAAATAACTACTAGATGCCAAAGCTCTAAATCTTTGTTGCTATTAATTGATCATTAAGATGAATACAATCCAATTTTGGTAGCCTTAATTCTGAAGTCAACACCAGAACTAAAGCTTTAAAAATTAGAAACATTGGAAGTTTTTTTTCTTTTTTTGAAAAGGAAATCTAAGATTCTTATTCAGAGTTACTTCTATAAGACGATATTAAAGATGGGCATCAAAAATTCATTTATAATCACCAAATACCTTTCTGTGTAGTCCTTAACTGCTCATGTTTTGAGAGTTTTCAGCTGGTTGTGATCTATAAAACACTCCCTATAATCTTGTTCAGTGCACAGGATTAATTGGCAAATGCCCAGGAATATCTCAGCAGAGTTATCATCACTGAAAAGTTCCCCTGAAACATATGTTAAGACAGCTCCAAGACCAGGCAGTCCTATTTTTTTTAAAAAAGACCTACTTTTATTTTCTCACATATCTGAAGTGCATCACCTCTGTCAATGCATCACCTGGTCCTCTTCTGCCTGCCAAAACTATGGAACTCCCCCAATTAATGGTTTCAAATGGTCCTTTTTAACATGAGGGGGAATATTAAATGTGATTGCTGAGCAATCAACCATATTAGCCAAACTTATTCTATTGAAGTGTAACTGATCTAAATTAAATATGATCCCATTCCCGTAATCCAATTTTCTCTTTTCAGGGTGTGCTTAGCTCCAAACCCATGTAAAAAAACCTTTGGCCAAGTAAATCCTGTGCATCTTTTCATTGTTTGTTTGTTGTTTGCATTCTTTTTACTCGCATACTTCATCTGATTGCTTGTTTCCACTATGGTGGACTGTTAAGAAGATATCAAACCCTTGACCTCTTTGAGCCAGCTTTGTTAGTATTTCCAGGATGGGATTCCTTCTGAGTGTTTCCATCCTGCCTGCTCTTTTCCCACAGACCTCTTTCCATGCAATTTAAGACTCTTCACTTTCTGTGATTGTCTTGATGAAGAGGACAAAGGGATGAATTACAACATCCTGCTTTGGACAGGGGCACTATTGTTTTCAAGGTAGAATTAGTGTAAATAAATCATCCTGTTTAAAGGTCTTTATGAAAGTCACCAGCCAAAAAATGACAAATTTCACAGGCTGGTCAGGGTTAAATTGGCAAATTATACAGTCAGGCATGGGTTAAACCACAACAGAAGTTACTATTTAAAAACACACACAATGCTGATTACATTGTAACAAATGGCTTCCAGATGTTAAAATGTTTTTTAATTGAAATGATGGGTTTTATTCTCAGTTTAAGAAGCACCCACAAGTAAATAGAATGGCCGTATAATCTAGTCCCTTTTCTCTTCTTTCAAATAAATTAGTACTTCTCCACATGTCCTTGGAGCTGATGAAGCAATTTTTTTAAAAAATATATCAAAATTTACAGATTTCATATAAAATGCATTAACTATAATCTTATCATGATAGATGTAAGATGCAGTAATTTTTCACATCTTGATGATATTGTTATGTCTAAGATGGCTTGTGATTTAAAACAGAACAAAACACTGATTACAGGACAATATGTCCTTATAGCAGCTACTCAGTTGAAATGATTCAGAGCCTCATTGTCATATCTAATAGGCTTCACTAGCCCACAATGCTACATTAAAATTTTGGCACAGTTTACAGGCTATATACACGCAGGCTGGCAACATTTCTACATTCAGACCGCATCTTCCATTGTCTCTGGAATAATAAACTGATGTACACCAAGTGTGATGACTCAATTTTCTCAGGACTTTACTGAACAATGATTTGGCAGTATGGAATTTTCCCGGTTTCATAATATGTACCAATATGTCTTAAATCCTGTGGGAAAGAGCACAGCATACCACAAGATATGTTACCCACATTCTTCCATTTAGATTTACCAAGGATTTAATCTTCAATCTGTAAGGATTTTCATCATTTTAAAGATAAATAGGTCCAAGCTATATATATTTTATTTATTTATTTTGTTTTTGCAGTTCCTTACTCTGGAATATCAGTTCCTTCAGTTTGCTTTGCTGATCTTCACAGTAGGAGAACAAATGGTATCCCACGTGTTCAGCACGAATCAAAAAGAGGGCTGTGAAAATATCTACACTCCTCACATCCTGGATATAAATTGTTTCAACTCCTGCCCTCAAAACACAAGGACAATTTTTTCCTGCATGCCATCACTCTGTTAAACAACTAATTCCCACAACACTATAATTATTTACTAAGACTATTACTTTTATTCTTCTCATCCTTCCTATTACCCATCTCCTTCTACTTGTGACTATAACCTTGCTGCTTATATCTTTATGATTTATATTATTTTATTTTGTTTCCTAGTATGAATTGATTGCTTATTTAGTATCCTATGACTAAGTGTTGTATCTTGATGAATGTATTTTTTATGTACACTGAGAGCTTGTGCACTGAAGACAATTTCCTTGTGTGTCCAATCACACTTGGCCAATAAAGAATTCTGTCTATTTGTCATTTGGATATGAAATAATGGCTCTTTACTAGTATAAAGAAGATTCAATTCGCTACCCAGTTTCTGCACATGGAACAGAGGAAAAAGTGGAGTTTTTGTTTTAAATTATTAAATCCTTTACACCAGAGGTGTCAAAGTCAATTTCATTGAGGACCACATTAAGGTTGTGTTTGACCTTGGCGGGGAGCAGTATGGCCAGAGTGGCTGTTTCATTCATGTCAGAGGGTGCCTATGGGGGTCCAAGCATTCTGCCAGCAAAAACAGGCTCCCAAGCTCTGTTTTCAGCTGCAACAGCCTCCTGCAACCATCTCCCAGTGAAAACAAAGCTCGGGAGGGCCTCTGTTTTATTGGCAGAGGTACCACAGGCCAATCCTTTGCTGTTTCCAGGGTGGCCCTGTGAGCCAGACCTAAGTACCTTGTGGGCCAGATGTGAACCATGGGCCTTGAGTTTGACACCCCTGCTTTACACCTATTAATATACTTTTATTATTCTGTGCTCTAGTTCCAACTACAATAAAACTGGGTGGATTCAACATGGAACTGGTTAGTATAATGTACAACCAGGCTGACTCTGACTCTGGCTAAGGCTGCAGATCTAAGCTGCAAAAATTGGGATGATAGCTAAATATTAAAAGTTTGGGTTTATCCTAATATTTACTGTTGAAGGTCAAACTGTGCAGACTGGCATTGCAGAAAAACCTTTTCAATAGTGCCTCAAAGGTGCTTTTTTCTTCAAAGGGCAATTGGGCTGTTTTCTTTTTTCCCTTGAAGAAGAAAATCTTTCACTTCTGATCCAAGAAGCTTTTCATTGTTTAATTTGCAATGAAAGGATGAGTATTGACAGTTGAGACTGGATGTTGAGGGGATGGAAGGATAGATTCTGATAGGTGTGCAGGAGAGGGGGAATGGAAGAATTGTATTTCTTTGCAGTCATCTTGTCTTTAGCACCCTCTGAGAGCTATTGAGGCCACCTGGGGGTTTAACTGTTCGTCAGGGTTACCTGAATCACAGTGCAATTGGTTGTGGAATCTTCTTGGAACTGTTCTAAGGGCTACATTGTAAATTGGAGATAGGTGGTATTATTCCTCCCACTCTGTTGATGGAGAGATGTTCAATTCTAACATAGGTGGGTTCTTCTTCCAAACCAATGATCCTCTCTATCCAAAATTTGGACATTGCTGTCTTCAAAAAAATGACCTTTGTCTTTCAAATGCAGATTTTCCATTGAATCTTGTCTTGGATTTATCTTGGATGAGAAGTGAAATGTTTTCTTCTGGAAAAAAAAACCCGGTCAGATTGCCTTTTAAAGAAAAAGCACCTTTGAGACATCTATGATTTGGATGATGGAGAATCTCCACAAACTTTTCACTAGTAGTCTTTTCTCCTTCCATCTTCTTTATAATATAGGAAGCAGAATTGGTCTATGCTATCCTATTCTATTAAATAGATAAAATATGTAGTGTAGCTCACCTTTCCTTCATTAATTCTTTCCTTCATTAAGATTCTCAGTCACCCAGGTCATGGACAAACCTCCAAATGGCCTCAGTAACTTTTTAAAAGAATGCAAATGACCAGCTGTCTGCAAGGAATATAAATCCTTCCATTCCCCACTACCAGTCAGAACTGAAGAAGCTTCTTGAATGAAAAATGAAACATCTCCACAAGAAGGAACAATCATAAGTGTCCAAATTATGAATATGATTTGGATAATAATGATTCTATCTCTTGTAGCACATCTTGCACATAACTACATGGAGCAACGTGTCTTGCAAATCAATGTCATAAGGAATTTAAATGTCCAGATAGGAAGGACGTATATAACTATATTTATAGGAGTATGTCATAGGAAGAATTTCCCTTGGCCTTTTGGCAGTTTTGTTTATTTTCATTTAAAGGCAACCTCCCAACCCTTCATTGATCCTTCAAGCAAAGATCAACTAAATTATGATTAAACTGCAATTCTATAGTAGAGTTTCCAGGGAGTAAATCCCATTAAGTTTATCCTGACCTGCTTCTGAAAATACATGTGCCGAATTGCACAAAGGTGACAATTATAGTCATTCCCATTTTTCAACCCCACTGTAGTCATGATGCTATTTTCAATAAATACTCACAAATCAATTATGATCTATAACAAATGGCTTTTGTAATATCATCTTATGAAAGCAGCTATTTGTTACATTTACTGTAGTATAGGTGCTATAGCTGCTCCCTGGGTAACAAATTTATGGTTTTAGCTGAATTGATTCTGTTCATGTCTCAGGAAGATCCTTCACTTCTCCCAATAATGCAGCAATTAGAAACACCTTAGAATAACAGATTAAAGCCTGGGTGAACAATTTTTGAGAAATGTGTGATAGGCTAGAAAGGAGGAAAGAGTTTAAAACAAAACAACATACCTACATGAAGAGAAAACGTTATTCTCCCATGAGCTGTTCAGAGCATCCAGAAGTGGGAGGTGCTTCAGTCTCTTCTGGAAAGGCTGGGCTTAAAACTCTGGGATGCTCCTCCTCCATGGGACATCTCCTCAGCGTCCCCCAGTTTTAGCTCAGCCTTCGTGGTAAGAGGTTGTGCACTCCCTGACTGGAACGGTTTCTGATTCAGCTAGTCAAGATTCAGGTTTGCTCTTGGATTAATTCGGCTTGCAAATTAATCTGGTGATTTCAAGGCTTGTGGCTCTATTAGGTTATCACCCCAATCAGTTGAGAGCAGCTCTTTGTGACTGGCGGAGCCTGCCACTTCGCAGGCAGTCTGAGACGGCCGCTTCAGGTAATTAGCCTATCTAATTCCCCAATCGTCTTATCTTTGTGATCTTGCCAGAACGCTCACAGTCGCGGCTCACATCTCCTTACAAGATGATTTGTCAGATATTTTGGAGAGTCAGCAGCAGCAGCTCGTTAAACTGCTCAGGCATTTAACATCAGAGTTTCTGCCTTCCCGTCTTTTTAAACGGCTGGCTTCAAGTTCGCACCTAAATATTACAGGCACCATTCCCCGCTGGTTTCCCTTCTTGGGGACCGGGGCAAGTACTTTCCTGGGATTATTTCTCTCTTAGCCTCCTGGTGTTGGATAAGCAGGCTAGTCCTTAAACATGATTTTTTTTCCCCCTCTTGCAATTGCTTTTGGATCGTTACATTGGAGCGAAGCCTCAAGTGCCATTTCAAACAGTGGGATGTTTTTGACAGGAAAGGATCCATCCAGGACCTGTATAGCTGTTTTCCCTTGTTGGGGACCAGGGATCCTGAATATTTCTTGCTTGGAGTGCTTGTGGGGTTTCCCTTGCTGGGGACCCTTAGATACTGTTTCCCATATATACAGGCTTACATATAGATATAGGCATATATATATATGTATGTGTTTGTATATAGATATATAGAGAGAGAGACTTACACTCCCGGAGAAGCGCTCTACTTTCAACCACAGGGGTAAGCACCACCCCTAAGTACAAATAATAATAATAATAATAATAATAATAATAATAATAATAATAATAATAATAATAATAATAA
>NW_020769353.1:4027124-4093250 GCF_900518735.1 Pseudonaja textilis
GCCAAACCCAGCCACAGCCAGTGATTATTTGGGGGTGGGGGGGGGGAGAGAGAAAGTATCTCTCGCATTACTAGGGGAGGAAAGGAGACAAAACAAAGCTCACTCTTTCACCGAGACCTACAAAAAGCCAATCTACCATGTTCCAGGAGTTCTTCAAAATCATCAAACGCTCCTTCTTGCAGTTCTCGCGCCTCCCGGCTCAGGTCCCTGAGATGCACACTCCCACACACAGTGGCGGCAACAACAACAGTCCCCTCCCCCAGTGCCTGCCGTCAGCTTTCCCCATTAGTTTTCTAGCCTTGAATTGCTCCCGGCTCTCTCTTTTTCCTCCCCCCCCGCGCCCATGTGCAGGTAGGAAAGGGAGACGGAGCCTTGCACATCTCTCCCCTTTTCCAGCCCTTGCTGCCTCTCCCAACATCGAAGCCTCAGAAACCACAGCAGTAGTGCCCTGAATTGCTTGCTTTTCCAATACTGCCTCCTCCTTCTCCTCCAGAACCACTTCCTTCTCTGGGTAGGGCATTTCTTAACTAACCGAGCATGCTAAGGCAACTCAGGACTCTGAAACAAGATGGCAGCGCCCAAGCAAACATTCTTTGTGGCCCGGTACAGAATGATCCATGGACCGGTACCAGTCCAGGGCCCGGTGGTTGGAGACCACTGGCTTACTGCATTATACTATATATGCCCCATTGCTCAGTTTGTGACTGGTGTTTTATCCTTCAAGTAGACAAGTGTATTCTTGGGTTTAAAGTGTGCATGTATGTTGTGTGGCTGAAGATCATTATGTGAACAATGAGGAGATATGGACAAAATACCAAGAATACCCAAGTCAGGGTAATATACAAGGTAAGGCCTACTGTATGCTACAAAGGAGCAAGAATATTCTCACTTATCTACTGCCTAAAACAAAAAAAGCAGAGCAACAATCAAAAAAGGAAAAAACAAATCCCAAGCTTATATAAATTCTTAAGCGGCAGATCTTCTTTCCTGAGATCCAAAGGAAGTTAGCCAAGATGACAGAGGAAGAGGAAAACGCATGAGATTATCATATAACAAACATTAAGAAGCATCAATCTTCAGAACCAACAGAATAAGTAAGCGAAGATGCCAGGAAAAATTCATTGGTTTTTTTAAAAGTTCTGTTAATCAGGTAAATCCCAGACTTTAATGTCTGTATTTTCAAAATGAAACACACAACCGAGTTCTTTCTGGTATGGAAAGAGCCACATTTGTCAGCATTCTGACTGGAAAGGAATGAGACTGAAGACATTGCTTAGCCCTGTAAGTTTCCACCACAGAAACAGGTTCAAAGACCCAGAAAACCACTCCCCACCTATCAAGATACAAAAGCCGCCTTGGAGGGGGCATTTGGCGCCCTCAACACATTCCTAACCGAGTGTCTTTCTCTTCCAAGGGAATTCCCTGCCCTGGCACCAAGCCCTCAGCCTCTCATCTGCTTTCCCAGGTAGAACTTCAGTCGGGCTGTACTGACGCCACTCACACCATATCCCTCCCGAGGGCTAGTCTCAGCCCCACACTTAAAGCCTTGTCATTGTAGGGCCCCCCTCCCAACTGATGGCACCACAGCAAGCCTCAAATGACCCCCACCCCAATCTTAGCAAATCCTCCTGAGTTTTTCAGATATTCTTGCAACACATGGACAGACAGCATTGCTTCATTTATTTGTTTTCTTCTTTCTTTAATATGTACTGCAGAAAACCCCCACACAGAGATCAATATTTAAATTTTGATTCTGACCACCCTCTGGGTCACAAAATGGCAGTTATCAGAACTCTATACCACTGAGCTGAAGGCCTGCCTACCAGCAAAGTAGGAAAGAAAAAGAACAAAAACACATCAAGGAAGGAACATGTGGCTATCCCAAGTGGGCCTTCATCAAATCCCAAAAAGACCCAGTAAGAGCTCCTCCATAACAGATAAAGAACAAAATAATAAAAGAAGCAATGCTGTCATTCCATACATAGCAGTAATATCTGAAAAGCTCAAGACAATCTTCAGCCAACACAACATAGATACACATTTTAAACCAAAGTATATACTAAGGTAGAAGCTTGTCCATCCCAAGGATAAAACACCCAGAGACAAACTGAGCAAAGTGATATATGCAGTACAATGCAGTGATGCATGTGCAGATCTGTTCATTGGGGAAACAAAACAACCAGTTCATAAATTCATGGCGCAACATAGGAGAATAAATCCAGCAGGACGAGATTCAACAGTATCAACAGGGCAGTAGCTCTTTTGAATTCTGCTGTATAGTGCAGTGTTGGTGTGGTGTCAGGGGTTTTCAGTTCAATGTGTGAAGGGTGAAGGATATGTGTTTGTGTTTATTTTCATGGTCATGGTCATGATGTGCCCTGAAGATGGTGTTCGATTTCATTGTACAAGGTGCAATGACAATAAACTAAACTAAACTAAACTAAACTAAACTAAACTAAACAGTCTGTTTGCATTTAAGACAAAGGCCGCTCTTTTGAAGACAGCAAAGTCCATATGTTGGACAGAGAGGATCGTTGGTTTGAAAGAAGGGTCCAAGAGGCCAAAATCAAACAGCCCTCTCTCAACAGAGGGAGATGAGGTTCCACATCTATTTGCACTACTCAGGTGACCCTAAAGACATAGATAAACCTCCAATTGGCCTCAACAACTCTCTAAAATAATGCAAATGTCCACCTGCCTTTAAGGAATATAAATCATTCTATTCCTCCTCATCCAGTCAGAGCTGAAAAAGCTTCTTGGATAAAACATCTTCTAAGAAAAACAAGGAAGTCCAGTTGTCTCTTGAAAAAGCACCTTTGGAACAACCATGGCTGGGATAACTGAGAATCTCCATAGTCTTCTAATCCAACCTTCTCCAACCTGCTTCTAACCAGATATGGTGGAATTATATCACCCCAAATATTTTTCCAATATAGACAACAACTATGTTTGATAGGATTTAGGAAATTCTAGCCCTTTTATTCTGCTGATTCTAGTTTGAGGAATGTTGCTTCAAATTCAGCCCTTATTTGAATTAGACCAGTGACATATGTAACTAGTTAAAGGGTAGCCTGATGTAACTATTCATATAGCATGATTTTTAATGTGTTTCAAACAAATAATATTGAGACAAAAAAAACTTTAGCAGTTACCAAATTCAGAAACTCTAAAATACATCAGTATGAAGAATTCCTTCAGGACATTTAAATTGTTAAGATATTTCCAAGAAGTACAACACTTAATGTGTCTGTTTTTTCTAGCATAGTTATTTTTATATCCTCTCTTTTTAAATGTAGTTTTCTCTCAGTGCAGTTTCTTAAATGTTCAGACATTCAGCATTCTGGTTTGATTCCAACAATTTTACTGAAATAATCAGAAATACGACTTGATGAGATATTTTGGTGAGAGCATGCTGTGGACATCCAGAAAAGTGATTCATGTTTCTACTTAATTACTTCATTTGTCTCTAGATAATATAGTGAAATAGGGGGCAGTGCTAAAATTGCTTCAAGCATTAAATATTGAAGCATATAACTATGTTGTCACATATCATAAAGAACAGAGTTGGCCATATTTTAGCCAGTTTTAGTATCTTTGAAACCCTCACTAAAAATTATGTCATCAGTATTTAACCCCTTGCAAACAGGATGAGTAAACAATCTCAAGAAACAAGACTTTTTAACCCAAAGGGAGTTTGTATTTTAGTTTAACTAGACAGGCACCTGATGCAATATCTGACCAAGTAGGAGTAGGCACTATATTACAGATACTACAATCAAACATAAGGCTTGGTCAACAAAGAATGGAGATTAGTATTGGCTTAGTCCAGTTTCATTTCAAAAATTAATCACACTTAGTTGGATCAAAGGAAAATGATGTTATATCAAAACTAAAGTTGCCCAGTTATCCTGTCCTAGTCATGCTGGCAGAGTGGGCCTTTCTCAGATCACATAAGTCAAAGATTATATCAGGATCCAGAAGAAGAGCCTTCTCTGATGCACCCATCCTTGGAAAGTCTTATTCTCTAGAACAAGATCTTACTCCACCCTACTATCCTTCCACAAGAGCCTGAAGACCGGGTTCTGCCCATTGGTCTGGTAACCAAATGGGAGAGTTCCCTACTGAAGGCGACAGCCTTTTGATGGCAGACTCCCCCCTCCCCCCTTGCTCTCTGTTCTCTACCCATCCATATTTTTGGTTATCACACTGATTTATTCTTTGATGAGTTCTTTTTCATGGTTTATTTTCTTGTTCTATTATGTTGGTCTCTTCTATTTCTTCCTTTTTATTATTGTAAGCTGTCTAGAACCTTGTGATGAGATAAGAGTCAAATAAAATTAGCAATAAATAAATAAGATAAATACAAATAAAATGAATTCGTTAATGAGGGATTCATAATGTATATTATTTGATAATGTATATTAATCCTGTATTTTACATGAATGTTTGTATCTTGTATATTGGTATTTAGGAACCTATAATTTGGTGTTTCCATTGACGACGGACCAGAGACCGTGAACATGCGTGGCTTTGATCCGTGTTTACCTTGTTGAAAGGGTCCCTACCAGAACATGGAAGTGTGGTGGTGGCATCTTGTGTGACTCTCATGGGTGTGGGTCTGGTGTCATTCTTCATGTTAGGTACTCGTCTGTTCATGAGGGCGGGTTTCCAAATGGCTGGAAGGCGGGAAGTGTCATCTCGTTTGTTCATGCTGTGTGGGCGTTTTTCTATCTCTATGGCTTCTCTGATTATTCTGCTGTTGAAGTGTTCGGTTTTGGCGATGGTTCTGGTATTTTTAAAGTCAATTTCATGTCCTGTGGTTTTGAGGTGTTGGACCAGGGAAGAGGTCATTTCTTCTTTTTTGATTGAGTTCCACCACCACCACCACACTTCCATGTAGAAAACAGACTCACACCCACTCAGAAGATGAGACACGACCACGGACCAGAAGCCACACTGCAGCTGCATCACTACCCACTTCAAACCCCTCCGAGCCATACATGAAGCAAACCGACACCCACTATGAAGATGCAGCACGACCACGAACTCGAAGCCAAACAGCAAGATCACAGCTCACCAACTCAAATCCCCAAGCAACTAAGACTAACCTGAGCACAACCAAGCCCCCACCTGAACAGAACACGCCTCCAGCCAATCAGAACACGACCAACCCCCCAACCAATCAGAACACAGCCAAACCCCCTACCAATGAGAACACACCCCCACCCAATCAGAACACAGCCAAGCCCCCAGCCAATCAAGTCACACCCCCACTAGCAGTTAAAAGGAAGAAGCAGCTGCAATCTCACATCACTCTGAGAAGCCCAGAGCCGAAGACAGAAGCCTGAAGATGATGAATGAGACTTCATCGAAACGTTGCCTAGATACTTCAAATCTTACGCGGGAGAAAACCCGAACAACCAAAGATCCACATACAAATACCCGCGAGAACCTCAGAAAAACACACACACACACACACACACACATACACACACACACACACACACACACATATATATATACTTAAGTTTTCGCGGGTACTTACATGTATGGCATTCAGCTTTGTTCGGGTATTTTCCCACGTCATTGTAGTTGTGCTTTTAAACTTGTAGCAACATTTCAGCAGAATCTCATCTGCCATCATCAGGCTTCTGTATAGGGTTCATCTGTGAGTCAGGCTTTTACAGTGGTTTCAGATTTAAATTTGGGGCAGCCTATTGCTGTGCCAGAATGGTTTTTTCTTCACCCTGATTGGTTGGGAGTCTTGGTCTGTGTTTATTGGTCTTGGAGTTTGCTGTGTTCTGCTTGATTGGTGTTTCTAATATCTTCTGTCTGTTTTGTGGCTCTTTTTGTATCTTGATTGGCTGGCAACATTGTGTTACTTTATTGGAGGCCTTTAGTGTAGCTTGGCTCCGGGTAAATGGACAGCTATCATTAGTTAGGAAGCTAGGTTTCATCTGGGTGCCTGGTTGGGGTGTGTTTGAGCTGGAAGTATCATGGGGGATCTGTCTGTGCCAAGGTGTTTGCCTGGCTTGTGGTTTGGAGATTTTTTTTGTTTGTGAGTGCAGGCCACCAAATGATTGAAAGTCTGGTGGAATGAATAGAAGAGATTATTCCAATTTTATATTTGGGGTTTCTTAGGATGGCTGCTATTTTTTTGTCCATTTTGAAGGCAGTCTTGATGTGAGGCCTGCATAGTATCTTGCTGATTTAGTCTGTTGTTCCTCTTATGTAGGGCAAGACAGCTGTTCCATAGGTTTGTTCATCTTCTGGGTCTCTATTGTGTTTCAGTGTGTTTTTGTGGATCAGGTCCATGATTTTGTTTTTGTGGAAGCCATTAGCTATCAGTATTTTGGTCAGGGTGCATAGTTCAGTCTTTATGTGTGCCTTGTCTGCCAGGCGTTTGGTTCTAGCAATTAGTGTTTTGGCCATGGAGTTTATCTGTGCTGGATGGTGGTGGGATTGGGCGTTGAGGTAGCGGTTGGTGTGTGTTTTCTTCTGGTATATGGTGTGTCCTAGTGTGCCATCTGTTTTTTTGTAGATTAGTACATCTAGGAATGGTAGTTGTTTGTTTGTTTCCATTTTCATGGTGAATTTGATTTTGGGGTGTGTGCTGTTTAGATGTGTTAGGAAATTGTTTAGGTTTTCTTTTCCATGGGGCCAAATAATGAATGTGTCATCAATGTATCTTAGCCATAGTTTGGGTTTGTGGGTGGCATTTGCCAGGGCTCTTGATTCGAATTCTTCCATGAACAGATTTGCAATGACGGGTGACAGTGGTGATCCATGGGGGCTTCAATCTGCTTGTATCTTTGTCCTTTGTATATGAAATATGTGTTGGTTAAGCAGTGTTCTGTTAGTTCCATGAGGTGTTTAGCTGGTTGGTATTTATTTTTGATTTCTAGGTTTTTTTTTACTGGGACTTGGGTGAATAGTGAAACCACATCGAAACTTACTAGCAGATCTCTTTGTTCCACGTGTAGATTTTTGATCATTTCTAAGAAGTGGTATGAGTTTTATACATGTAAAGCTGCTGCTTCAGCATGGGGCTGTAGCTGTTTTGCTAGGTATTTGGCCAGGTTTTGTAGTGGTGCTCCTATGGAGCTGACTATGGGTCTGAGAGGTATGCCTTCTTTGTGTATTTTGGGGAGGCCATATAATTTGGGGTAACTGGAAGATTTTTCTCTTGGGATGATCTTCTGTTGGATCTCTTTGCTAATGTTGCTGATTATGATTTTCTTCTTGGTTATTTTTTTCTAGATATTTGGTTGGGTCAGTATTTATGGGTTTGTATGTGGAGTCTTGCAGTAGGTCTGCTAATTTTGTTTTGTAGTCTTTTTTGTTCGTTACTACTGTGGCATTACTGTGGAGGACTAAAACAGGAGAATGGAAATGAATTAAAAATATGATTATTAATGATTATAAGTAAAGTGAAGATAAAATGAGACATATTAAGAAGTTATTTTAGCAATTTATTGGAGGGGATACTTTAAAATATATACATTTTAAAATATACAGTTGATTATTTAATGGATATTAGAAGTGTATAATGAGAATATTTTATTAGGATTAAAGTAGGGGAATGAAAAATACCATGTGGATCCTAAATATATTGGCTTTATTCTATTTTTAATCTTTTTAGATTGTTTATTATATATCGGCTTAGAGAAAATTAAGAATAGTGATGTGTAATGTAAAATAAAATAGGTGGTAAGATGAAAGTGGAAATAATAGGGGATAAAGAATTGAAAACCTATGTGTGGATGAAATGATATTGATATTGAATTAATGAACTGAAATATGAAATGCTAATTTATTTAAAGGTGAGTGAAATGGATAATAATGTGAGGTGATATTATATAAGATTAATGGAAATGAAAGTAGGATTATGTATAAGTGTTATAATCTGGAAACATGTTGCTCACATGAAGAGATGTGTAAAAATTTAAAAATTAAAAACTTTTTACAAAAAAAAGGAGCCTATATAATTTGAAAAGTTAACTAGTTCCAAGCTTATCCCCTGAATTTTCAAAAGATTGTGAACATGTAGGAATTGGAATGCATGCACTTGGGTTCTACTTACAATGTTTAAGTTAAAGTCAGCCCAGTGTGATGCCAAATTGATATCTAATCTAAAATGATAAGGTTGTGGCATTTAGTTTTTCAAAGGTCAATTGTGCCTTGAAGATATATATCTGGAGACAGTTTATGTAAGTCAAAACCTGGTAGAATGAATGTGTTAGAAAAGAAACCTATCTGCTTATGAAGACTCCACTGGGAAAAGTAATTCATGAAAAAAGTAACATTTTTTTTTAACCTGGCAATGACCCTTTAGTAATAACCAAGCATATAACTGACAATTATATTGCCAGAAATTATATCTATGGCGATGATAGTGGCCTCATTCACAGTTAATTAAACCAGAGAATTCCTGTTACTGAGCAATATAAAAGTAAACAGAGAATGTATGTCCTTAGTGTTCTACCCCCTTTTATTATTTATTACTGCAATTTATCTGCCATTCAGTCTCAATCAAAGGTTCCAAAAGGCTTACATATAGTAGAAAATAAAAAAAACAAAAAACAATAGCTATAATAATTACAATCAAAAAAATCTACCAATAATAATAATAAAACCTTCCTATTTGTGATGACCAAACAACCATGATTTCCTCATGACTGGGTGAATCTAAGGAGTAGATCAACCATACCATCAATTCCCACAACTTTTTGGAGATGGCTTTTCTTCTTCCAGATCAAGAGATCAGCTTTTCTTCAATTAGTCTAAATTCTGCCTTAACCAGCTAGGACAGGGGTGTCAAACTCGCGGCCAGTGGGTTGGGTGCATCATGCGTTGGCCATGCCCACGCCCAGTTTAGCAAAGGGATGCTAAATGTGACAGTGTGAGTTTGACACCCCTGAAGTAGGATAACTTCAAATCATCAGCTGGATTGTCTCATAATTTTGAGTTTGTAGAGTCAAAAATGTAAAGTCTGTAATGAAAACATAT
This sequence comes from Pseudonaja textilis, assembly GCF_900518735.1. The sequence continues at coordinate 4,036,134 of NW_020769353.1, forward strand.
ACTCAATCAAAAAGGTAATTGAAAATTTCAATTTCACACAGGTCCTTATTTATAAGGGTGGGAGGGAAGGATGAAAATAAATATTTCTTATTGGAGTCATATTGCTGAGCTCATCCAGATGCTAAAAAGATACACACCAGACTTGTAATGAAAGAACATTCTGAACAATATTATGGGAAACCACCTTACATAAATATGATTAATGCTCCTGAATCAAGATTATTTTGATACTCTTATGTCCTAGGATGATTAACTTATAGGCATACTTTTAGTTGCTCAAAAAGCTCCTTAGCAAATAGATTTTTATTTTATATCTGGATTCATGAACCATAACAGGAGCAGGCAATTATTAGTGTACTTTCAGTGTTTCCTGTCAGAAAATCTATTAGACAAAGAAAAGTTAGTGCCATGGGAGAAGAACTATTCTGTAGGAAATTAAATTTCTGAAAAGCACTTCAGTATCATTACACTTGTCAACCCCAGCTCATCACCATGCCTGTATAGTGCTCTGCCTTCACCCTTCTGAGCTAAGGGAATTATGGATGGGTGTGGTGAGAAGTGCTTACATCACATGGTGTACACTGATATATTCCATTCATTTCTGGAATATTGGAGGGCCATAAATGGTAATGCTGAATATTGGAAAATTAGAAGAAGAACACAATAGTGCTCCTATTGTCTTATACCGTCAGGCTTCCTTTAACAATAGCAATAGCACTTAGACTTATATACTGCTTTATAGTGCTTTACAGTCCTCTCTATGTGGTTTTACAGAGACGCCCTATTCCATCCAACAATCTGGGTCCTCATTTTACCCACTTCGGAAGGATGGAAGGCAGCATCAACCTTGAGCCTGGTGGGTTTTGAACTGCCAAATTTCAGGCAGCTGATAGTCAGCAGAAGTGGCCTGCAATACAACACTCTAACCACTGTGCCACTGAGATTCTTTATATCTTTAACAGATATAATCATGTCTGTCCAAAGAATTAACCATATAACTTAATTTTTATATAATTTTTGACCTTGTAAAGTGGTTTATAGTCATCATTTTCATGCAGTGTGATATCTCTTCTGTACATATTTATCCTGATAAGTTCTTTCCAAGACAGTGAAATTACTATAACATCTCCACAGCTTGCAGAATTTGAGTTTATTTAGCAGGAACACATCCAAAAATACTGCAACCATGCAAAGCTGTCAAGAAAGAAATATGAAATAGGAATGAGAAAAACTGAAAAATATTCAGGTATGAGTATTTCTAATGTTGAAATTGTGCTGGTCTTTTTCCCTGAGATTCATGGTAAGCCAGTTCTGGGATTCTGGAGGTATTTTCTCAAAGTCAGGTGGATGTAGATTTAAGGTGTCTTGCATTGTGAAAAGCTACTAAAGCAAGAGGATTTCCACAATATGGAGATTTTAAATGAGTTTTATTATTCTGGTTTCCTATGAAAAACTACATGTGTTGGCCATTCTATCACAGAAATCAACAATCTTCAAGAATATCCAATATACCCACATTGCCCAATCTTGCAACCACATACAGATATTTTCTACTTACAAACAGCTTACACTCTAAGATGCTGTTTGTAAGTCCATTTTAATTGTAAATCCAAACAAGCACAAGCTTTTTTGCTTAACAAAAAAGCTTTTTTTGCCGACATTCATAGTCAATACAGAACACATAAAACCCAGTCATTACAAGAAAACAGTGTACTGTATGCATGAAAATCAGCAAGCAATATACAAGTGGATAGTGGGAGAAAGCAAGAAAGAGTGTGTTTATGGTATGCTTTCTCTTTATTTCAGGACCTTTTAGATTGGCATTTTAGACAAGTTTGTTCAGACAGTTTGAAACTCAAAATTCATAAGTAAAATCTATACTTTGGCGATTAACTAGTTATACATAAAAGAATATTCAGGTGAACAGTTAGTGAGGTCAAAAGTAAGCCAATAAACACATTCCATTTATACTAGTTTGATTATATTGAAATCAATGTATTTTCTTTCAATAGTTGAACTTTTGCATTTTTGTAATGCTTATCATATTTGGCCAATGCTATGGCTGTCATTTCTCATAAATGTTCCCCAAAATAAAGACATATGAGAACATATGCTACTTTAGAATCCAATGCTCTCTTTCAGCCTTTTAGCTTCAGTATTGGATTTTCCAGATTTGATATGCTAACAACAGTTATCCTGCCCCCCAAAGCAGTGGTGGTATTCTACCGGTTCAGCTCAGTTCTGCCGAGCCAGTAGCAGTGATGAGCAGCGGACACCAAACTAATTTTCTCCATCACTCTGCTGTTGGGCCTACCCACCCACCTGGGCTCCCATACTCACTTTTATCCTCTGAATTTGAAGCACAGCTGCTTTGCATGGCACAGCAGAGTGTTAAGCGGCTGAAGCAACCGAGAGACTGCAGGCTTGCAGGAGGTGAGCTAGAATGCCTCTGTGTCTGCGCAAAGTTCACATTTGGTGTGCACAGGCATGCAAAGTGTGTGCATGATGCAAAGCACACCCACCAAGCCACACCCACCGAACCAATGGTAAAAATATTTGAATCCCACCACTGCCCCAAAGTTCTTGATTATTGGCAACTGTGGCAAAATCATGACTCACAGTAGTGTAATGGTTAAGTAAGATATCAGACAACAACTATGGAGACTCTGGTTTAAGTCCACCCTCAGTCATGGAAGGTGGATTCCCTAAGCAAGTTGCTTTTCTCAGTCAAATTTATGTTGCAGGGTGGGAATCTGTTGTGGAGGAAATAAATGGAGCAGAGGACATTGGTTTGAGGTTTTGGAGGAAAGGCACTTGATAGATCTAATAAATAAATAAAATTATAACTTGTATTTAATCCAACTGAGACCTAAAATATGAGTAGACCAGATTTCTCTTTCTTTTCATTTTCTTCATAAGGAGGTCTTTGCTCTTCCAGAAAGGAATATGGATGTCAATTTTAAAGATAATTACCTCACACAGTCAGTATGCTGAAGCAGTTTTATCAGTCTTCAACTCCAAATCTCATTCCTCACTTTTATTTCCCTGTCTAGGAAGGAAAAAAGGTGCATGGAGGAGAGAAATGAAGTAGTTAAAAATCCACCATCATTTCTCTTTTTGAAGTGCCCTTCCCAGAAGAACAGTTTCTCCTCCAAGAAAAAGAACAAACAATTCATTAATATCCAACAAGTAATTAGATCTTACAAGCCACAGCCATTTACAAAAGACTTGGAGAATGATGACGCTTGCAAGGGAAATGTAGATTCTCTTTGCAGATAGAACAGGAAAAGTTACAGATAAACAGAACAGAACAGAACAGAACAGAATAGAATAACAGAGTTGAAAGGACCTTGGAGGTTTTCTAGTCCAACCCACTGCTTAGGCAGGAAACCCTACACCACTTCAGGCAAATGATTATCTAATTCTTCTGAAAAACTTCCAATGTTGGAGCATTTACAACTTCTGGAAGCAAATTGTTCCACTGATTAATTGTTCTAAATCAGGAAATTTCTCCTTAGTTCTAAGTTGCTTCTTTCCTTGATTAGTTTCCACCCATTGCTTCTTGTCCTGCCCTCAGGTGCTTTGGAAAATAGCTTGACTCCCTTTTCTGTTTGGCATCTACTGATATATTAGAATATGGATATCATGTCACCCCCTAGTCCTTCTTTTCATAAGACTAGATATATCCAGTTCCAGCAACCATTCTTTATATGTTTTAGCCTCCAGTCCCCTAATCATCTTGTTGCTTTTCTCTGCACTCAACATCTTTTTTACATTGTGGTGACCAAAATTGAATGCAGTATTCTAAGTATGGCTTTACCAAGGCATTATAAAGTGATATTAACAGTTCACATGATCTTGATTCTATCCCTCTGTTTAAGCAGCCTAGAACTGTGTTGGCTTTTTGGGCTGCTGCAGCACACTGCTGGCTCATATTTAAATGATTATCCACTAGGACTCTAAGATCCATCTCACAGTCACCACTATTGAGCAAGGTTTCATATATACTGTACTTGTGCCTTTTGTTTTTCTTGCCTAAGTATAGAACCTTGCTTTTTTTACCATTGAATTTCATTTAGTTAGATAGCACCCAATGTTCAAGTCTATCAAGATCCTTCTGTATCTTAAGCCTATCTTCCAGAGTATTGACTATTCTGCAAGCTTGGTGTCATCTGCAAGTTTGATGAGTTCCCCATCTATCCTGTCATCCAAATCATTGACGAATATGTTGAAGAGTACTAGGCCTCTGTGTATGCAATAGTTGATCTGTCAGTTGATAAATCTTATGGCTAAGAATGAGAAAGAACTTATCCAAATTTTGTGGTACTACCTGCCTTACAATTATTCCTGAAACTCTCACCAAGACTCTTCTGATGTTTGGGCCATTCAGCATTTAAATTCTATTACTCTTCATGATTTTACCCAACTTTATTGCTACTTTAGCACATTTCTCTAGGCCAAATTCCACTGCTATATCTGTGCTAAAAAGTTTCTCAATGACTGGTTTTGATTTCTCATTTTCCATAAAGCTTCAGATTATCCTTATAAAGCAAATGTGAGAACTTTATTTTTTGCTGTTTGATAGCCAAGATTCATTCATTTTCTGCAAAATCATTGAAAATAAAATTATAGCAATGACAAATGGTGACAATGAGTCACCTGGAAGATGTATCTCCTAATGTTGACAAGCTTATATTTTTCATTTCCAATGACCATTCTGTCTTCCATTGTTTCATTATTTGTTCCATAGAAATTCATTTTTTTATATTGATACCAGTTGTTTCCTAACATTTGATGATCCCACTATGTAGGATCTTTTGCAATTTACAATTTTATCAATCAGGAGTTTGATCATTGGTATCCTGATTCTTCTTTTATTTTCTTTCTGTTTTACTAGAAGGATGTTATTTTCTTCTAAATAAAGTAAATATTTATAAATAATGTAAATTATTATTATTTCCATTGTTTTAGAAAAAGAAAAGGAATCAAACACAAACATAATTATGATGCAAATACATACATTCTCATGGAAATTTGCAAAAAAGTGATTTAAAAAGTGAAAAAATATAATAGAAAAAAGTATATCATTATAAAATCTAACAATTACAATTACAATCTATATATATAAAAGTGAAATAGTACTCACACATCATTGCAAAATCTCCAGAACCATAACGTTTACAAACTTGAAATTTGACACATATGTTTCTCTTGGCTTCTGGGTGCTTACTAAGAAAGGATTTTTTCAAAATGACCATCAGAGCATTAGTATTTTGTATATTATTATTAACACACTCTGATGCTAAGGAGTTCTACTCCCCGCACCTGAAAATAAATCTATTCCAAATGCACAACACAAGCAGAGGAGAGGAATTTCAATTTTAGTTTCACAGGACCAAGCAGCTTTAGTACAGAACAATTGAGTTAAGTCACACTCAGGCTCCTTGCTGTCTCCTTCTTGCTCACAAAGCAAATACTGTTTCAGTTTCGATGTTTCAGTTTCCAAACAGCCCTCAATTCTCCCACACACTGACAGGACGCTAGGCTTAATAACAATGGATGCTAGTAGGCAGAAGCATAATTTTTTCCCTTATTTTCCTCTCCGATCATACTAAGCCCAATCATATAGTTTTGTAGTGAAGCACAGGTATAGGCTAGTACCATATATGCTTATGTATTGTAAATATTATTCAAATTCTTACATATCTTTCCAATATATAACTCTCATTCTCATATTATTTCATACGAAGTCTATGTCTAGACAATCTATTTTTACATGGCAAATATAATCAAGATTTTGATCTGCTGAATGAAGGGGCTCCATACATTCATCTTTCCAATGCTGCAATATAAATCTTAAGGGCACAACTTATTCAACAAAAAATAATATTTAGAATGTATTGCACTTTGCTACATTTGTATAGAAAAGGACTAAGGCAGTGTTTTGCTAAAGATGTCATGAGAATTATATTTCTTTAAAACACATGTATTTTCATACTAAATTTTGGGAGAAAGTAGTGGACTATATAAATATGACCATGTGACAAAATTTTCAGAGGGTATTATTCTCTTGAATAACATAGCTATTAATGGAATTTGACAACTGGACATGCCTAAAGGATTAATTAAAAACAGTGGATAAATTAAGTGTAGGAGATGCAATGGCCTAGTGGTTAAAATGTTGGACCTATTGACTGCAAGGCTGACAATTCAAGACTCAAGTACCACATGGCAGGATGAACTCCTATTCTTGCCACAGCTCCTACCAACCTAACAGTTCAAAAGCATGCAAATGCAAGTAGATAAATAGGTACCACTTTGTCAGGAAAGTAATAGTGTTTCATGCACCTCAGCATATAGTCATGCTGGTTACATGAACACAGAAATGTCTTCAGAGAATACTGGCTCCCTCAGCCAAAAAACAGAGGTGATGAACCATTGAACACAACTGGACAATGGAAAACTTTACCTTTACTTTTTTAAACCTAAAATTAAGTGTTGAAAAGGAATATAAAAATCATTTATTGTTATCTAAAGGACAACATAAAAGATAGAGAAGAGGCATCTCTAATTAATACAACTGCCCAATTCTAGTTTAGCTTGCATATTTCCAAGAAGTTACTTTCCTTCAAAATTAAGATAGAGGCACTATATTTTATTATGCTACAGCAGTTCAAACAGGATTATACCACTTTGGAAATATGATTACTAATAGATGAAATAGTGCAGAGTTAACTTACACTAGGCATGACATTTGATATATCTTTTTATGGAAACAGCATTCTACAAATTGTCTAAAATTAATTATGAAATGGAGCTACCACATCCAAAAGACTTCTTCTCTGCTATCTTATGTCTATCTTCCAGCAGAAAATCTAAAAATCTTAATATGAGAAAAATAAGGTGGCTGGTGACGTGGCCTTCATGTCCCCCTTAACTTTCAGCATAGCAATTCAACTGGCATAATTAGCAGAGAAAATTAACCATTTCCTATATGGAACTTCATTTAATGTAACATCTGACTACAAGTAATGACAACCATATCACATCATTGCATTGGAATTATTATTTTTGCATTTGGATCACCATATTATTTTTGCAACATGTCCTTAATGCTGAACATGCCAGTACATAGGCTCTGATTATCTAATACAATTGCCACTCAGGGTGCCCCTACCAGCATGTAGTAACCCAAGTATCTCAGATGGCTAATGCTCAGAAGAACAACAGTATTTATAGTACTTAGCCATTTCTATATGAACTTCCTGTTCCTTAAAGATTGTCTTGTATCTTCTGTATTATCCTACTACTGTTGGAAGTGATACAAAATCCGATTGCTGAAGGTGACAAAAAATTAGTATTTCCACAGACTTTTATACATGAAATTGTATAGGGTTATCACACATCTTATCCTTCTTATGTGAGCAATCCATCTTTACTCATTTGAAGCCAGTGTTTCCATTCCATAACCTTTTCCTTAAAAAAAAAAACCTAAAGTAAAAATATCAGTTTTAGTAATTTGGTTCTTGGTTTTTTTATCAACAGGTTGGTGCCTTTAAAATTACCTCCCATTTTATTATATCCTAGAGTTATTTCTTTGGCTAACAGTTTAAAGAATGAGACTGTTATTGAAAAATTGCAAAAACCATGAAACCAAATGAACTTGCTTCAAATAACATTAAGCCATGCAGTAAGCTGGTTAATTCTAATTTGTGTGCTATAGTTCCATGACATTTTTCCATCAATACAAAGCATACAGACACGATCATTTGTAACAATATCCCATTGCAAAGAGAGTTGTAGCTATTTAGAGATATTCTTCCTGGTTTGGACTGTGTGAATTGTGCAGACTTAATTTCCATTAGTGTGACATTTTGATATGTTTTTTTGGAACTGCAAGTAGAAAATTGGCAGAAACATAGAATGGCAACAGGCTGGCAGTCTAGATTTGCCAGGTTCCTGTGAATGTTCACAAAGCTGATAAACAATAACATGTTTTATTTAGGTTATACACTATGCAGATGAATACCTGTGTGTAGAAGATTTGGGTATACATTTTTCATTATATCCTATGTGTACAGAAATCTTTTATTTAAATGTTTGAAAGGATTTAGCATAGAATGTCAGACTGAATCAGTTTTTTTAAATCACTGTAACACTGAACCATTGGGGGAAAAAACCCAGTTTCTAAAGCAAAAGAAAACAGTTAATTTGCTACATTTGATTCCAACATGAATTATATTATGGAAAATTCAGCAAATAATCCCATAAGAATCTCTTTATGCCTTATGTCATAGACACTTTCAGTAAACAGATCTGAAGATAGCAATAAAAAGCAAGAAGTCTCTTCTATAGATGAGAAAAAGCATCATGTTGCCAAAATGAATTTGGTTAACCATTTCCAAATGAAGGAAGGAATGCAATCCTTTTTAAAATGTATATCTTTGGTTTTATTGTTAACAATTAATGATTACACATAACTGGGATGAAGAAAATCTCAGCTTAAAGTAGTGGAAAATAATTGTTGAACAGAATGGTAAGTGGAGAAAATGAATCAGATTCTAATCTGATACTAATAGAAGAGAATATATGTAACTCAGGGTTGAACTGTAGAATCCTTAGTGCCCTCTGACATTGGTGTTATTTTATTCTTTTTATTTCTTTTTTAGCTTTTTTAATTATTCCTTTCAAATGGAGTATAAATATTGTCTATCTCTATGTGCCTGTAAATGGCTGAGTTGTTTGAAAACTAGGCACCAAGAAATTCTCTTCCGTTTGGGGATTTCACCTGGTCTAGGATGCTGATACTTTCCCAGTTGACTCCAAGTGCAGTCAGTTCAACTACTTTGGTTGACAGGGACAGCTGTTTTAGGATTCTCCATCAGTTATTTTGAATTAGTTGTAGAAAGAACCAGTGCACAGAATGAATGTCATCTTTGTTTTGCCACTTTTGATTTGTCAATCGCTTACAAGATAATAGGTATAAGTATATACATAGTTATGAATACATGAAATGGGTACATATAAGAAAAATAAAAGAAACAATAGGACAGGGACGGTAGGCACATTGGTGCGCTTATGCACGCCCCCTACAGACCTCTTAGGAAAGGGGTGAGGTCAATAGTAGATAGTCTAAGGTTAAAATTTTTGGGGTTTGGGGAAGAAACCACAGAGTCAGGTAGAGTATTCCAGACATCAGACATCTGTTGCTGAAGTCATATTTCTTGCAATCAAGTTTGGTGTGGTTAACCTTGAGTTTGTATCTATTGTTTGCTCTTGTGTTATTATGGCTGAAGCTGAAGTATTCATTTGCAGGTAGGACATTGCAATGTATGATTTTATATACTATACTTAGATCAGACTGAAGACGGCATAATTCAAGGTTTTCTAGATCTAGAATTTCAGGTCTAGTGGCATAAGGTATTCTACAACGAGTAGAGGAGTGGAGAACTCTTCTTGTGAAATATTTCTGGACTTTCTCAACTGATGTGCTAATATCAGATATGTAATGTGGGTTCCAGACTGATGAGCTGTATTAGAGTATTGGTCTAGCAAATGTTTTGTATGCTCTAGCTAGTAGTGTGATATTACCAGAGAAAAAGCTACATAGGGTTAGGTTAACAACTCGTAATGCCTTTTTGGCTATGTAGTTACAGTGGGTTCTAGCATGTAGATAATTAGAGATGAGTATTCCAAGGTCCTTTAAAGAGCTTGGATCATCAACAAGGTCTTGACTATTCAGCTTGTATTTTATTTTTTGCCAATATGTAAGACAGAGCATTTATTTGTTGAGATTTGAAGTTGCCATTTGTTTGACCACTCTGATACATAGTCAAGATCTTTTTGAAGGATAACAGTATTGTCTGTGGTATTGAACAGCTTTACATCATCAGCAAAGAGAACGCAGTTGCTCTTAATGTGATCACAGAAGTCATTTATGTAGAGTATGAAGAGAGTTGACCCTAGAACACTGCCTTGGGGGACACCAGTATTGACAGGTACCGAATTTGATAAGACGCTCCCAATTTTGACCATTTGTTGTCTATTTGACAGGAATGCTTCTATCCAGTTATGCAGGTGTCCAAAAATACCATAAGATTTTAGTTGTAGTAGTAGTTTGTTGTGTACCACTGAATCAAAGGCTTTATAGAAGTCTATGTAGATTGCGTCTATTGCTTTACTCTGATCGAGTTGTGTAATCCATATGTTTTTGCACTGTAAGGGTTGCAGATTGCAGCATAGTTTTTTTCTGAAACCAAATTGTTTATTAGAGAGTAGGTTGTTTGTCTCTAAGTGGAGGATAATGGATTGGTTAATAATTAATTCCATGACTTTACAGGTGATGCAGCATAAGGAGATTGGTCTGTAATTTTCAACTAGGCTGGGGTCTCCCTTTTTGAAGATGGGATGACCATAGGTTACTTGTGACCATAGGTTAGGCAAGGAGCTGGTCCTGAAAGATTTTTCAAAGATTATGCTGAGAGGTTCTGCTATGGCAGTGGATAGGTTTTTTAAGAAGTAGGCACATATTCCGTCCGGTCCAATAGATAGAGATGGTTTTAGATTGCATTGTGCTTTTTCAACATTGTCTCCTGTAAAATTGATTTGTATTAGATCATTGTAGTTGTCTGTGGTTCGGCTTGGAAATACTGGGCATGATCCATTGTTGTTTACAAATATTGAGCCAAAGAATGTGTTAAAGATGTTGGCTTTAATGGTGTTGTCATTGCAGTCTTTACCATTAGGTTCTATTAGGGGTTGGGATGGACCTTGAGTCTTTTAGTTTGTTGTTTACAAAATTGTAAAAAGCATGGGTAGAATTGGTGTGTAGAAGGTTTTCCTCTTGTTTAATGTGATAATTGGTGCATTCAGTCTTCATCTGGTGGCATAAATTTTTGTATCAGCTTTTGAATTTGGCAACATGACCAGACTTGTTTTTCCACCAGAGTGATTTCTTTTGAATTGAAGTTTTCTTATTGTTATGGGTAATCTGTTTTTTCTGGTTTTGGGAGTTGGTACATATAGTTTGATGAGTCTTTTGACTTCAAGGAAAAAATATGTTGTAATGGTCTTCAACAGTATTGCATCCAGTGAATAGAGATTGCCAATCAAGGGATGTCTATAAGATCCTAGTTGCCTTTTTTGAAGTTATAATTGGGGATCACATCATTCTGTTGATTTTTGTGTGGGCATATGTTGAGACAAAAGTCAATCATATTGTGGTCACTGCTGGAAAAGGATTCTTTAATTTCTTTTCTGTAAATTAAATTCAAACTATTGCAGAAGATGAGATTGAGGCAGTTGTTAAATCTTGTATTGTTGGTTACTAGTTGTTCCAGTCCCAGATTTGTAACAGCATTGCATGTATGGGTTCAGTTGTAGATTTGTTTAGGGTCCAGTTAATATGAGGTAGATTGAAGTCATCAAGAAAGATAAAAGCATGTGGGCAGGATGTTGCCCATGTTATTAGTGAATTTAGCTTGTTTATATGTTTGATGTCATAATCAGGTGCTCTGTAACATAGCAAGAATTGAAATGTGATATTTAAGGATAGTTCACAGATGATGGTCTCAGGAAGAGCAAGCTCCTGGGTAACTTGGATGTTTTTTAGATGTAAGGACTTTTTATAGAAGATAGCAACACCACCTCCTCTACGAATTTCACAATCTGATCAGTAAACATGATAGTTTCTTACTGTGGTAATAGACTCAGGGAGAGATGCATTGAGCCATGTTTCACAGACAAATATGATGTCAAATTTAGCCACTTTGTGTTATGTGCCATTAACAACCTTTTCTAGACAGGGAGGTTCTCAAACTTACTATTGCAATGAGCTCTAGGTGGACTTGTCTTTGAAGAACACCTGGAAGCTACTGTTCATACAAAATTCAGCAGTATAAGCAGTTATGGGTTAATCTGTACTCATTACACTTCTGCTCCATGAGTTGCATTGGTTGTCACTGTGGTTTCAGGTTTAGTTCAAGTTACCTATAAAGCTCTCCCTGGCATGGTCTAAGTTATTTGCAATGCTACCTCTCCCCAGTCTTGTCTACAAATCAGATGTAGCAGGAGAAATATGTTACTGGTCCTCTATCAAAGAGAATAACCTAGTGTGATATAAGAACATTTTCTGTTACTGTTCATGTTTGTGTTCACACAAAAAGGTGTCCACAGTGAGGCGGTCAAAGGAATTGATTTGGCAGCAACAATCAAACTTACTGTATAATGCACATAAAAAGGCAGGTCTTGAATCACATGGTTTTGGCTGGCATTTTGATTTTTTTGATCTTCTGAAGAGCCCTTTTATATGCATATGAATGTCCAGATGTGTATATTTTTTCTATGTATGTGTATGTATTGTTGAGGTAATTCCCCATTAGGAGAATGAGCGCATACAGGGAGACATGTTTGAGAGTAGTACACACACAGCACACAGATCCACTGTACAGTAAATGTAGGGTTTTACTTTCAATAAAGGTTTAAGCAAAGTTCAAAACAAGCAGTCCAAAGTCATTCACAGGATAAATCAGTCAGTTTTCAATCCAGGGATAATCCAATAACAAATTCCAGTGTCAAAAACAGTTCAGTATCAGACTTACATCAAATCCATGAATATCATCAGTTAATTAGGAAAAATGGAGGACCTGCATAGATACAACAATATTTATTGACTCAAAACTGTAACTGAGAAACAACAGGCAATTGTCTGTAATTTATTCTGTGGGCCCACAGGGCCTTAACCAATCATAATACCTGAAAAGCCCACCCAAATATGAGTTCTAAGTTTCCCTCCAAAACAGCTGATGTTAACAGTTAGGTCATCTAAAAGTTAGTTTCACTTTAACAGGGCTTAACACAACTATATATATTCATTACCTAATAGTTAGATAGCATTCAATACAAGAGTGCAGAAAGCTCTTAGGCTAAGGGGTGTCTATAGGGGGATATCAATACAAAACCAGCAGGATTTGATCTTCATCCACATCTTGAGTCTTTTGACTCTGGAGTGAAAAATACACTCTGGCATTCTGGTGCTTGTAGATACACCCAAAAGCTTTTAAAGATATTTCTGTTCTCAGCCTTTGTTCTGCTGAATTTTTTCCCTAAATGCAGAAGCATCAAATTTGGGTGGGAGGTGGAAGAGGAATCTGATCTTGCTTTTATCATGTTTTATATAAGAACCATACATGATTATTTCTAGTTTGCCACCATGAATGAAAAGTGTGCATTCTGGATTGTGTATTGCTAGAGAGAAAAACCTAATAAGTATTAAAAATTGTAATCACCTATTTGTCCAAGGTGGAATGAAAAGGAGTTATAAATACAGTAGCACCTTTGAAAATATATGTAGCCTGGATAATGAGAGATAAAGAGATATAATCCAGAACATTTTGGCATGCTCTGTGATTGTATACTTAAGGCTAAATAAACACATTTTTTTCCCTGCTTCACACTTCCAATGCTTCCTCTGTCTTCTTTGTGTCATAAAATCGAGGAAAAAGCCCAAGATACAATCATATCTATTCCATCTCTTCTTTTCCCCCCAGTAAATATCCTGGTATAGGCCTAAATAAGCTTTTCAGTTGCACAGCATCGAAAAAACCAAATCATTCCCACTGATGTGCTATTATTTAGAGTTTAGGCTAGACAAAGGTTTAGAACATAATGCTGTACTACTATAGGGAACAATTCTGAACAGACAAAAGGGAATAAATACAATAACTGTGCTTTCCATCTGTATCTCTTTTCCTGCACTATTGACAAAATGTATAAAAACCTTTCTTTAAAAAAAAGTCATACAAGTGAGAACTGCCTGCTTTTAGATCTGAGAGAGAAGAGACATGTAATGAATAGATTTGTTATGACCAAACTAGAAATACAAACATTTCAGAAAATGTTCCCATCATATATTTAGATAAACAATCTGGTGCATATGCATATATCAGCTTTTAATCAGTATACACATTGTCAGGAAGCATTACTTCCCTCACATGGTCTTACAAAACACACTGGGCAAAACCTCTGTAAGTGTGAAGTAGTATATGATATACATGCAATGATTTCTAAATAGTAAGTCAAAATCCTACTCATTGCTTTCATATATTTTTTTTGACACCCACATGGAATCAAACATTCAGCCAAGGATTCCAGGAGCTGTTAAGCTGCCTTCACTGTTCAAAATGATCTAATCGAAAGAGGGTCTTCTTGTGACCCACTTAATACAGGACATATGTTGTTGTAAGAAATAGAAAAAATTGGGGAGGTGGCCGGGCTCAAAATTAATAAGGATAAAACTAAAATGATAGTTAAAAATTGTACTGCAAATCAGAAAAAAGAATTAGAAAGGAAATGGAATTATAGTTTGTAAAAAGGGTGAAATACCTAGGAATATGGCTATCCTCTAGATGTTCAATTAAAGATGATAATTATAATAAATTAGTAAAACAAAATTTAAAAAGTTATGGGAGAATTTATGGGAGAAATTATGGGAGAATTTATAACTGTTATTATTGGGAAGAATTGCAATAATAAAAATGAACATCTTGCCCAAATTATTATATTTATTTCAAATGATTGCAATAAAACTAGATAAAAAGTTCTTCAAAGAACCAAATAAAATAACAACCAAATTTGTCTGATTGGGCAAAAAACTGCATATTAGATTGAAAATGCTACAGGGACCCTAAACGAATATAAAACGGAACCCATACATGCAACCTTCTACAATGCTGTAACAAACCTGGGACTGGAACAACTAGTAACCAACAATACAAGACTTAACTCATCTTCTGCAATAGTTTGAATTTAATTTATGGAACACAAACTAAAGAACCCTTTTCCAATAGTGACCACAATATGATTGACTTTTGTCTCAACATACGTCCACACAAAAATCAACACAATTATGTGATCCCCAATTATAACTTCAAAAAAGGCAACTAGGATCTTATAGACAATGATCTCTCATCCCTTGATTGGCAATCTCTATTCACTGGATGCAATACCATTGAAGACCATTACAACATATTTTAACTTGAAGTCAAAAGACTCATCAAACTATATGTACCAATAACAACTCCCAAAACCAGAAAAAAAAAATTAACCATAACAATAAGCAAGCTTCAATCCAAAAAGAGATCACTCTGGTGGAAAAACAAATCTGGTCATGTTGCCAACTTCAAAAGCTGATACAAAAATTTATGCCACCAGATAAAGACCGAATGCATCAATTAATACATTAAACAAGAGAAAAACCTTCTACACACCAATTCCACCCGCACTTTCTACAATTTTGTAAACAACAAATTAAAAGACTCAAGGTCCATCCCACCCCTGAAAGGACCTAATGGTAAAAACTGCAACAATGACACTATTAAAGCCAACTTCTTTAACACATTCTTTGTTTCAGTATTCGTAAACAGCAATGGATCATGCCCAGTATTTCCTAGCCGAACCACAGACAACTACAATGATCTAATACATATCGATTTTACAGAAGACAACATTGAAAAAGCACTATGCAATCTAAAACCATCCCTATCTATTGGACCAGGTGGAATATGTGCCTAATTCTTAAAAAGCAGAACCTCTCAGCATAATCTTTGAAAAATCTTTCAGGACCAGCTCCTTGCCAAAACTATGGTCACAAGCCACGGTCATCCCATCTTCAAAAAGGGAGACCCCAGCCTAGTTGAAAATTACAGACCTATCTCTTTATGCTGCATCACCTGTAAAGTCATGGAATCAATTATTACTCAACCCATTATCCTCCACTTAGAGGCAAACAACCTACTCTCTAATAAACAATTTGGTTTCAGAAAAAAAAACTATCCTGTAATCTGCAACTCTTACACTGCAAAAACATATGGACTATACAACTCGATCAGGGCAAAGCAATAGACACAATCTATATAGACTTCTGTAAAGCCTTTGATTCAGTGGTACACGACAAACTACTCCTAAATCTAAAATCTTATGGTATCTCTGGACACCTGCATAACTGGATAGAAGCATTCCTGTCAAACAGACAACAAATGGTCAAAATTGGGAGCGTCCTATCAAATTCTGTACCTGTCAACAGTGGTGTCCCTCAAGGCAGTGTTCTAGGACCAACTATCTTCATACTCTACATAAACGACCTCTGTGATCGTATTAAGAGCAACTGCATTCTCTTTGCTGACGATGTAAAGCTATACAACACACAGACAATACAGCTACCCTTCAAAAAGACCTCAACTATGTATCAGCATGGTCAACCTTCAAATCTCAACAAATAAATGCTCTGTCTTACATATTGGCAAAAAAAATCAGAAAATAAAATACAGGCTAAATAGTCAAGACCTTGTTGATGATCCAAACTCTGTCAAGGATCTTGGAGTACTCATCTCTAATGATCTAAGTGCTAGAGCCCACTGTAACTACATAGCCAAAAAGGCATTAAGAGTTGTTAACTTAATCTTATGTAGTTTTTTCTCTGGTAATACTACACTACTAACTAGAGCATACAAAACTTTTGCTAGACCAACCTGTTCATGGAAGAATTTGAATCCAGAGCCCTAGCTAATCTTCTTCTTTTCTTCTTTTTCTTCAGCGTTTGTCTCGCGCTCGGGCGAGGTCCGCTAATGTCCTTGAGTACTGCTTCCACACCTCTCTGTCTGCCACGCGTGTCGGGTCTGCCTTCGCGATCTCTAGATCGGCCTTGATCGTGTCCATCCAGCGTTGTTTAGGTCTACCACGCGGTCTCACTCCTCCGACAGTCACCTTCATTACAGATTTGATGATGGATTCTTCCTTGGCGCGGCTCACGTGGCCGAACCATCGTAGCCGGGACTGCCTCATGACCGTGGGGATGGGCACGACGTTGAACCGTCTACGCACTTCTTCGTTCCTGACGCGATCGAGTAGGGTGAGGCCTACCGACCATCGGAGCATTCGCATCTCCATTATCTGGAGTCTGCTTTCGACTTCTTTGGTCGTCGGCCAGCACTCTGCGCCGTATATGGCCACGGGGCGCACCACAGAGTTATAGATTTTCGCCTTCAGGCGCATCGGCATCTTCTTGTCACAGAGGACGCCCGTGACGGACTTCCATT
Source organism: Pseudonaja textilis (assembly GCF_900518735.1). The sequence continues at coordinate 4,053,227 of NW_020769353.1, forward strand.
TGCCCCACGCTGCATTGATCCTGGCTGCCACCTCAGTTTGTAGTAGGCCTTCTTCCCCAAGAGTAGTTCCCAGGTACTTGAAGGTGGAGGCGCGCAGTAGCTCCTGCCCGTTCACGTGGATGGAGCCTGTCATTTCATTGTCAGTGGTCAGGTATTCGGACTTATTTAGGTTCAGCCGGAGCCCGAACTGCTCGAGGCGGTCGTGCCACTGTTGGACTCGGTGCTCTAGTTCAGCCTTGCACAGGTTGGCCAGGAACACATCATCGGCGTAGAGCAGCGTCCATGGGGTGGGCGTGTACAGGTCGTGTGTAATTGTGTCCATCACCAGAATGAACAGCAGTGGTGAGAGAGCAGAGCCCTAGCTAATGCCACCCACAAACCCAAACTATGGTTAAGATACATCAATGACACATTTGTGATTTGGCCCCATGGAAAAGAAAACCTAAACAATTTCCTAACACACTTAAACAGCATACACCCCAAAATCAAGTTCACTATGGAAACAGAAACAAACAAACAACTACCATTCTTAGATGTACTAATCTACAAAAAAGCAGATGGCACACTAGGATACACCATATACCAGAAGAAAACACACACCAACCGCTACCTCAACACCCAATCCCACCACCACCCAGCACAGACAAACTCCATGGCCAAGACACTAATCGCCAGAACCAAATGCCTGGCAGACAAGACACACATTAAGACTGAACTATGCACCCTGACTAAAGTACTGACAGCTAACGTCTTCCACAAAAGCAAAATCACCAGCTTGATCCACAAAAACACACTGAGACATAATGGAGACCTAGAAGATGAACAGACCTATGGAACAGCTGTCCTGCCCTACATAAGAGGTACTACAGACAAAATCAGTAAGATACTACACAGGCATCACATCAAGACTGCCTTCAAAACAGACAGAAAAATAGCAGCCATCCTTAGAAACCCCAAAGATAAAATTGACCTGGAAAACCAAGGCATATATGAAGTCCCCTGTGCATCATGCCCTGCCACATACATTAGACAGACCAATAGAAGAATAAATACCCGCCTGGATGAACACAAAAATGCAGTAAAAAAGCTGGAACACACTTCCTCACTAGTCCGACACATGAAAGCCACAGGTCGTAGCATCAATTTACTCAGACCCAAGCTGCACTAAAAGCCTCCAATACAGGAACACAATGTTGCCAGCCAATCAAGACAAAAAAAGAGCCACAAAACAGACAGAAGATATTAGAAACACCAATCAAGCAGAACACAGCAAACTCCAAGACCAATAACACAGACCAAGACTCCCAACCAATCAGGATAAAGAAAAAAACCATTCTGGCACAGCAGTAGGCTAGCCCCAAATTTAAAACTGAAACGTCTAAGTCTGACTTACAGACGAACACAATACAGAAGCCTGATGATGGCAAATGAGATTCTGCCGAAACGTTGCTACAACTTTAAAAGCACAACTATAATGACATGGGAAAATACCCGAACAAAGCCAAATACCATACATACATACATACATACATACATGATACAAGATATATGTATTTGTTGATATATATAATAAGAAATATGAAATATAAGTATTTGTTGATGTGTATAGTAATGATGTATATAATAAGGTATATAAGATATATGTATTTGTCGATGCCAAAACTTCACAAACATGAATGGGATTTGTATTTTTGAAAAATATAATAAAAATGATTTTTTTTAACAAAAAGAGAGTTTCTTGTACCTATCTTGAAAGGTGACCAGACGAGCTAGGGACTCATGATTGACTTTCAGAGTAACAGCTCTTGCCAATGGAGAGCTACCCTTCCAGATTAGTTATATCCCCAGCCTGATAATTTTCCAGCTGTGAGTTGAATAAACTGAGAATGTTGAGTTAGCCATGAATAAATCAACAGCAAAAATTAAAACATATAAACATGTGTAGGTGACACATTTTTCACAATATTTTGATTAAAATTTCAAGAATTGGCTTATCCTTGGATAATCCTCTGTGTGTGTGTGTGTGTGTGTGTGTGTGTGTGTGTGTGTGTGATGCTCCCACCATCATTTATAAAGTGCTATCAATATTCTTCTACTTCATTGAGTTACACATAAAGGCCAAACATAAGTTCTTAATTGTACAACATTGGCTCTCACAAAGCAATTTAAAAAAAAACAGTATTTGGTGAAATGTGTATAATCTTTAAAAAGACTAATCATTTTGTATCTTCTTCTAGATCTCTTATGTAAATGCAATAAGAAGTAAAATAAATTCTATGTGGAATCCTGATGAGAACAAATTTAAATGCCAGTAGATCTCAGAAGAGATAGACCTAAATAGAACCTATTCTGGAATGGCTTCATGATGACACCATGCACCTAAAAATTAAAGTATATCACATTGTTACATGATTTTCAGAAATTATAGAGGCTACATGGGAATTTGGTTTATTCCTGCAGGGCCTATGGATCCTCTGAAAACAAGTTTGTTTCACTTGTATTTCATTTTTGTAATTATTTGATGTTTCTTTATAAAATACAGTGTCAGACATGATTGGGCTATAGCTATTTTAAACAAATGAACATGTAAAGAATTGTTTCTTTTTTGTTTAGGAGTGGGGAGAATACACTAGGAAAGTTAAATTGGGCATTTCCAAATATTTGATACAGCAAACAAAAGGTTTTACCATCACTTGTCTAGAAGCTTTTTATAAATTAAAAAAAACATGGAAAAATGGGTGCTCAATCATTCTGTAAAGTTTATAAAGTACAATCAACACCTATTCCCCACCCTAATCTAGTCCTTCTAAAAGTACAATTTTTGTTTTTTACTTTTAAAAAAAAAAGAATTATTGAAACTCAATTCCTAAAAGTCAGCTGTTCCATAAACTGGATTTCTACTACAACAATCTGTAGAACTACATATTGCTTCAAAAGTGGTTTAAAAACAGAGCTGAAGTCCATAACCCACATCATAAAAGATTAAGACTGAAATAAGAATTATAATAAGCCCACCCCCATAAAAAAATGGACAAGAGGTAAATGGTTAAATTATCAGAAAAACACATATGTTTTTGCAGGCTACATTTATAAAAGCAATATAGCTTGCTAACAAGGAAGAGGTGGTGGGAGCTTGAAGAGATAAGCATCCATAAATAACATTCTGATACATGAGTAAATAAGTAGGAAAAAGGATTCATGGACAGACTTTAAAACATTAGGCAATCAAACCATATATTTTAAAGATATCTTGATTCATACTAAAACTGAATCAGCAACCAGGTTGGACTTGCAAAAACAGGGAGATAAAATTCTATTTCTTTTGCAAATGCAATGTTATCTAAAGGTTGTGAATAATGATTCAGAACCATCTTCCCTGCCAGGTTCTCTGCCTGCATTCAGAACAGAAATCTGGGGTGGAACTAATGGTTCTAGTTATGCGCACATACATCTCACCCAAGGGAATGAGGTGTGAACACAGCAATATTAAATGCAGCTTTAGTAGAGGCGGATCTAATCCTACAAGCTGATTTTGCTCAGGGATCCTATTTTATAAGAGGTGATGGTGAAAAAAGTGCCAGCTCAAATGCTAAAGGAGGGATATCCATTAAAAGCAAACAAAAATACATTAAAACTTTACACTAAAACCATAGTCTTAGGTTTATGAACTAGAAAGCAGAATTGAAGTTCCTTAATGGATACAGCTCATTAATTCTAAGTAATTTCATCCTGGGAAATACAAGGGTATTTTAAGAAGCTTGGGTACAAAGGCAAAGTTTCTTCTACCAAGAAAAGCACAAACAATGACTTATTCTGCTTTTAAATTTTTTGAACTCAAGGCCTGAAGTATCTATAGAAACATCTGTTTATGATTAATGAAACAAGATCTGACACAGTCTGATCAATATTTATTAACCCTTTTTTTCTCATTACCTAGTATATTCCAGCAGTTCAAAATAGAATTAGATAATAACTAATCTAATATTTTTATACATCTTATTAGTCTGACTTGCCTCCCACCAGATTTTTATTTTAATTGAATAAGTCTTGTTTCAACTTATCCTCAATCTTTAAAATACTAAATATACATTTCAATGTATGTAATTAAACATTCTACAAAATATATTACACCTTAAATTTCTTTTAGTTCTAGAATTTTGACTTATGAAGTCTACTTACATTAACTTGGATCTTAATGTAAAGGACATTTATGAAATAACAGAATAACAGAGCTGAAAGGGACCTTGGAGGTCTTCTAGTCCAACCCTCTGCTCAAGCAGGTACCCCTCATCATTTCAGATAAATAGTTGTCCAGTCTCTTCTTAAAAACATCCAGGATTGGAGCATTCACAACTTCTGGAGGCAAGCTGTTCCACTGATTAATTATTCTAACTGTCAGAAAATTTCTCCTTAGTTCTAGGTTGGTTCTTTCCTTGATTAGTTTCTACTTATAATCAAATATTCATCTTCTTTGCTGCCATTTGGATGTCGCAGCCAAACCATTAAGAGTTGCACTGGTAGAACGGCTGGCTGCATGGACAGGTGGGATGGGTGGATGGGTAGGTGGGTGGGTGGGTAGGTGGGTGGATTGACAGACAGACCAATCCATGGACTTATTCTTTTAAAGTGTCTCAAGGTTGCAGATGGTTGCAAGATCTTATGATGTCAATCCTAAAAGATCTGTTCTGGCTGTTAATTTTAAGACATATCTATTTAAGGAACTTCTTTTTCCATCACAATGCCTGCTTGGTCTTGAAGATCTGCAGCAGAGGTCCTTCTGAAGATATTCTCTTGGTACATCAGCATTTATGATGCTACCTTTTCCTGAACTGCTCCCAAGCCTTGTAGAAAATATGCCCTCAGTAGTTTTGTTTAGCACTCACTATCTCTTTTTTCTCTCCTCCCCCTTCCCTTTCTCTCTCTGCTTTTAGAAAACAATCAGAATGCATTTATTTTGCTACATTTTCAATTGCTAAATGTATTCATTTTAATCCATGTTTTCAAATAATTTATCCCCTTGAATAAAAGATCGATATAAAAACATGACTGGATATGGGTAGGGTTAATCAAATAAACATTGAGTTTTGATTTCATTGTAACTTAACTTGAAAATGAACATTTTTCATCTCATCTTTCTCTCTACAGCTTCACATACCTATCCCACAAATTCAAGAAGCTCCCAAGGGTGGGATTCTACCAGTTCTGTCCGGCTCTGTAGAACCAGTAGCTCTGAAGAGCAGCAGACATAGAACTGATTCTATGTCTGCTGCTGTTTTGGCCCACCCGCCTGCCCGAGCTCTTACCTGACCTTTATTTCCTGTTTTTTCAACCTCAGCTGCCATGCAAGGCACAGTGCGGTTGAAAAAGCAGGAAAAAGGGGCTTTGTCAAGCACTGCTTCCCTGCACGCAGTGCTGCTCAGCTGTCCAGGCAGCAAGCTGACGAAGATTTACATGCACGCAGTGTGCAGGGAAGCACATCGTAAATCACCGAACCGGTAGTTAACTCTGTCAGGTCCCACCCCTGGAAGCTCCCCAAATCATCCCAAAATATTTTTATTTGGGAGATGAAAGATAGAAAACTTTGCTTCTATGCTCCTTTCGGTCAACAACTTCATAATCTTTATCATTAATGTGATGTAATGCTTCAATAAAGTTGAATATTTCTAGTTCAGAGTTGAAATGAAGGGTCCTTGGTGTTCTCTGAGCATTGTTGTTTCCTTGCAGACATTTCTCCATGAAGTAGAGTTTCATCTAACATCTAGTCCAATTCATTTAACATATCAAATCTAGTATTTGTTCCTGACTCAGACATTTCAGAATGAAATTTAGAATTATGGTTAGCAGAATGCTTAAATCCATGAAAATAAATGAAATTCAAGACTCAGGCCTCTTTCATCATTATTACATTCACACCTTATGAATTCCACATTGTCACCATGTCTATGAATTAGTTTGAAAATCAAAGTATTTAATGTATCAGGCACATCGATACATATCCCGCCCAGACTTCCCTGTACCACTTCCTTTCTTTCCTTCTTGTTCCATATCTTCAGCTTCCTTTGCCAATTTTTTTGCTGTCAAAAAGAGAAGAACAAGTCCATCTGTGCAGATATGTTTACACAACACTGCAGATGGCTCGGTTTGAAAAATAAGGAAGGCCTGCAAGCAAAGTGTGATCGTACCTTGCATATTGTGCCAGAAGCCTTTTGACTGGACCTGAAGAGTAGAGATGTGACATGCCTATAGATCAGGAAAGAAAGCTGAAACAATCTAGAAAACCAGGTAGGAAAATTGTTTTCTGCCTTCTACCTTGGTGTCTATAAATATAACATTGGAATTCACATTTCAAGGCCAATTTTTTATTAAAACATGGGGTTCTGCTCAGAAAGCTTTGGTTCAAAAGTACTGAGTATAGGAAGCAGTATGAGCAGCATGCAAGTTTAATTAAAAAATAAACAATCCCTTTACACAGGACTGTCATACTGATATGTGCAATGTTTATTCTATTGCATGGTAATATTAGAAATTGTCCTATTTCCACGGGTGGGATTCTACCGGTTCTCACCTATTCACTAGAACCTGTTGTTAACTTTCTAAGCCGTTTGAAGAACCAGTTGTTGAAAGAAATCTCCTTTTGTTTTTTCCCACTTTAGAGGGATAATCCTGAAAGGAAGGCGGGACGGTGTTGTTTCTAGCCTAATCTTTATTGCCCTGCTTACAGAAACTGCCTTTCCGTTAACCCTTACTGCATTCTTGGCAGTACGCCCAGGCTTCCTGTCACCTGAGCTTCTCCTGAGTTTTTTTTTTCTTTGCTGGTATTTTTCTGGGGCTTTGAAGGGTTGTTTTAAGCCTTTTTCACTGCTAATGGGAAGAAATACTCCCATTTTCTTCCACCTGGCATACCACGATCAGCACTTTGAAGAAATAATTGATTAATGAAGCAGAGCTGCTGGAAAGAATCTTTTAATGGCAAGAAACCAGAGGTGGTATTCAGCAAGTTCTGACCACTGCTGGAGAACCGGTAGTGGAAATTTTGAGTAGTTTGGAGAACCAGCAAATACATCTCTGACTGGAGATTTTACAGTATTCTTCCCCTGTCATGCCCACCAAGCCACAGAACCGGTAGTAAAAAAAAATTGAATCCCAGCACGGCAAGAAACCAAGATGAGTGACATTCAGCAAGGCTTCTTGGCTAGCTAGAAAGATTGACATTCAAGCGTGAGTTTGCATAACCTTTCTAAGTTATGGGCTAAAACTGGTTTTTTGTGAAGTTTAATCCTGTGCTTGGTGATGTTTAATCCTGTGTTTATTGATGAAATAATTTTCCCCATTCAGCTTCATTTGGAAGGAAAAACCAGAGAACCGGTTGTTAATCTCTGTTCCTGATAAATTTGGGTTGAGAATTTTGGCTAGTTCCTGTGTCTATTTGGTCTGGTATTTGGTTTAACAAGCAACAGCTACTGTTGTGATTTAATTATTTGTATTGTGTTTGAATTTTTTCCTGTCTCATGGTTTCTTTTTCTGTCTGGGGAGGGGTTTTTTCTTCACTGCTTTAGCACTTTAGTGGTTCCTGGCACTGTCCTTTTGGGGTGAGGCAGGATGCAAGCTTGGCATTGATTTTTTTTACTGCCTTTCTGGGGGGCATGTGATTTTTCCTTAAATCTAGATGATTTCCTTAGGATATCTTCTGAGGTGAGCGAGACCATCTTCAAGTGATGCAAATAGATCTAAGGATTGCTTCTCCTGGGTGTGCTCTTTCTGGAGAGCTTAAATGACCTTTCTGCTAAAGGGTTTCACGTAATGAGCAAGAGTTGGCTGCTGATAGTTATCATTGCATTTTAACTATTTTAATTCCACAAGGTACTCTGGCACCCTGCCTATTTGTAACTCCAGTTTGCAGGTCTTTTTAATCTAATGATTGGTATTTAGTGCAGCTTTTTGCAAGCAATCCTTGACTTAAAACAGTTCATTTAGTGACCATTCAAAGTTACAATGGCACTGAAAAAGTGACTTATGACTGTTTTTCACACTTACAACTGTTGCAGCATCCCCACAGTCATGAGAGGCCAGGTGAGGAGAAGCGCCCCTCAATGTGAGTGATGTTGAGTTGGCCATGCCCACCCAGTCACATGAGCACCCAACCATGCCTACCCATCTGGTCATTAGGGCAGAGAACCGGTTGTTAAATTATTTGAATCTCTCCACTACCTATCCCCCCGCTCTATTCTGAGATACACAAACATCTATCTTTCCCAGGGCCCTTCTGAATGTCCCTAAAAGACCTGGGGACATGGAGGCATGCCTGAGGACAGGACAAGAAACTTGGAAAAGGAGAAACAGTTTTAGAAAAAAACATGATAGATTGGACTGGAAATTACTATAGGCCAGTGTTTCTCAACCTTGACAACTTGGAGATGAGTGAACTTCAACTCTAAAATTTCTCCACCAGCATGTTGAAGTTGAAGTCCACTCATCTGCAAGATTGCAAAGTTGTGAAAAGTTGCTGTAAGCAAAAGTCTGGCCTGCGTGTGGGAGATTTTCCAGACCTGAGCTAAAGAAACTGGTACTGCTATTTGGTATTAATACATAGGAGACTGAATGGATTGCCATTTATGTTACTGACAATATTGGTGATGTGATTTTCTTCCACCTACTTTCTTTCTAGACTTGTCTTGTTGTCTTCTATAAGATTAGTGGCATATTCATTAGTTTTCTCCTACTAATAAGAGCAGCAAAAGCAGGAGCAGTAATAAGAACAAGTAAACATTTCTATACTTCAGGTGTCTATGTTATTGATTGTTGGAAGTTTTAATGCATCTACTGAGTGAAGAGATCACAGTTAAATATGATAATTATCTAGGTTTCAGCATTTAAGGGTGAACTAGTCCCCTTGATTTAAATAGCATATATGGAACTGTAATTAAGGTAGCCTATGCATTACACAGAAAAGCTACGCAGGCCTAATCTTATCCAAATTGGGAAAAAGAAGTACTTAGATTTATATACTGCTTCACAGTTCTTTAAAGCCCTCTCTAAGCGATTGACAGAGTCAGCATATTGCCTCTCAATAATCTGAATCCTCATTTTACCAACCTCGGAAGAATGAAAGGCTGAGTGAACCTTGAGTCTCATGAGATTCAATCTGCCAAATTGCAGGCAGCCAGAAGTCAGCAGAAGTAGCCTGCAGTACTATATTCGAACCATTGCACCACCAAGGCTCTTAGGATCTTGGTCATAGAAACTGTACATTGTGTGCAGAGACTTTAACCAATATAGGAAATATTCCTTTATTGAATATACACAAAGGGATGTATGTATGTGACAATATGTAATACATGCACCTACAAAACATAATTCTCTCTCTCTCATACACGTGCACACACACACACACACACACACACTTTTGTATGTATGTATGCATATATACATTGAGAGCTTAAGCACTGGAGACAAATTCCTTTTGTGCCCAATAACCCTTGGCCAATGCAGAACTCCTCTTCTGTTCTGTTCCATTCCGTTCCATTCCGTTCCATTCCATCCCATTCCATTTCATTCCACTCCACTCCACTCCACACCACACCATAACACACTATTTTTCCATGAGATCACTATGTTATCAAGCGATAGTGGTCTGTAATCTAGTCTCATTATTCCTCTGGGGAATTTTAGCTTAATAAAGCACATCTTTTTAAAATAATAATAATAGGAAGTACAATGGGCACCATTAGTTGCCAAAACTGGTCTATGTCTTCAGATCCTCAGCTGAAAGATGTGGGCAATGCTCTGCTAAGAAGAAGCATTCAGCTAGAAAATGACATTATTTTTCTCACATTTGCTTTATAGGAAAAAGAAGTACTATTTATATACTCACTACAGCCAAGCAAATTGTTCTCCAAATGTGATTTTTTTTGCCTTTTTTAATTTTTTCTTGAGAATGGGATAGGCGCTCTGTCTTGGAAACTTCAGATAAGATCAATATTCTGTTCCGTGTAGCCAAAATTCACTTTCTACCCATGCAAAGTTTGCTTCGGTGGACTTTCTGATGTGGAACAGTTCATACATGGCAACTTCACTATCTGAGATATTTCAAGGTTTGTGAAAAATCACAGGTGATATTGTAATAAATATCAGCAGCTTATTAGCTCATGTTTTATGAAAGTTTTCATGAAAGAAGATATGAAAATAATTATTTCTGAGCAAAATGTGCCCATAGATAATTTGAGAATCACTTCTGCAAGTAATGAAACATAAGAAAATATGTGAGAAATGCAAGAAGATATTTATGTTGGTAGGGAATACCCTGAATTCCCAAGGAACCACAACAATACATTTATGTTCCTACCTTTTCTGGAAATGGCTGAACCTGTGAAGGAAGGAATAGGATTAAAGAAGGGAAGGAAATAGTTGAAATGTTCAGTTTCCACTGGAACAAGCCTGAATAGCCTTGAGCTGACAGATGTAAAAGTATGATTGTTTTAACAACTTCCTCTCTGCCAGGAGACAATATTACGCACATTTGTAAAATACAATACTGCATATGAAACAATACAATTGCATTTTGTTAGCTGAATACAGTATAATAGAAAATGTTGCAACTTGGCCAGAGTTTCTTGGCTTCCATATTTCTGACAAAAAAGAAACGTATGTTGATTGTTCCACTTGATTTTTTCTATTCATATTCCCTCTTGCTGTGCCTCTGAGTAAGTTGAGAAGGTCTCATTTTGCCACAGGATACCTTAGTTTTGTGAAACAACATTATCTTGGACATTTAGACAAATTCTGAATCAAATGGTATATGCATTTTTAAAAAAAAAAAAATTATTTTTTACAATAGAAAAGCAAAACACTTCTTCAATAAAACTAAACAAAGACTTTTCAACTGCATTATTTATAAGAAACATGATACAGTATATGATGTCTACCTTTTCAGGTAATTTTATTGTTCATTATTCTTCACAAACTGAGGAATTCGTGAATTCCAGGAACTGAAGCCCACACATATTACTTATTACAGATAGTCCTTGACTTACAACCTCAATTGAGCCCCAAAATTTTTGTTGCTAAGTGAGATGGTTTTTAAGTGAGTTTTGCCTCATTTTACAACCTTTCTTACTGCAGTTGCTTAAGTGAATCCCTGCAGTTGTTAAATTAGTTACACGGTTTAGTGAATCTGGCCACATCATTGACTTTGCTTGTCAGAAGGTTACAAAAAGGAATCACATAACCCTGTGACACTGCAACGCTCATAGATAGGAGTTAGTTGCCAAGCATATGAATTTTAATCACATGACCATTGGGTTCTTGCAATTCTCATAAGTGTGAAAAACAGTCATAAATCATAAGTCATTTTTGGTGCTGTTGTAACTTCAACACTAAATGAACTGTTGTAAATCATGGATTACCTGTATTGTTATGGTTGGTCCTACAGTCAGCAAAAACTATTTATTATTGTTATTAATTATTATTAAAACTAGTTTATTATTAGCCATCATTGTATTTAACTGGACTGAATGAGAAAGAAAAATGTATTTTGGATATGCATTTTTCTATTGATTAGTAAACTGTAAAGTTTTTCTTTAGACAGGATGAACAAATGGAAAAAACATGCAAGCATTTAATAGAAACAAGACAGCTAGCTATTGAATCAGTAAAACAGAAAAAGTACTTGATGACCACATAATATGGCCAACTTCAGATAAAATTTTGGATATATTTTGAAAAAGTTTTGGTGAATACTGAAAGGACTCTCATGTCAGCGTAATTCCTTAGGGAGTTGTTCCAAAGACAAGATTATCTTCCAAGCAACAGTATCTGTCTATAGTGTGTGTGTGTGTGTGTGTGTGTGTGTGTGTGTGTGAACAGTCAAAGCCAGAACCATGAAATCAAGAACCCAATGCAAAGAAAAAATAGCCACAACTTCAATCACAGTTGCAGCTTCCATGCTGAGTTTTAACACACACACACACACACACACACATACCGACAGACAGACAGATGCCTCATTCCTCAATAGCTATTCTTCAGGATATTTAGAGAAAGATTTCATTTAATGGTTTTAATCAAATAATCAACTTTCTGTCTGCAACTTCTGAAAACTGTTTTGAAGCAGCTAAAGCCATAGCAACATAATAGTAACACAAGGATGTCATTGGAAGAAAGATTGGGCATGGGGAAGATAGGCTGGCAGAAGTTATTTATTGGTTATAAAACTTAATCATGCCTATTACAATCACACACACACACCCATTCACATATACACACATGAATATCTTCAGAATTTGAGTCAGTGTCTATAATAGTATACTAAACACACACAAAGATCGTGGGTTCCTGTCAAACCGCAACAGTGCAATCTTGATATTTTCCAAAGCTTAGGGATAAAATGGGCTGAGGGACTATGAGAAGCATGCAAGTTGTCCATTCACAGTTTTAAAGTGCAGACTATTTGGGATGGAGGGAAATGTTACTTCAGGTGTTTAAAACACAAAAAAATGGTATGTCTCCACTTTAAAAAAAGGTTGACTCCCTATAGATCAGGGGTGTCAAACTCAAGGCCCATGGGCTGAGTCCATCCCACAGGGTGCTTAGATATGGCCCACTGGGCTGTCCTGGAAACAGCAAAGGACCAGCCCAACAAATCTTGGGAAGGCTGCAGGAGGCCGTCACAGCCAAAAACAGAGCTTGGGAGGGCCGCACGATTTTGCTGGCAGAGGGCTGCAGGAGGCCATCACAGCTGAAAATGGATCCTGGATCCCCACATTGGATTCCCATTGAGGATCCAGGCAGGGGTGGGATTCAAATTTTATAACAACCAGTTCTGTCGGCGTGGCTTAGTTGGTGGGCATGGCTTGGTGGTCATGTTATTGGCTGGGTGTGGCCAACTCAATATCACTCACATCGAGGCACACATTTCCTCGCCTGGCCTCTCATGACTGGGGAAGCTGCAATAGTCATAAGTGTGAAAAAGGGTCATAAGTCACTTTTTTCAGTGCCATTGTAACTTTGAATAGTCATTCCACACAAGTAAAGTACCAGCAAAGGAGGGGACACAAACTCCAGAGACGTTCCTGAGACAGGAAGTCTAGTCCTGCCAAGAATGTAATAAGGGTTAACGGAGAGGCAGTTTCTGTAAGCAACACCATAATGTTTCCTTCCTGCCTTCCTTACAGGATTAGGCCAGTAATTTCTTCTAACAACTGGTTCTCTGAACTGCTTAGAATATTAACAACGGGTTCTAGCGAATAGGTGCAAACTGGTAGAATCCCATTCCTGGATCCAGGGAATGAATTAGAAACCCCAATCTGAAAATATATTATCTGCTCTACACTAACAGCTTTAGTGAAGACTACATTTACCTGGTCTGTATTTTGATCAATTTTATATAAACGTCTATGCCATCCATCTCACCAAGGGAACTTTACAACTTTACCCTTTGGAATCAAATTGCTGGCTTGATTTGGTGCTCTATGTCAAATTGGGTGTCCTTAGTTCTACACCGTGCCTTGAACATCTTCTCACACATGCTCTAATCAAATCATATTTGACTAATTTAATTGAATAAAAGATTTAAACTGAATTAACCTTGTTGAATATAATTGATGGTTTGAATTGGACCTTGAGATGTTTCACATACCAAATTTACATGATAGAAAAAGTAAGCCTCTAAAAGTAATCAAAGAAAATGTCTCTGCCTCCTTTGCCATAATTTAATGCATAATTTATAATCTTCCTTTCATATAAATGCAGAATAAGTGCTTTTGGCTAAAAGACCATATTATGCACGTAAAATTCAGTTTTCTTGAGCTCCTCCTTTTCCTTTTTCTGAGCCATCATTTTCAAACTGGTTTAAGCTTTCATAACTCCTCCCACAAAATTTTCTTTCCACCCCTATGAAATTAAATGGAGCAAAAGATTTTCAGGTCTCCTTGTGTTACTGGTAAGAAGAATCTGATATAGAGAAGAAATAAGCTTCCCCCCTTCTCCTCATAGTAGCTCATAGTAGCATGCATTCTTCTTCTTTTTAATGTTCCCCTCAATCCTAAAATAAAGATTAGCTTCAGAGTTTCTAAAGTACACTCTCCCTGAGATAGTGTTAAACCAACAATTCCCATCACATCGCAGGCTTTGCAGTGTGTGCACACTCTTGGTAATGAACCAATGCTGGATGTGGTGTTGGGGCTGAGGTATTTGTCTTCTTTTTCATGTAGAGAAGACAATATTTATTTGTTTGTTAGGCTTTTTGTTTATTTATTGAATTGAATATGGCCACCCCACTCATTCTCATTGGCTCTCTCTCTCTCTCTCTCTCTCTCTCTCTCTCTCTTGCTTCTTTTGGCTCATGCTGCAGAGTAGAGAGGCCTTACCTGATCTTATTCCCTTCTCCATGGCAACAGCAGTTCTGCTCTCCCCCATTTGAAAGGCACAGAAGGGACCAAAGCAACTTGTATGCCTCTGTTGAGAAACTGCTCAGCTAGCTTTGATATGCTTTTTCCAATAGAAGCACACGCTTGCCTGGGTGAGACTCAAGACTCCAAGCTAAAGCAAATGATGGTGGTTCTAAGCTAGGTTTTTTTCTCCCCACCACCTTTCTTCAGCTGCATGGAGATGCTGACGAGTGCTTTAGAAGTAGGAATCCTCAATAAAGGAAGATAGCAGATTGTAGAAGGGTTTATTCTGTTCTAAGAAGAATCAACTGTTTCTGTACACTCTGCATTAAAGACAGCATGCTAATGATCAGTGGAGCAAAAGGAAGTACAAGCACATTGAAAGTGAATGATATTTGTCCACTTTCCCTTGAAAAAAAAGAAAGATTTTTTTTTTGTGAATTAATTGGCTATATTGGGTACAGTAACAAGTTCTGAAGCTTGTCAGAATCAAAAATTAAAAAATGATACCATATCAGTATACAATCTAAATTACATGAAGTATTAGTACCATTTTATAAATCCTTAGTAAGACCACACCTGGAATACTCCATGCAATTTTGGTCACCACGTACAAAAAAAGATGTTGAGACTTTGAAAAAAGTGCAGAGAAGAGCAACTAGGCCTGGAGACTAAAATCAAACGAAGAATGAATGCAGGAATTGGGTATGGATAATCTAGAGTAATGAAGGACTAAGAATGACACGATATGTATTCCAATACTTGAGGGGCTGCCACAAAGAATAGAAGGTCAACTTATTTTCCAAGGAACAGAAGGCAAGAAACAATGGATGGAAACTAATCAGTGAGAGAAGCAACCTGGAATTAAGGAGAAACTCCTAACAATGAGAACAATTAACCATTGGAACAGCTTGCCTTCAAGCATGCTTCATCACTGGAGGCTTTTAAGAAAAGATTGGACAGCTACTTGTCTGAAATGCTATAGGGTCTTCTGCTTGAGCATGAGGTTGGACTAAAAGACCTCCAAGGTATCTTCTAGTTCTATTCTTTAATTGATTGATTGGAGTGCCTGTTTGTATACAAATATATACTCTTTCACCAGTCTGTTATTCCAAAATGGAGCAGAACCAAGTTGCTTTGTACTTTTTTTTTTTAACCAAGCAAGCTAATACCAATGAGTGTTGGCTGCACTCCTAGCTAAAATACATTAGTTGATGATCTTTTCCATGGAAAGTTCTTTTCATAAGGCACTGAATATATGGAGCAGAACTGATCAGCCTCCAGAGAGAAAGAAAAAAAATGAAGAGATTTATGTGGAAATACTCACATTTGTAATTCACACTGCATTTATTATATATGACTCCACAATGTGCAATGTAGGACTTAAAGAAAATAGAATATGGCTACATGAGAGGGTAATAGAGTCTTCCCACATTGTCCCGCTTTCTAGAGTTAACACCCAAAGCGAATTGAATGCAAAAAGATTCAGGCCTAGTGAAATGCCCATAAGGTTCTTAGTTGGCTTGAATGTTAACACAACAAGCAAACAGGATGACTTTATTTTGGTTGGACACACAGTCAATCAGATGTATGGCATTTTTGATCACCTATTGAGTTCTTCCCAAGACGTGGACAGGAAGATGTTATTTAATGATATTAAAGGTATTGCCATGGAATGTAAACTGTTCCAAATAAAGCTGCCTTTTGCAATTGACTGATGGTGATTTTGTCAATTCTGATCACATTCAAGTGATGCTTCAGATGTTTTGGATTGCACCCAAGACATCCATTACTGTAATGGTTTATTGCACAGTCATCCAGATGTTCTGATTGTATCTCACATTTTTGTCCATCTTTCAAGTCCTTCCCAAGGACGTAACATAGGCAGATATGGATTTTGATAGTCTAAAAGGTATTGTCTCAGGATGTAAACTATTCCAAATAAATATGCCTTTTGCTGGATGTCCATTCAGCTATCCAGGTGGTCACTTCTGTTGTTGATTCAAATCTTCATATCCTTTAGGAAACCAGAAAATGAATGTAAATGAAACATACAAAATGTTAAAAAGTTATGATGTTTATGTAGTTACTTATCAAGTGCATCTAAATTATATTGAAGTAACCAAAATATCTTTACAATCTCCAAGGCATGTCACAACTTTTGAGTACCCCTAATGTTTGGAAATTGAAACTTGACAAAATTGACACATCCTTGTTGTAGACAATCTTGCATGATATATTTAATTGTTTGCATATCAGACCGTAATCACAAGGGAAATCTTTCACTCTCCACTGATACAGGGAAGAGGTACTTCTTCCAGTATCACACCTAATTCTGTTCAATTTCATGCAGACAAGGTGAGGCAGAGCAAAACCAGGTGGTTTGGTAGAGAGATATCTAATGGTAAGGCCCCAAGAAGTTACCTTGGACCATTTCTCCCTCCGAGCATTTTCAGGGTTAAACTGGGTAAATGTTAAGCGAATAGCTGTTTTCTATGCTGACCTATGAGATTTCAATCTTGTCATTAGTTGTGAATTGTCCTAGTGAATAGGGAGGACCTTGTTCAGCATCCTTGATCACTGTTGAATGAGAAATTGTGGTCTCCTTTCTGGAAAGCCAGAATAAAAGACTAAAATTACAGAGCAGAATTAAAGAACTTGAAAAATACCTTGCACTATTAGAATATTGAGTAAATTCTGGAACTGGCTCGTCTAAATAAATGACTTCATTTTGAAAGAAATGCTTTTTGATTGAAATTAATAACTGCTGGAAAAAGGCAATATGGAAATCTGAGAGCACCATCTACTAAAGATTGGAGAATAAACTATACTCCTATAATTTTGGACTCTTTCTGAACTAGATTGAGACTTTATTATTTATTCCACTTGTATTGCTATTGTGACTGGAGTTGAAAAAACATCTGTGGAAATAAGAGGACTTTTTAATGAGATGACTTTGTTGTTCAAAAATATTAAGGATTCAATCGATGGTATAGATGAGAAAATTGAAAACATTTTGCAAAGAACAATGAATAAAGATCAAACTGCCCATGAACTGGTGGAAGCAACAGAAAGATTAGATGAAATGGACTACTCAAACCAGCAAATTGAATATGAACAGGGAAAAAATATGGATCAGAAAAATCAGCAAATGAAGCAAAGTTCGATGAAGAGGAAGACTGGACAAATGGCAAGCAAAAGGAGTGGAAAGAACAGATGACTTGGTCACATCAACAAATAAACCAAGGACTGGAGCAAAAAATAGGACTGACAAATCAGCTGATAAAGGAAGAAAGACCAAAGAAAATAAAACAGACTAATCAACAATTAGAGAGACAGGAAGATACCTTTGATAAGGAGATTGGGACATGGGCAGACACTTGGGAAAATTGGCAGTATAAGATTGTACTGGGAGAAATGTTTAGATTGAACAAGAAAGATAGAAATGAAAATAGAGATAAAGATGAGGAATGGGGGAGGCGAATTTAAAAATGGATAAGAATTGAAGCACTAAAGAGAATAAGAGATGATGGATAGAAAGAATTTCCCTTTAAATATTAAAGTAGCTAGATTGTAAACTGAAAGAGGCAGAAATAAAATTAGATAGGGGAAATACTAGAATATTTTTTATAAAATAAATACAAATAATAAAGATTAGAAGTTTACAGATGTTAGGCATTTTTTTCTATGTAAATTTAAACAATATAATGAGGATTACTTAAATTTGATAAATGTGATATTAGGCATTTTTTCTTTTATATATGTTAAACAATATAATGAGGATTATTTAAATCTGATAAATGTTGATTACCAACATTGTTACTGTAAATTTGATTAATATGAATGATACCCAGAATGATTCACATACGATATGGATGTCTATAAAAAAAACAATAAAATATATTTTTTAAAAGAACTTATCTCCTAATGTGGGTAGGTATGATATTGCTAAATACTGGTAACCAGTGCACAGGAATGGAATGCTATGTGCCAGAGATGAGGTGCATTCATCTGGCGGAATTGGATATTGACCATTTGGGCGTGACATTGTTAAGCCACATGCTGGCACAATATTTAGCTGTGGAGTAAATCTAAGTCAAGGTTGTTGTTTGTAGGGTGTTAGCATCAGCTAACCAGGATGTTCCAGCTGTCTGTTCAGAATATGACTACTTCTGCTTTTGTTAGACTTGGCTGGAGATACCATTTTTTGGTACTAGTCTTCCAGCTTCTGAAGATATTGAGGAAGAGTGCCTCTGCATCACCAAAATTGGTTCTTTGGGCTGAGAGATTGATAACATAGGCATAAATGAATTTCCAAGAAACAGTTTCAGGCAGGTCTTGGGTGTAGAAATTAAAAAGAGCAGAGAACAACATCCTTGCCATAGTCCATTACTCAACTTATGATATCTGTTCTATTAAATTCTTTAAACCTTGAAATTACCTATTACTCAACATGTTGTCAATCAAGGCAAGGATGTTATCTTGATTAGTTTAAGGAAAACTACAAAGCATAGATTCTAACATCTTGGTATTATTAAAAAAATACTAAGTGTACATTGGTCTGGGGAAGCTCCATAGTTGAATCAGCAACAGATGCTTTGCATCCATGAAGTTACAAATTCAGTCCTCGGCATTTGTTAAAAAGAACATCAATGCATTGAGATCCTGAAAGCCATGTGAATAGTAGCAATCTAAACATATGTCAAAGATCCAAAGCATTTATGAAAATAGCAGTGGAAGCAATAATGCAAAAGTGAAAATCCAAAATGGATATTAAGTATACCTGCATGCATCACAAGCTGACCAGCCCCAGTCAGCCCCACTCCACCTGTTTAGAAATTAACTATAGGGGTTATTCTAGAAACTTATTTTCAGGACAGTCTAGTTTACCTTAAACCATTTTGTTGTTGTTGTTGTTTTAAATCCTATCATAATGAGTAGAGCAGTCTACTCAAGCTGTAATATCTTTTAAGAGGACTTATAGAAAATAATAGCAATTCAGAATCAAGACTTAGAAATACTTTGTTTATAAAACTAATTGTTGCTGTCAGTTTTTCATTTTCTTATGTAACTTTATCAACTGTCTCATTCTGCTTCAAAAGTCCCCATCAACCTCTGGTATATGAATGCACACCATAGGATTTCAATGAATGCCCTCAAGCCCTTAAGAGATGCTAATGTTAGGAAATGCCTTAATAATCTGATTCTCAAGGCTCATGATACTAAAAAACTTTCTTCCAACAAAGTGTTTTTCAATAGCTTCTTTTAGCTTTTTTCATACATGGCTTGGCTCTCATTCCACAAAATCCATTTTGAATTCCTTATTTGCTTGCCTCAAGGACATTGATGGCATCTATAGCTTAATGAGGTCGACTGCAATGTCTATTACTCAATTATTTTCTCTCAGATACATCACCTGATCTGATTTTGTCAGTATAGTTAAGATTTAATGTATAGATCACAACACACTATACCTTATTTCATATTTTTTTTCCTTGCTTGATAAAAATGAGCAACAAAATCCATTTGAGGCTGTCATAGCAACATTATCACAGTGATCAAACTTTATGCCTCATAATTTTTTCTTTTAGAAATCTTCTTAACCAATTCATATGACCTCCATATCCTGACGTCCAATGTCAGATTTTTATGTTGTGTATAATCACTGGAAGTTTAACAATTTTAAATCTGCTGATATTTTTTCCTTTGCCTGACCATCCTATAAAATACACATGTCTTAACACTAAAATTAGCCTTAAGTAAGGATTGTCAGAAAAGCTAGAAACTCCTTCAAGGCAGAGAATTGAACGATAGATGATTAAAAAAAACAAAAAGCATGGCTGTCCCCCGGACATAATAAAACAAGAAATCAAGATATGGTTACAATAACATGAGAAAAGCTCCATGTGTTTTTTTTTCTATGTACATAACATACATGAAGCCTCAATTACTTTTAGTTGCAGCCATTTTGACTTTTTTGACTGTGCCCGTTGTAAAAAGTAAAGACATTATTGTGAAAAAGTAAAGACACTCTTGTAAAAAAAGTAAAGATGCCTTCAAATAAATTTAAATGGCACCTTGGTGAAATCCTCTTTTTAACAGTAGGAAGTGTTTTGTCACTGCTGCCCTTTGATCGTTTTTTAAATTGAGGACCCAGGTTTTTGAGGGCAATAACTGCTGACTTTGTAAAATGCTCAGAGATGGCTGTAAAGTTCTAGAAAGCAGTATATAAGTCTAATATGGTGGTATTCAAATTTCTTTAGTACCAGTTCTGTGGGCATGGTTTGGTGGGTGTGGCTTGGTGGGCGTGGCAGAGGAAGGATACTGTAAAATCTCCATTTCTACCCCACTCCAGGGGAAGGATACTGTAAAATCCCATTCCCTTCCCACCCCATTAATCTGCTTTCCAGCTCCATTCTCCTGTGCAGGGCAACAAAAGAAGACCCAGCCAATCAGCTGGGATTCCTATCAGCTGGGCTCGGGAAGCAGCGAATAGATGGGGGCAGGGCCAATCTGAGGTGGCATTTACGAGTTCTCCAAACTACTCAAAATTTCCATTACCGGTTTTCCAGAACCTGTCAGAACTGGCTGAATACCACCTCTGGTCTAAGTGATTTTCCTAGTGCTATGACTAAATTAAAAAGTCTAGTTTTAGTGCTGATATGTCAGCCCTATAGCCATCTTATGTAAGAGTCGATGAGTAGGCTGTGGAAATGGGAGTGGGGAGGTGAAGATAGTGTGGGTTGCATAATCATAACAACATTCTTTCCATTGGGAGCCAAGGATGTCTAGCCTGCACCTGTGAAGGTATGATAGAAATTGACTGAAGTTGGGATGCTTTGATTGGACCATGTGATACAGATGTGGCTACAAGGGAAGGAACTTTGGTTTTACTTTGGGTGGGGAAAACACAGAGCTTCAGATTCAGGTTTTCAGGTGCCAATATGACATCTTCAATAAATGTGTGCTTTGAGGAAGATACCTGCCTCAGAGTTTTAATCTGTTATGGGGCGTTACTTGGAACCCTGACATGATGTGGGTTGCATGTAAAAACTTTGGCTTGAGCTTGTTTCACAATTCATTTGTTTGTATTCTTGGCTGTCTTCCAAAATACTGCACAGTTATATGTGGTTTAAAGCAGGGATTTTCAACCTTGGCAACTTTAAGACTTGTGGACCAACTCCCAAAATTCATCAGCCAGCAAAGCTTCTGGGAGTTGAAGTCCACAAGTCTTAAAGTTGCCAAAGTTGGAGAACCCTGGTTTAAAGCAAGCCTTATTTAATTATTTGTTTGTTTGTTTGTTTAGGCTGCCCATCTCATAGAATATGACCCTGGATACTGTGTAATCACAAAAAATGTCACAATTGTTTTTTTTTAAAAAAACAAACAACCTTAAAATATAAATAAAAGCAAGATTGTGAGAGAAGAACTTCTATTTAAATACAGTATAACCATCGCACAAGCTCCCCATGGGATCCTCAAGGCTGCTGGAATAACCACATTTTTAAAACCTTCTGAAATGCTAATAGTGATGAGGCTAACCTCATCTCAGGTAAATGAGATAAGGGAATCACATCAGAAAACATAAGCCATCTGGGTTCCATTAGTTGGAACTCTTTTGCAATAAAAGTTTCAATTAGCTAAAAGTCCCAAATAGGATTGCCTACTGTTTTGAAAAATAAAATCAACAAGGTATGGCTTTTTGTTCGTCCACAAAGACAGAGGAAACTTGGATGATGGAAATGGCCATGTTATAGTTTCCTGAGGTGAAACACAAGCGGTTACTGAAGGTTAGAGCAGGTGCTCACATGTTTTTCTTATAGATTTTATCGAATAGCAGTGATAGTATTCTGACCAGTTCTGAAGAACCGGTAGGGGAAACTTTTAGTAGTTTGGAGAACCAGCAAATACCACCTCTGACTGGCCCTTCCCCCATCTATTCTCTGCCTCCTGAGTCCCAGCTGATCAGCTAGGTCTTCTTTGGTTGCCCTACACAGGAGAACGGAGCTGGAAAGCAGGTTAGTGGAGTGAGGAGGGAATGGGATTTTGCAGTAACCTTTCCCAGGAGTGGGGTAGGAATGGAGATTTTACAGTATCCTTCCCCTGCCACAGCCACCAAGCCATGCCCACCAAGCCACACCCACAGAACCAGTAGTAAAAAAAATTAAATCTCACCACTGTCACATACTGTAATTTGCTTTATTTGGTTAAGCCCATGATGATAATAACATTATTATAACCATAAACTGATATTTAGGGACATGGTTAGTCACCTGCTGGTCAGAGAGATTATTTCTTGTTTTTATTTTTTTTACCATCATCCAACTCTTTATGAAGGAACAAAACCAGATCTTGCTTAAATGTCTTCTCCATCCTGGATTATTAGGTGAAGGATCAATCTGACAATGGGCACCATTACTTGATGTTGCACAATAGTTTGGTACCAAATACTTTTGAAATGTCAAAAAAAAAAAACCAATCTAATGATGGTTCAGCAATCTCACTGGGGTCTCTTGCCAGAATGCTGAAACCTCATGAAATTATAGTGATTTTTAAAGAAATAAACTTTATGAAGTTAAATGACATTTAAATTTGAAAATTCATGTGCACCTTGTAGCACTGTTGCAAACAGGATTGTGCCTCTGGGCAATGTATTGTCAAGCAAAATACAAATCCTTTCAAGTTGATTTTTAATTTACGTTTTAAGCCAGGATAATGTAAATAATGGATAGAAGGAAACCTGAAAGAAACACCTCAAACCAAATTTCAGTGAGTAATACTTGCTTTTGCTCTCTTCTCTCATTTCATTAGATGATAGGAGTTGCAGACTAATCTAAAATGAATGGTTAAAAGCTCTCTTCTGTTTCATCTCAAATGTGCACAAACTATTACAAAAAGACAGGTAAGAAGTAGAGAAAGTAGATACTCAAAGGCCAATTCTTTGGTTAGCGGAGATCCTAGAACTTGATTAAATTCTCTAAATGGGGGAAAAAAAGTCATTTGAGATTCTTTATTATAGTGTGCTTCACATTAAGAGCATCTCTTTAATAGACTCTTTTCTTCATAAAGCCTTCATACATTTTTCCCTTGAATTGCTTTCCTGAAGTCTCATTCTCTTTTTTTTTTTTTTTTTGCTTTTCAAGAGGGATATTATTTAAGAGTCTTTTGTGTCTACTAGCATGTGCTTATATTCACTTAATATCTCCTGCCATTGGTTAAGGTGGAAATACGATATGAAGACACACAGAGAGCTGTGAGAGGCAGAAAATGGCTGCCTCCCCCGCTTCCCTCCTAGCTATCTTTCCACACAATCTTACATCTGCACTCTTCTGCCCTTATCTTGATTCTTTTAATCTTTTTAGTTGAAATCAAGTAATATGGTACATGAAAATCAGCGTGATCTTTTTTCCTATTAGGGTTATCATCTCCAAATGGCCTTTTCATCTCCAAATGCCCTTATTTCTGAGTCTTTTAATTAGTATTTCCTCTGATGCTGAGTAGCTAAAAGAGGTCAAGGCACTTTCCTTGCCTGTTATCTTACTGAGCTCATCGTGCATGTTAGACAAAATATAGGAAAAGCAAAATGGGTGCTGGGATTGCCATGGCTTCAGAGCACCTAATGCCAGAAAATTCAGAGGTGACCACAGGGACTAGACAAGAAAATGTATTATTTGAACTCAGGGTTACATCATAAATCTCCTAGGATGCTCCTCCTCATCTAAAATATTTCATGATTTGCAAAGACTACTAAATCAAGGTAATATTTTCCCCAATTCACACAGAATCTTATATGGGAACAACATCTTGTATTATGTACAAGCACAAAAATTCCCATGCAATGTTTTGCCAGATTACAGAAATTCTCAACAATTTCCAAGATTTCATTTTCTTGTGAGATTTATGGCAATTTTTTAAAATTATGTTTATTTTTAATTAATTGGGGTGTTACAAGTGCAGCTTGGGTTATGTGTAAACATCACATCTTGGGCATTATGTTGCCATTCCCTACAACACACAAAATTATATTAGATGGACAAAGATTCTGATCAAGGATGGCAAACTCCACATACAGAGGAAATCTTTCAATGGGACAATTGAGTTAAAAAGACTTGTTATATATGCCTTGGGTCAATACATAACTAGGACTTAAAATAGTATAATTAATTCATGAAATCAGTGAGACTTTATTACGTCTAAATTTGGATTCTTCTCATTTTCATGTCCTGAAATGCTAAGTTGTTTTCCTCTGTTATGTAATTAAGATAAAAAGCTCTCAATTAATAGATGGATTAATCAGTAGAAATATCAAATGATTGCCTCTGTTAATAATCAGTGTTATTTATTTTAATGAATTAATTAACCAACCTATTAAAATCAGAGAGAGATAACAGGTCAAAAATAAATAAATAAAAAGGAGTTGTTTGAATAAAATCCCTCAAGGATTAAAGTGTTAGAACAATATTTGGTTAAATTGAGCCTAGGAAAGTTGCTGGCAGGTATAAAATGAATTATAGGCAATGACCTTTTGCTATTTATCCAATCTGATATTGTTTATTATTACTTATTATTTAGTATATATTGATTACCAGAGGAATAAATGGTAGGTGGCTGTTCACAATAAATACACCATCATCAGATTCATATGGTCTAAAATTTGCAAGTAGTGAGAACAAATATTAGGAAACTGCTTAGTTTTCATGTCACGATCTTTTTGAGAATGGAACAATTTATAATTAGCAGGTAACGTGCTGTATATGAAACAGAGTTCCTAAATATCCCTTTTACAGGAAATTTGTTTTGGGAGGTTAAATTCATTGGGGATCTAAATCATATTGGATGCAGAACAAACTGTGACAGCTGTAATAAAATGAGCAGTACAACAGCACGGGAGGGAAAATGCTATGGAAACCAAAACTTCTAACAGTGGGTATTTGTTGTGTAGATTCGCACTGAAATATAACCTTGAATAATTGCAAGTCCTTGAAGTATTTTCCTCTCATTTCCATATGTAACTTTCTAAATCAGAAAGTAAAAAAAGCATTACTTACCAATTTAATATATTTTATTTCTTTTCCAGAATATGTGTTAAGGGTATCAAAAAAGCCAAGTATGTAACTATGAAACATTATGGAAAATCCAGGTCATAATCAAACAAAATATGCCATTGGTACTTCCTATCATATTATCTATAGGCATTTCTTGTCAATTGCCTTGAATCAGGGGTGAGATTCAAATTTTTTAACAACCGGTTCCATGGGTGTGGCTTAGTTGATGGGCATGGCTTGGTGGTCAAGTGACTGGCTGGGCGTGGCCAACTCAACATCACTCACATCGAGGCATACATCTCCTTGCCTGGCCTCTCATGACTGTGGGGATGCTGCAACAGTCCTAAGTGTGAAAAACGGTCATAAGTCACTTTTTCCAGTGCCATTGTAACTTTGAATGGTCATCCACACAAGCAAAGTACCAGCAAAGGAGGGAAAAAAAACTCCAGAGATGTTCCAGAGACAGGAAGTCTAGTCCTGCCAAGAATGTGATAAGAGTTAATGGAGAGGTAGTTTCTCTAAGGAACACCAGAATGTTTCCTTCCTGCCTTCATTACAGGATTAGGCCAGAAATTTCTTCTAACAACCAGTTCTCCCAACTGCTTAGTTCTATTCTAGAGAATAGGTCCGAACTGGTAAAATCTCACCCCTGCCCTGGATGGATTTAATACATATAAACTGATCTGAATCACATAATTAAATTAATTGACATAATATAGGCCAGGAATGTTAAACTCAAGGCTTACAAGCCGCATCTGGCCTGCAGGATGCTTAGATCTGGTCCATGGGGCCACTTTGGAAACAGTGAAGGACCGGCCCATGGTTCCTCTGTGCAAACCCCCTGAGCTCCATTTTTGGCCATGACTGCCTTCTGCAACCCTCTGTCAGCAAAAAATGGAGCTCAGGGAGGTGCGGGTGGCCCACCCAGATTCTGTTTTTGCTGGCAGAAGGCTGCAGGAGGCCATCACAGCCAAAAACAGAACTTCGACAAGTGATATTGAGCTGGCTATGCCCACCCTGGCCACACACACCCCCAGCCCCCCCCCCCCCCCCCGTGGTGAAGCATAACTCTCATGCAGCCCTCAATGAAATCAAGTTTGACACCCCCGGTGTAGGCCATGAGCTCAGATTTGCTGAACTGTTATAGAGCATAGTCTTCTCTCCCAGTAAAAATATTTGACAAATCTAGGAACCACTTCATAAAGCATTTCATGCATCAAAGAGACCTGCATTAACCAATCAAATAACTTTTGATCTATAATAGAAGGAAGAAAAATCTCCAGCTTAATTTGAAGGAGATATTTGTTAATTTTATATTTCTACTGGAAATCTAGCTTTTTGCCTTATCTGACACTATAACTGCACAGATGTCCACCTCTCTAAGTATGAAAGACTCTGTGGGCATCAGCTTTATGGATAACTTTCTGCATTAGAAAGAATTCACTTAGCAAGTATCTTTCTTAGTACTGCTTCCTGCTCAGAACTTCTTGCTTGCTTACTACACAAGTAAGTTAGATGAAGGATAAGTTTTATGATTAACATCAGCCAGAGAATCAACAGCTTCTGTGAAGAATTGAAGTAGTCAGGCCAAACAATAAAAACACAGAGGAATATATGAAAGGTTTATATAATTTAAACAATTTCCATTTTGGAAAAAATAAAACTTTATTTTGGTAATCATGCTTCTCTGCATGACCTTCACAGGCATTCTCTATAACAGTGGTGACTAACCTTTCTGGGCTCCTGTGCTGAAAATTGTGCATGCAGTTGCACATACATGCTCATGTGCCAGCACCCAGAAGGCAATGCATGCACACCCACCCACACACCCTGCACATGCATGCATGATCCCCATAACCCTAACCCTTACCTGCACTACATATGCATGCCACTCCCAGCTGATTTTCAGTCCATTTGAGGCCTTTCTTGGCCTCCCAGAGGCTCAAGGGAAGCTTCTGCAGCCTTTGGAGGATGAAAAATGGGACCGTTTCATCACTTCCGGTATTTCCGTAAATACAGGAAGTGACGATACGGGCCTGTTTTTCGGCTTACAAAGGCTACAAAGGCTTCCTTCAAGCCTCTGAAAGGCTGAAAAAGGCCTCAAACAGGCCAAAAATCAGCTGGGAGGCATGCACATGGGCAGTGAGATAAGCTTGGCTGGGGCTCTCATGCCCACACAAATGGTTCTACATGCCACCTGTGGCATGTGTGCCATAGGTTCGCCATCACAGCTCTATAACTTTTCCTGTTCATTAGATGTTTGTTAATTTAAAGGTTTCTAAGGCATGATTTGGGGGAACCCAACAAAAATGCTATTTCCATAAGTGAATTTCCCTATTTCCACCCATTTCTCACCATTAAAGCCTCTTGATATAGTTTAAACTCAGGGGTTTTTTCAGTAGTTTTCATGGCAAGTCTTTTAGATTATGGTACAGATTATAGTCCTTTTGCAGATCAGACTTGCCAAGCGACACATTTCCATCTGGCCCTTCGAAATACTTGAGTTTCCTATTCAATCTCTTTATTTGCTCCCTTTTACAAGTTGGAGAGAGTAAATACTTTCTCATCAGAGGTAGCACTTATTTGGTCTTGTTTCTTTCATTAAGAAAAGAAGGGTGGAATTGGATGTTTCAACCAGAATTGAGGGCCTCTATTATCCCTTTCTGCTGTGAAATTGGATCCATCCCCAATTCCATATATGCCAAGAATGTAATTCTACCACCTCTAACAGTATGTCTCAGCACCCAGGAAAAAAGTGATAAAGGTAGGTAATTTTTAAAGATTTTACTAATGTCAAAGGACTTGTATGTAAAGCCAATCAAGGAAGCACCAAAAAAAAAAAAAAAAACCCTTAGAAAATGCAGAAAGTTGGTGGTCAAGGCACTGGATTCAGATTTGAGGGCCCCAAATTTTAATATACATGTTGCAATGAAAACTCAGTAGATGAGTTTGGACCATTTGCTAGTTCCCAACCTAAGATAGATTTGGAACTGAACAAAGAACATTTTACTGTTTTTCACGATAGCATACAAGCAGCTGAGGTGAATGCTTCAATTTATCTAATGCAATATTTCTCAGGTTTGGCAACTTTAAGACAAGTGGACTAGAACTCCAAGAATTCTTCCACTCATGTATGTTTGAAGTTTATATACCTTAAAGTTGCCAAGGCTGAGAAATATTGACCTAATGGTAGAATAACTGGGACGAAGCTATTCATAGCAGCATCTTCCCTTGTACCTATTATTATTCTCATCCTGATTTGACCAGCAAGTGCATAATTGTATTTGTTTTATTTTTTTTCTTATTAAAATATATTCTTTCTACACCAGCATATTACTTATTGCCAAGCTGCGTGCTTCCTATCTCCTTTCAGCATGAAATTCACTGGGCTCTAACTGTTGTTGGTTATTCCAACACAGAAAACTTCAAAGTCCAATGTCAGGCAATATCTGATCAAACATGCCATTCTTAAAACCTGCTGAGATTTAAAATCAAACTTAATTTTAATTTTCTTTCTTTCTTTCTTTCTTTCTTTCTTTCTTTCTTTCTTTCTTTCTTTCTTTCTTTCTTTCTTTCTTTCTTTCTTTCTTTCTTTTTTGGTTTAGTCCAATTTGTAGACCAAACTCCTTGGTTACTTTATGATTTAATGCATTTTGCAAACCCAGAAAAACAGATTAATTCAATAACCAAGATAAATACATTACGTGAAGGCAGACACTGTGACTGCAAGACTTTATAAGGTGAAAGATATAATACAATACTGTCTTAAAGCCCCTAGAGGGAAAGCCAGTTACAAAGAAAAAGATTTTTCAACCACAACAAAAACATATATTTTCCTGCACATGGATACAGTATTTCTCAAAGCTAATCAATGTTCCTATCACGGTCCATTGTGGCAGTCACCTAGTGATTTTATTGTACAGACTGCACAAATATTCAGGCTATATTTCAATACCCTGTGTCATATAAGGTATTAAACCATACAATTTGTTTTATTTCATTAACAATTTTGGTTTTTAAAATTATTTTATTGTTTGCCATCCTGGTTGAAACCAGCCAAGAAACCACAGATACAGGTAGTTTTCAATTTTCTGAACCCAAATTGCTGTTGCTAAGCAAGGTAATTGTTAAATGAGTCACACCTGATTTTACAACTTTTTTTGCACAATTGTTAAGTGAACCACTGTAGTTACTAAGTGAATTTTGTGATTATTAAGCAAATCTGGTTTCTTTCATTGACACTGCTTGTCGGAAGCCAACTGGCAATAACATAACTCCAGAATGCTGCAGTCATTATAAATACATCTTGGTTGCCAAGCACCCAAATTTTGAGCATGTGATCCTTCGATGGTCATAAGTGCAGGGACCAGTCAGTAACTGATCCTTTTAAGTAACTTTTTTCATTGATGTTATAACTTTGAATAATTGCAGAATGAGTGGTAGTAAGTCAATGTCTACCTGTATATAATTTATTATTATTACCTTTATTGTCAGAGTACAATATATGTACAATGAGATTGGCTGAGCTTCCCTTAGGCACCCTCCCCAACACAACTCACAGTGATGACAGAAATCCCTAACCCAAAGCTGGCCCCACAAGTTTGTCATATTATGTTGACATGAAGTTATTTTCCATTCAGAAGTCTGACAGCCCACGGGTAGAAACTGTTCTTCAGCCTGTTGGTGCAGCTGGCTATGCTTCTATATCTCCTACCCGATGGTAGAAGACTGAAGAAGTGCTGACCAGGATGTGAGTCATCCCTGAGAATTTTCCTCACTCTTCTAAGGCACCGAGCCCTAGCGATGTCATCTAGTGGTGTCAGGGAACAGCTCACGATGTTTTGTGCTGTGCTCACTACCATCTGTAATGTCTTTCTATCTGAGGCTGTCAAGCCAGCATATCACACCATAATGCAATATGTGAGGATGCTTTCTATTGTGGACCGGTAAAAGAAAGTCATTAGTCATTGTTCCACTTTATTCTTTTGCAAGACCTTAAGGAAATGGAGTCTCTGTTGGGCCTTTCTGGTCACCTGGGTTGTGTTGATTTTCCAGGTAAAATCTTCACTGAGGTAGATTCCCAGGAATTTAAAGGAGAAAACTGTCTCCACACATCCCCCATCGATGTAAAGTGAGGTGGGTTCCTCTCTCTTCTTCTGGAAGTCTAACACGATCTCCTTTGTCTTTCTGATGTTTAGATGCAGATTGTTTTCTAGGCTGAGGATAATTTTTGAACCTCATCCCTATACATTGTATCATTTCCACCTATAATGAGACCCAATACAGTAGTATCACCTGCAAACTCAAAGATCACAGTGGATAGGTCAGATGATACAAAGTCATGTGTGTACGGTGAGTACAGGTGGGGATTGAACACACAGCCTCCCTCAGGGAGGTGGATGTGACAGACCCAGCCTTAACTGTTTGTGGTCAGTCCCTCAGAAAGTCTTTGATCCAGTTGGAGATGGAAGAGGGAAAATCCAAGTCAGTCAGCTTTTCGATAAGGATGCTCAGCAGGATAGTATTGAAGCTGTAGTCAATGAAAAGCATCCTGACATAGTTTCTGGGTTTCTCCAGATGGCTCTCTTTGGAATGTAAGGCAGTAGCTATGGCTTTGTCTGTTGACATGTTCCCCTTGTAGGCAAACTCATGTTTGTCAAAGTCCGGTGGGAGGCATGTCCTAAGGTGTTGGAGAACCAGTTTTTCGAAGCATTTCATCACTACTGATGTTAACGTGATAGGTCTGTAGTCATTGAGACAGTTAATTGCTGTTTTCTTGGGGACTGGGACAATAGTGGCTGTTTTCAAGCATGAGGGAACACAGGCTGTTTGCAGGGAGATGTTAAAGTTCTTTGTCAGGACCCCTGCTAATTGATCGGTACAAGTCTTTACCACTATCCCCAGCACCCCATCTGGACCTGAAGCTTTACTGGGATTCACAGCCTTCAGTGCAGTTCTCACTTGATGTTTGTATCGGGTGAGTGGCTGGGAATCAGAAGGTTGGCAGGCAGAGGCTACATGGTCTGGTCTTTTCACCTCATAGCACAAGAAGAACATGTTCAACTCCTCTACCAATGAGGCATCAGCATTGACCGTGTTCCTCGTGTTGCCATTATAGTTAGTTAGGTGCTGCAGTCCCTGCCACACTTGCTTCAACCACCTATCTTCTAGGTGGTTCTCCACCTTATATTTGCATTGTTGTCTTAATGCCTCTTCTAAGGTTTGCCCTTGCCTCTCTCTATATATTCCTGTCCTGTGCCTTAAAGGCAGAATCCTGGGCTCTCAGAAGTGTCCGTGCTTTGGCAGTCATTCAGGGTTTACAATTCCCACAGACTCTGATGCACTTGTCTGTTGTTACACTGTCAGTGCACATTGTGGTGTAAGAGAGTATGGCATCAGTGTATTCATGCAGGTCTTGATGTTCAAATACACTCCCCTCTGTGGTTTCAAAACAGTCCTGCAGCTGACTGAGAGCACCCTCTGGCCAGTTTTTAACCATTTGTGTGACTGCCTGAGTTCTTTTCCTAAGAGGGACATACTTCGGGCGCACTTCTTTGACAGAAGTGAAAGATGGTTGGATGTACCCAAGTGGCGGGAGAGGAATTACTCTATATGCTTGTTTCAGGTTAGAGTACACATAGTCTAAAATGGTGGAAAATTGCATGCACGGCACAAACATAGGGAGGACTGTCTTTAAACAGGCTTGATTGAAGTCCCCAGCCATGACAAGAGCGCCTTCTGGGTGAGTTTTCTGCTGCCTGGAGATGATGTCATATAGCTTAGAAAGTGCCACGCTGACATTGGCATCACGTGGAATATAAACAGCTATAATAATTATCATGGTGATTTCTCTAGGCAGGTAAAATGGCCTACATGTGACAGTCATCGGTTCCACATTGGGGAGCAATATATATAAACTACTCTGTTGTTAACACACCAGTCACTGTGTATATGGATACGAATCCTCCTCTCTTGCTCTTACCAGAGTTGCCATTTCTGTCAGAGTGATAAATAACTTGGCTTATCAACTCTACTGCTACATTGGATATAGCTGGGTGTAGCTTTCACAGAGAAGCCTGCTTGCTGCCATGTGCAGCTCTAATTTATCAATTTTGTAGATGAGGGATCTGGCATTGTTCAAAAAGACACTTGGCAGCACTAGTCTATGGGGCTGCTTTTGGAGCTGAGCCAACAGGCCAGCTCTACAGCCAGGCTTTTGTGTCAGCTCCTTTCACTTTCGCTTTTGTCGGCACTTCCCCGATTCGACAACAATCCATGGAGTTCCTAGAAGCCTCGCTATGCAGTTCGGTATGTTGTGGGACCGCTGAAAATAGTTGGTAATCCTGGATTGACTTGCGAGCCCAATATTTAGCAGCTCTATGTGTGTGTAGGCAAATTTTGCTCCTTGCTCTACACTGTGCACACACATCGATACACACATCATTCCAAACACTGCACACTAATACTGGGAGTTTGGGACAGCTGCATGTGAATGCGCCACCACCTTGGTGGCAGAAAGGCAGGATCAGGAAGGGGTGGGAAGGAAAGCAGCCTAACCTAATTCATGTTTTACCTAACAGATGACCTCAATATGCTTCCAAAATAGCAAATTTGGTCTGCATCCAAACTGAGAATTTTCCGTGCATTCAGAGACTGTCTTTCTCCCACCTTCTCCCTATTTTCTCTGACAGCCACAAACACAGCTGATGGAGGCAATGGTGCAACTGCTTGTTTAGTTCATCCTTATCTTCTCCAATTTGGATTGTCAGTTTCATTTAACAGATGGCTCAAGTATGACTGAAGGGAACTGCATGTTAGCCTGCTGCAACAAAAACAGTATTCATTATGGCATATATTTTATCTATTATGTCACTTCATTAGTTTATTCACACACTTTAAAATGAGACAGTCATGCATGCAATCATTTATGCTCCTTCCAGGAATCTCATCAGCAAGTTACAGTGCAAATAGTGTTGGGTTTGGGGAAAAAAGTCTATGTACTATAAAGAAAAGATAGCCTCTAATTGGGTTCAACTTCTGGTGACTTCATGGGCACAATTATGTCATTTTTATTGGCATGAATAAGAACATGATTTGCAATTTTCTTCTTCTGATTTCCTTCTTTTTTCTTTTTTTAATTTGCAAGCCTAGTTACAACCTCTCACAAAGGCTCTAAAGAAAATGTGGGGTCACTCTTGAAAGCTATTGAGGTGCTAAACCACCAGGGAAGAAATAGGACTGACATTCAAATTTTATTCTGGTGCAAAATTTACTGGAATAAATGTATTGTTATCCTAATCTATTTTCTGTTGTTAGCATAAACATAGAAGGATGGCAAATTACTGGTAGTTCTCAACTTTTGTTTGTTTAGCAACCATTTAGCTACCATTTGGCACTGGAAAAAAGTGACTTACAAATGGTCCTTGCACCTATAGCATCCCCACAGGGGCCGCAGTGGCTCACGTGGTAAGACGCTGGACCTGCAAACCCTTGAGCTCAGCAGCTCAGCAGCTCGATTCCTGTGAGTGAATAAATGCATAGGGACAAGAAAGAAACCTCCCCCCAATGCCTACTGGCACTCAGGCATCCTGTGCATAAAGATAACACCGCTTGAAAAGATTCCTTTCACTTGGTGATCCCTGCCTAACATGTGCCATAGGATAAATAAATAAATCCCCACAGGTGTTTGATCAAAATGTGAATGCTTGGCATGAATTGGCATCCTTCAGTCTCAAGAGACTGTGGTATCATGCTATGAAACCGGTAACTTCCTGTGTTGTTTCAATGGTGTATGCAAAGCTGGAGTGTCCTCTCCAGGACATGAGGCCTGGGTGATTTAATATGGAGGATAAACTGTTACCCAAGCAGCAGATTCCCCCCTCTCTACGTTACTGAAATAGTCTAATGGAACAGCAGAGCCTATATGATTAGTTCAAGCTGCGTCGCAGGAGTACCAGAACGTGATTGTACACAATCACAAACAGCTCCTGGGACTCCAACTCTGGATTTTGCCTCAAGGTTAACTCCTGAAGCCTTTTCCAATAATAGATATAGCCACAAGGCAGTGGCAATTTGAAATCAGAGTTCCCCTTCTCCTAGAAGATGGTTCTACCATTCTCCCAATCTGCCGTTGGGGCATAAAGCCTTCTTCTACCTTCAAAACTGATGACCATCTTCTCCTGTAACCCTAGAAAGGAGCTTGGTGCTTGGCAACTGGCATGTCATTATGACTATCATTTATTTATAGAAGTCGCAACATTCTAGAGTCATGCAATCTCCATTTTCCATCTTCAATGGTGAAGCCAGATTTCATTAATGATTCTGTGATTCACTTAACATCCATCTTGCTTAACATCAGAAGTTCTAGTCTCAATTATGGTAATAAATGGAGGACAATCTGTGCTTGAAACATAATCTCCACTTTCCAACTTCTAGAATCTGTGGCCATTCAGATAATACCACAATGATGTTCACAGCCAACAGCATATCCCCCCACAAAAAAAATTCTCAGCAAACCCTCCTTTCCATTTGCAATCATCAGCTTGTTCCACTCCCAAATCCCTGAGGATTTCCACTTCAACATCTCTCTGCTGGGAGAGAATCTAGCCTATTAACTAATTTATCAACATTTACATTACAAACATTAACTAATTAAGCAACATCTCTTCTTCATAGGTTCTGTGTACATCATTAACAAAAAATTTAGACTGGGAAAAATATTCTCAAGGGTACAAATACCTCTAGCTTTTCAGTCAATCATTCCAAATATACGTGCATTCATTTCTTGTCCTATAAATATGTTTAAACTTGAATAGAGATTTGGTATGTTATTCAGGTGACTCTTTCAACCCCTAGAGCATTTGCTGCTTAATGGAACATTTATAATATAGTTACCAGTTAAATCATGTTAATGAATTTTCACCTTGTTTCTCTTCTCAGAATTTCTTTCCAATCCTCTTTCTCGCTTTTTATTTTCAGAAATATCTCATTTTCTGGGATTTAACTGATGTGATAATATAAACTAATTCCCATGAAGTTTGGATAAATGCTAAATAATTTGTATACTTGGACCAAGCATCAGGGGAATCATGGCTATCATATCCTGTGTATATCTGGTTCAAGTTACAAACAAAACTTCCTACTTGTTATTAAATTTTTATGCTGAACCAAAAAATCTTATTTTCTCCTTCCTGGGAATGAAATAATACGGTGAAAAATAACATTTCTTGCCCCATGGTATCATTCGAAAACCACTGTGTTACATAACTGCTTCAGTATTCTGAACAATACTGCTGCACAGACCTGAGAATATTTATATCCATTAATACATACTGATTGTCAGCATACAATTCTTATATTATGTCATCGCCTACCTGTTTATCCTTGTTCCCCATAATCTGAATGCTGTCACATGAAAATGGTGAGTTGTTTTTCTCTGGAGCACTCATGTTTAATAAAATAATTACATTAAATAAAAGACTGCTGGAATAGCAGAGAAAAAATATTTCAAACTAAGAAAATATTAATAGTGTCATTGGATTACTATTTTATTGGCATTAGCAGACCCAGTGGTCTTGGGATAGATCAAGAAGCTTGACCATGCAGTGGTAGACCTTGGGTGTTTAGTGAGTTGGAATCCTTCAGGACCTTCTGAAAGATTAGGAAGTCAGGCCAAAAATCACTGCTGTTAACCTGAGTTCAGCTAAGAATAAGAAAAGAAAAAATAAAATCAAAGAAAATCAAAAGTAAATCAAATCAAGCTTTTGGTTTTTCTGACAACAGGCCCAAAATCATAAGCAGTCTGATAATCTTATCATCCCGAATTGTCAGTAAGTCCAGCTTCATGAAATTATATAAGATTAATATTATATTTTAATCTTTTTTGGATAAACTATTTTTTTCAGGAAAAAAAGAAGCATATATAAGAAAATCAGTTAATGTACTTACAGACTTTTGGCCTACATCCTTGTTCAATCCAAGATTGCTGAAAAGTATAACTTTGCTGAGAGATTTATTGCTTTTTTTAAAAAAACTGGACTGGCAGATTCACATTATTGCTAGATTAATTAGAGTTTTAGTATGATACTACTGGTGAGCTGTTGACAGAATGGGATTTTAGTCAAAATCAGCAGATCCAATTAGACCCAGGGGTCCATAAATCAACCACTTACAGAATATAAATTATTTGTGATTATTCTAAAATGATTAGCAGGAGAAAGCACAACGTACATGTTTTATATAAGAATATACTGATGATTATGAAACATTTCAAATACAGAACTGGGATCTGGGGAGTTTTCATTCAGCCTTCCATCTTACTGTTTGAATTTTATTTGCTTTTGTACTTGCTTATAGAACAGAAACAGGACTTCAAAAGCCATCCAGTGTGCTGGATTTGGACTTTCAGACGTACTACTAGAGCAGGGCTGTCAAACTAAATTTCACTGAGGGCTGCATCAGGGTTGTGTTTGACCTCAGGGGCTGAATGGGTGTGGCTGGGGTGGGTGTGGCCAACATCATTCATGTTGCGGGGTCCTCTCCCAGGCTCCATTTTAGGCTGCAATGGCCTCCTGCAACACTGTCAGCAAAAACAGGCATCGTGGGCTGGTCCTTCGCTGTTTCCAGGGTGGTCCTGCAGGCAGATCTAAGCACTCTGCAGACCTATCTGGCCTACATGCCTTGGGTTTGACACCCATGTACTAGAGCATCTCCAGAAATTTTGCTTCTGATATAGTTCTAATCTTGGTCCTTCAGACTTTTAAGTACTTATTCAAGAACTAAAGCTTCTCAATGGAAGATTCATAAATACAACAGTATTCTGTGCCTTTAATGGAAACAGAAATGAAGCTATATACAATAGAAAACAAGTCCATTATATATGAGTTCAGCACCCCATTGCATAATCTATATTTCAGAATATAAATTCTAGGCTTTTATTTTCTTTGTTTCAAAGACAAAGGATATGTAGCTATTTTCTACCATGTGGGTTCATTGGAATATCTTGATAAAATAGTTAACAAATGTGATCACCTGGAAATCATAGGATTTTCTTAGTTTAATTTTATACTTGTTTATTTTGGGGGGGGTTGCCCAGTTTTGTTTTGATTTTTTTCATTATAATATTCATATATATTCATATTTCTTTATGAATGTGAGCCCGGTAGAGTATCTCTGTTATTTCAATGGAACATAAAAAACCTTAACTATCCCTCTGAAAGGGCAACCAAGACTTAAAATTGCTTTATTTCAGGGGGGGTCAAACTCAAGGCCCACAGGATGCTTAGTTCTGGCTCACGGAGGCACCCTAGAAACAGCAAAGAACTGGCCCCTCTACTGGTGAAAATGGAGTGAGCTCCATTTTGGCTGGCAGAAGTCTCGGCCCGCTACAGGCACCCCCAACACAAGCTATGTCAAGCTGGCCATGCGCACCCTGGCCATGCCCACCTGGCCCCCGAACTCAATGAGGTATTGTGGCCCTCAATGAAATCAAGTTTAACATCCATGCTCAGGGGTGGGATGCTACCAGTTCTGCCTGGTTCTATTGAGCCGGTAGCTCTGAAGAGCAGCAGACATAGAACCTGTTCCATACTAAGCAGGCTTGTAGACCTGCAATCTGATTGGTCCGGGAAACCCGGGCCGTGATTGGACGATATGAACATCTCTGATTGGTTCGTACAGGGCTTGCCGCAATTGGGTGAAACCAAGCGCGGCAAGCTTGAAAGACTATCATAGGCTGCCTAGCCGCAGCCAGCTCTATATAAAGGCCTGCCGCGGCTGGGTTTGCGGTCTCAGAATTTGCCTCCTTAATAAAGAGCTGTTGTTCACTACTCGAGCCTTGTGTCTCATTGGGACCCACCAGCCATACTTAACAGAACCGGTTCTGTGTTTGCTGCTGTTTGGCCCACCCATCCGCCTGGGCTCTTACCTGTCCTTTATTTCCTGTCTTTTCAACCTCAGCTGAGCAGTAAAAAAAGAGGCTTTTTGAACACTGTGCACCTGCACCCAGTGCTTTTCAGCTGTTAGGAGGCACAGCCTAAAGTTATTTTACAAGTGCACAGGCACGCAAAGTGTGCATCCACACACAAAACATGATCACCAAACTGTCAGTAATGCCAGTTTAATCCCACCCTGCCATGCTTTATTTGCAACAATCTGTTACAAGGGTACAAGGTTGTCAAATATATATAAGCTCAAAATATGTTTCAGATGAAATAACTTTGATTAACAAGTATTCATCATTTACACTGGAATAAGAAATAAGTGATTCATAAGCGTATTTTTAAATATTGGTGATTATGTTTTTAATAAATGTATTGCATTTATTCGTTAATATGGTCCTACTAAGATTTTCCAGATATATTACAGTAATGTTTTAAAAAAAATCTTTTTACTTTGTCTGTAGAGCAGTTAATTATGGCTGAGAATTTTAATCAAGTACTACAATCTTTCTTAGTGGGAATATTATCCCACTCACATGTAATTCTCATCCATAAGAAGCATGGTAGGCTCATATATTGGGTTTAATTTGGTAGATATATACTAACATTTAAATACTTTGTAACGGGATTTTTTTTAATTGAATGTTGGAATTGTTCTAAATTAGATTGTTTTGTGGTATCTCAATTCTTATTGGAATAGATTAAATAATGTAATACAAACTCTATGCTGCATGTGATTGTATCACCGCTAGTATCAATTACTACAAGAAAAAGTCATCCCATATTTTTCTGAATAAACATATGATCATTAAAGGGTCCATTTTTTATAAGTCAAATGAAACAGGTTTCTTTTCTTATGAATACATTCTGCAAAGTGGCATTTATCAATGTTTACATAATTTAATTAATATTATTATATTAATAATATAATTGAGCCCAACATTTCTATTACTAAGCAAGACAATTGTTAAATGAATTTTACAAAATTTCTTACCATGTTTGTTAAATGAATCACTGCAGTTGTTAACTTAGTAA
This sequence comes from Pseudonaja textilis, assembly GCF_900518735.1. Next base: position 4,092,629 of record NW_020769353.1, read on the forward strand.
CATGACTGTTAAGTGAATTTGGCTTTCCCGTTGACTTTGCTCATCAAAAGGTTTCATAAGGTGATAACATGATCCTGGGACACTGCAACCGTCATAAATATGAGCCAGTTACCAAGCATCCAAATTTTGATCACATGACCATGAAGATGCTGCATCAATCTTAAGTGTGGAAAACAGTCATCATTAATTTTTTTCAGTGCAATTGTAACTTTGAATATTCACTAACCAAATAGTTGTAATTTGAGGACAATTTATATTCCTAAAGTGATGCCTTGTAAAAAGATTCTTTTTCTCCACCTAGAATTGTTTTTTCATGAAAGGAACATTTTATCTTATGGATGTGAGACAGAAGATCTTTGTGTAATAGTTGCTGAAATCAATTATATATTTTTTAAAATCTGTTTCCTTCATTTTCGGCCTCAAGCACCATTCTGGACCATTCCTGGAAACAGAAGGTTGGACAAATTCAGAGGCTTGGTAAACAGATATACTTAAAAATATATGACAAGCCATGAGCCTTCTGTCTGGTTATGTTTGTACCATATTATTTATGTATTCTATCTATCTATCTATCTATCTATCTATCTATCTATCTATCTATCTATCTATCTATCTATCTATC
>NW_020769353.1:4093260-4160657 GCF_900518735.1 Pseudonaja textilis
ATCTATCTATCTATCTATCTATCTATCTATCTATCTATCTATCTATCCGTCCATCCATCTATCTATCTATCTATCTATCTATCTATCTATCTATCTATCTATCTATCTATCTATCTATCTACCTATCATCTATATCTATCTATCTACCATCTATATCTTTCGATTATCTGATCTATCTATCATCTATATCTATCTATTATCTGTCTATTATCTATCATCTATATCTGTCTATTATCTATCATCTATATTTATCTATCTACCATCTATCTCTATCGATTATCTGATCTATCTATCATCTATATCTATCTATTATCTGTCTATTATCTATCATCTGTATCTATCTATCTATCTATCTATCTATCTATCTATCTATCTATCTATCATCTGTCTGTCTATCATCTGTCTGTCTGTCTGCCTGTCTGTCTATCATCTGTCTGTCTGTCTGTCTGTCTGTCTGTCTGTCTGTCTACCTATCTATCATCTATCTAATTAATTATGGTAGAGAATTCACTTATAAGTGACTCCAGATGCCTTACAACATTAAAAATCATTACATAAAACATTACCCCACCCCTTACTACCAACACAGTCCAGTGTTTCTCCAGGATTAAAAAATAAAACCATATATACTTCAAATGTTCCTTATATATTCAAATAATTATTTAAATAGACATTACTGTCACTTAATATAGCTTGGGGGGATAAAAACTATGCAGTGTTTGGGGTAAATGATGAACAGAGTTGGGGGATGGAATTACTCTCCTAATTTGATTCCCTTCCTGGTGAGAGAGTTAAAAAGTAACCCAAACAGAGAGAAAGAATTCCTAGATCAGCTCCATGTTTGTGAGACTTTTCTAGAAATTTATCTCTGTGTCTGGAACCCTTCAAGAAGGTTAATCATTCATTGACCCCTTCTCTCTATATAGATGGCACACCTAATCACATGGAGTTAGTTTTCCTCCTAGCAGCCATGGGCAATTCACAGACATACTTATACTTTAGCTTAGTCAAACACGTAGGACAAACTAGCCCCCAAAAGGAACTTTGTTCATTTCTAAATGAGTTTCATGGTGTATATAGCCAGCCACTAAATTAAATAATGCTTAACTGAGAGCAAAAACCTAAGGATGCTTCCTGCCATCCTACATTTTTCCATTTCATTACAGTTTATCTTTGGCCTTTATTTATGGCTAATGCTCAGTTTCCAAAGCATTACACTTCAGCTCAATGTTTTTTCAGTCCTGACAACTTTAAGAGTGCGAACTTCAACTCCCAGAACTTCCCAGCCAGCCTGGGGAATCCTGGGAGCTGAAGTCCACATATTTTAAACAGTGGTGGAATTCAAATTTTTTTACTACCGGTTCTCTGGGTGTGGCTTATTTTGGTGGGCGTGCTTGGTGGTCATGTGACTGGGTGGGCATGGCCAACTCAATGTCACTCATATCAAGGGGTGCCTCATCTGGCCCCTCCCCTCCCAGCCATTCCATGTTACCCAGCCTCAACTTATCTACAGTTCTGTAAAAATGTTCACCTTTTTTGACTTTATTATCTGCATACTATAGATGTACTTTCATGGACCACTGAAAGGAGGAAATGGCTCACATGCTTTACCCAAGAGTGTGATAGGCAACAGGCTTTTAAGGGGCTGCCACAAAGAAAGGGGGACAATATATTTTCCAAAGAAGCAGAATGCAAACAAGAAGCATTGGATGGAAACTGAACAGAGAGAAGCAACCTAAAACTAAGGAAAAACTTTCTGACAGTGAGAACAATTAACCAGTGGAACTGCCTGTTTCCAGAAGCTCTGGGTGCTCAATCACTGGAAGTTTTTAAGAAAAGATTGGACAGCCATTTCTCTGAAATGGTATAGGGTTCATCCCAAGGTCCCTTCTAAGTATTATTCTGACACCTTTCCCAGGATTTCTACTCAGAGTTTAGCATCCTCAGTTTTCTTGCCTGAACTGGGGATTGGACTAGAAGACCTCCAAGGACCCTGTCAACTGTTAAACACATGTGTATTTTATGCTCTGGACTATTGACATTGAATGCATGTAAACCCTGAAAAATATGTGGTAGCCCTGGGCAAAAGAAAGGCTGAAAAATCTCTCTAGGTGTAGGGACAGTGTAAAATATTAACACATGATAAATAATGGAACAATTACAAATAATAGCACAGAGTTTTATCTCTATCTCTCTCCCTCTTCCTATTTCTTTCTTTCTTTCTCTACCTTGCTCTTTCTTTTTTTCTTTCTTTCTTTCTTTCTTTCTTTCTTTCTTTCTTTCTTTCTTTCTTTCTTTCTTTCTTTCTCTCTCATACACATACACACACACACACACACACACACACAGCACTTAACAGACAAGCATTTTGGAAGCAGCTCCTTTAAATTTCTCCAAGGCTTGAGTGGATTCCCCCACCCCCTCTGTCAGACTGCACTCCTTCTCACTCCAGCACTTTAACTCACAAGCGGAAAGCGATACTTGCAGCGTCCATGGAGAAGTTTTTAAAGAACCTGCTTCCAAAATGCATTTCTTTTACATTGCAAAAGTGCTCCAAGGCTCAATTCACCCCAACCCCCTCTGTCAGACCGCACTCCTTCTCACTCCAGGCACTTTAAGTCACACGGGGAAAGTGATACTTGCAGGGTCCATGCCTTTCTTCCTTTCCCCCAGGGAGAAAGAGGATGTGGGGAATGGAAAGCTAGGAGAGTGATCGCAAGTGAGCATCCGGGCGACTAGGTTGGGGGTGTGGCCAGCCAAGGGTTGCCACCAATTCGACGACCCATGCCAAATAACCACTACCGGTTCGCCCGAGTAGGTGCGAACCAGTTGAATACTACCTCTGATTATAAAGTTTCCAACTTGAAAAATACTGCTTTGGTATTTCACAATTTTTATTATTTTATAATAAATTATATTAATTTATAATGTTTGTAAACATTACACATTCATTTCTTTGATTTATATCTCATTTTTCTTCCATAAGACTATAATGCTCTCTTGTCCTATTTTCTCCACAACTCAGTACTGAGATAGATTGAGTAAGAAATTAAGTGCAGATTCTCACACTGAATATAAGTCTAGTAACAATTGTATAAATTATATCCAAGTATAGGCTGACCCACTTCTTATCATCCACACAAGAAGTTACTTATAAAATATAAATTTCCTATAGATAAAGTTAACATTTGAAAGCAAAAAAAAAACACATTGGAATACTTGTGCTGGAATACTTTAACTAATTTAACTTGTTAATCAAATTTCAGACTTGTTTCTTGAATTTTACCTTCCAGACTTAATTCTGTTAAAAAAAATTGTAACATAGATAAATGATCTGAATTCAGCAAATGAGATTGCATGGCTGAGAATAATCATAGGCCTGGGTTCTTCTGCATTTAGTTCAACACAATCAGTAAACCTCACTGGTATTTTTATGTAGCTTTTCCCCTCCAATATATGTTTTAGGATATAAAGTTGATATTAGGAGTTGTTTGTTTATTTGTTTGTTTGTGGCTGGCTTGTTTGTTTTTGGGTTTTTTGGCATTTTGGTGGATTATTTGATGATATATTAGCTTCTCATGTACTTTAAATTAACTATAGCCTTTAAAAAAATTAAAGTCAAGTCAACAAGTCTGATAAACACGAAGAAAAGTTCTATAGGCATGTTAGGGCTACAAGGATACATTGCTATCCTTGAACTCAGCAAACATGCTCTGATCATCAGAGTTTTCTTATATTCTTAACAGCATGCTTGGTGCTATGAATTCATAGCACTTTGAAGCAATTCCTTTTGATGGCTGTGTTTCAATCACAAATTTGCCACTCCATGTAAAATTCTTCCCTGAGATGGATACACCTTACTACAGAAATAATTTTAAATGTTGAGAGAAGGGTTCACAATATCCCACTGCTTGCATCCAACAGAGGTCAAATTTTGCTGAGTTCTTCAAGAGAATAGTCAAAAAAATATTACTCCTCTGACTAGATCAGTTCTGAATGCTTTCAAAGAATACACTGCATTCAAAAATGACCCAATAACTCCCCTTTCTCTTACCCTAAGACTCAGAAATCTTGGGTGGGAAAAAAGCTACATGCTATCTCTCTATTCCCCATGTCACCTGTCACCCTTTGGCTGTGTCTCATCTCCCAGGGATACCTCAGAGGTGGTATTCAGCAGGTGCTGACCAGTTCTGGAGAGGTATTTGAAATTTTGAGTCATTCAGAGAACTGACAAATACCAGGGCCTCTGACTGGCCCTGCCTCCATCTATTCTCTGCCTCCCAAGTCCCAGCTGATTGGCTTGGTCTTCTTTTGTTGCCTTGCATAGGAGAATGGAGCTGGAAAGCAGGTTAGTGGGGTTGGGAGGGAATGGGATTTTGCAGTAACCTTCTCCCTAGAGTGGGGTGGGAATGGAGATTTTACAGTATCCTTCCCCTGCCACAGCCACCAAGCCATGCCATGCCCACCAAGCCACACTATGCCCACCAAGCCATGCCATGCCCACCAAGCCACGCCCACAGAATCAGTAGTAAAAAAATTTGAATCCTACCACTGGGATACCTCAAACAATAAGACAAAAGATCACTTAGGTCTTTCCACTGTTTTGGACACCTAGGCTGAAACTGACTGTCTTTAGACATTGGCAAATGCTGGCATCTAAATTAAAAACTAGGAAATTCCTCACACAGATATGAAGTTCCTCATTCCCACAATACAGTGTTTCTTCAACCTCGGCCACTTGAAGCTGTCTGGACTTCAACTACCAGAATTTCAATGCTGGCTGCAGACTTCTGAGAGTTGATGTCTGCACATTTTCAAGTGAACTTCTTCAAATGGCTGAAGTTGATAGATTTCCACCCTTTCACCTTGAAGCCACCACTTTAATTCACAAAAGGAGAAGATTGTAAAACCCCAACAGGGTAGCAAGCCATATTTTCTCACTACCAGACCTACTAGGCTTTCCAGTAATCCTTAGAAGGCAGAATCAGTTTGTACACTATCCAGAAACAATAGATAGACCTCTGTATAATTACCCTTTCCTTACAATCTATGGGCACCTTCAATTGCTGACTGTCACTTTTGCTGCTGAATAAACTCAATCTCTGCTTCAAGCAATTTTCCTGCATTCTTAAAAGAACCTGGCTTTGATTGGACCAAGAATGTCTTCTAATGCTAGTTTAGGCCCAAATAAGAAATAAGATAGAAAGTCCCAAACTTCTTAGGATGCTGGCTGAATTTTGTAATGTTTTCACTTTATTTATTTATCTTGTTTATTTATTAAATGTAAACATGATCATGGTCGATGCAGTGCTTTCATTCTCAGCGATTAGTAGACCTGGTCAATGTCAATGTGTCAGTTTATTGACTTATTGGTGGAAAACTAGGCTTCAAAGAATTCTCTTTCTCTCCTTGATTTCACCTGTGGCCCTGATTAGATCAAATTTGTGACCTTCTGAATCTTCGTGGATTGACATGATGGATAGAGTGGGTAGGGGATACCAACTTTCCTCATATCAGTCCATGAAGATTCAGAAGGTCACCAATTTGATCTAAACAGGATCATAATTATAACCCAAGTGAAATCAAGGAGAGAAAGAGAATTCCTTGTAGCCTGAAACTATGTAGAGATTGTCAGACTGAGAATCTCTACAGATGTTTAGCTATTCAATTTGGGATGAACACCCTATGAATGGTGTGGGGATAGGAATGGATTTCCATAGAAAAAATTGCAGGAAACAGGAGTACTACACAGGTGACCCCGAGGACACAGATAAACCTCCAAGTGCTTCAACAACCCTCTAAAAGGATGCAAATGACCAACTCTCTGCAAGGAATATAAATCTTTCCTTCCCCAATATCCTGGCAGAGCAGAAGAAGCTTCTTGGATGAAAAGTGAAACATCTTCAAAGAAAAAAACAAGGAAGTTCAGTTGCCTCCTGAAAAAAAAGCACCTTTGGGTCCTTGAAATCTGATTTTCCACCAATAAGTCAATAAACAGACACATTGACATCAACCCAGTCCACCAATTGCTGAGAACCAAAGAACTGCATCAACCAGAGGCAGCATTTAAAATTAAAACTAAATGCCCCCCATCTCACTATTTTCCATGAAAAATGATAGAGAATATTTCCAATTTCTAACTTTTTTAAAGCTTTTTTTGAGAGCTAGCTTGGTATTGCAGCTAAAGGCTCTAAAAATAAATAGTCATATTCCTGCCTTATGTAGAAGCCTGCTGGGTGACCTTGGGTCAGTCATTTTTTTCTCAACCCTAAGAAAGACAGCAATGACAAAACTGTTGCTAACACAACTGTGTGATTTGTCCCAGCAGTCACCAAGAGTTAAGACTAACTCAAAGATATACGCACAGAGAGAGAAAGAAACCTTGCTTTTCAAACTCATTACTACTCATTTTAACCGCAGTATTCAAAACTACAGGTAGTCCTCAACTTATAACAGTTCATTTAGTGATCGTTTGAAGTTATAGCGACCCTGGAAAAGGTGACTTGTAATTGTTTTTCACTCAGCTCACTCATATTTAGGACGTTTGCAGTGTCTGAGGGTCACGTGACCCCTTTTTGCAATTGTCTGATGAGCAAAGTCAATGGGGAAGCCAGATTCACTTAACAACCATGTTACTAACTTAACAACTTCAATGATTCACTTAACAACCATAGCAAGAAAGGTCATAAATGGGGCAAACTCAGTTAACAAATGTCTTGCTTAGTAACAGAAATTTTGGTGGTAAGTCAAGGTCTATCTGTACACCTGGGAAATACATAAATTAGTGAATACTACATATTTGGTGCCACTGAATGTCCGTATGGAATGTTTTTGAATGTCTGTTGAAACAGTAGCTTTATCAGATTTCAGAAACTCATTAGCAGCAAAGGAAATTTCAAATGCAATGGCTGCAAAGGATCTTGCTAAATTAAGTAAGGTGAGTGCGTCATATTCTGCTATTCTCTTTTTTGAACAACAAACGTGAACCAGAGTGATGTGTGAAGGTTGAGAAATTGCCCTACAACATCATTGTGAGTAAAAGTTCCTCATGGTGATGGTACAGGATAAAAAGCTGCACTATACTCTATACTTAGTTGTGGAGTTTTGTTTTGTTCTCATACTACTTTCCAGTTAAAGTTTAAACTAGAGTACTACAAAACTGTTTTATCTTCCTTAAATCTCTCTACAAAGCAGATTCCTTGTCTTAGGAGTTGTGCTTGATTATTCGTTTGTAAATAATGTTATCTTATCTAGCCATAGCAATGTGTTCATTTGCCTATGGGAACATAATAGCATAAGCTTGTTTATCCTGTCATCTCTTCAGAGTCAACTGTAAAAAAATGATAACAAAAATTATTTGTGTAATAGAACTAGGCCACAACTGAATCAGCTGCTTAGTGCTAAAAAGCTGATAAGCTAATGGAACACCAGTCATTTGGAGAACTGTCAGAAGGCAAAATGCAACAATACTAAAGGCAGTGCTTTACTCCAATACTCTGTAGCCACATAAACAAACACTGGCATACACTTTCGATATGCTTGCTTAGAAGTAATCTCCGCATAGAAGATTCGGAAACAAAGTTAGCTCCGGACTCATTAATATTTGAATGGGAGATTTCTTGTATCTTATAGGCTGGAAAGTTAAAAAAAAAAAAAACCAAAGAAGGGAATGACTCAATTACAAATGTAATTTGTAATTGTAATTTTCTGTAATTTTGAAATTACTTCTGTAATAAGAAAACTATGGATGTTTTCAGGTACTCTCCAGGAGTTGAGATGAACAAGAGATATCACTTATACCTTTTACATTGAATATGGCATGCAGGGGTGGGTTTCTACCGGTTCTGTCCACTTCTGTAGAACCGGTAGCTCTGAAGAGCAGCAGACATAGAACCAGTTCTATGTCTGCTGATGTTTTTGCCCAGCCACCCACCCGGGCTCTTATCTGACCTTTATTTCCTGATTTTTCAACTTCAGCTGCCGAACGAGGCACAGCTGCAGTTTAAAAAGCAGGAAAAGAGGGCTGTTTCAAAGGCTGCTTCTCCGCAGTGTGCCAATGACGATTTACAGGCGCATGGCTCACAGCTGTGCAGGGAAGCTCATAAATCCCAAACCAGTAGTTAACCCTGTCGTATCCCACCCTTGATGGCATGTATTTTTGTAAGATTGCATGCACCTTTATCTGACAGTAAGATGTTGAGGCAGCTGTGATTTATTTCTTAGAAAACATACACAGAACCCCCTATTCTCCATAGGTCTCAAAATAACAAAGAGCAAATGGGAACTTGTCAAAAAATATTTTCAAAGCAAGTTGCAAATTTATCAAATAACATTTAACCTTTCCTATTGATTCCTTTTGTTAAGGTGGAAAAAATTTACAACAGTGGGATAATAAAAACACTATTTCTGGTAAACAGCTCCAATTGCTTCTAGAAGAAGGGGACCACAATGTATTTTGTACGTACATGAGCACTAAGACTTCCTGTGGTGTTCCAACCTGCTATTTCATATGCCACAGTAAACTTCACAGTTGGGGAGGTTGCTTTTAGCTGTTGATGACATATTGAAGCAATTCATCAGTAATGAAAAAGTAATGTTTAATATTATGTGGGCAAGCAACAGGTTCACCATTTCCTGTTCCTTCAGCAAGAATATAAGGAAAACATTGGAAGTTTCCATATTTTCTTCTTAATGAATAATCAACTACTGATATTTCTTTAAATTAATTTGGACAAAGATGTAGGAAACTATTTTGGGGTTATAATTATAAACCAAAATCTCAGAGTTCTCAGGTTGGACATCACATGAATTCTTCAGAAAATAGAACTGTCTGTTTCTCCTTAGTGGTCCTGTTATGGAGGAGTGATGGGAAGAAAACATTTCCTCTTGCTTTTTCACATAACATTAAATCCTAACTAGTAAGTCCAAACAATGGTTTAGCATTACATCCAGACTGGGTCACTGATGGAAGTTACTCTGTTCCTTGTAAACCTTATCTTACTGAACTAACACTCTTAAATCAGCAAAGGATAAGCTGGTAAGCGAAGCAGGGTTGACCTTTGGATGGAATGTAATTAGGGGGTACAGACAGATGTTTCTGTTACAGGGAGATGGATGGTACAAGGCTCTGCACTATTTTCATCTTTGAAACATTAGGTAGTATATATTTAGATATTTCTGACCTTGGAAGTTTTCTGTCTAAATTGACTGGTTTTCCCCACATTACCTACCATTCTCGTTTGTAAAATGACTAACTACATGCAAGTTTCCAAGCTGAAAGATTTGCCAAGTAGAATTTATAATCTATAGCTGCACTCTTATAGTAATGAGAAGTTCAAAAGTGCTTTGAAAAATCTCAACAAATGAACATCTTTGCAAGCAATGCAAAACTCAAAACCTTTAAGTCCCTTTGAGGATATCATTCAGATAACAAATATATTCACTTTTGTTTCATCTGATTCCTTACAACCCCAAAATGGGCCAGAATGGTGAAGTTTAAATGGAACAATTCAAGAACTATTAAAAAGAATGAATATAACAAAGAAAGGGGAAACAACAGCTGAAATTAGGCCAACTCAAATGAAGGAAAAGGATCAAGCAATCTGGTTAACTTTAATACACCATTTAAAGGAGTGGGGACAGAATGATGCAAATAAATGCTCAGGCACAAAACTTTCACACAAAATTCTAGTTACACCCAGTAACAATGCTGCTATTTATGGCTATCTGCAGGGTTGTGCATCAAAATCTACAAGATGGCATTCATGATTTCCTGATTGAAATCCCATTCATTTTTCTATGTGTGCAACAGTGCATTTTTATTAACAATTAATAAATTCCCCTTCTAGATGCTCAAAAGTTGTCAAAAATGATTAAGAGCAGCAACAAATATTTAATAAATCAAGCCGAAGACCACATCTGCTATTTTAAAATAGACAGATAAAATAGGAGTAAAAGATTAGTTTAATCCTATCTAGTTTTTCCAGTTCTGGAACCTATTGTGCTCACTTGAAAGTCAAGATAATGAGACCCACAACTGTTTTGTTCTGAATTTTTTTAACTACATTTGTAGTCAGGACAGAAAATGTTTGAAAAGTGTTAGTTAAAAAGCTCACTCCAATATATATATTTTTTTGCATTTTTAATTATTCAATACAGCAAAGATCAACCGCAAATAATTAAAATTTTACAAGTAAACATTAGTTTTAAAACAGCTTTTAGCTCTAGATATCATGGATAAAAATTTAGTTCAAATATAATTTAAACATATGGTCATGGTACACCATAGTGATTACTATTTTTTAAGCTCTTTTGAAGTTGTACTACAGTCATATTTTGTTTTATACAGCCTGTGCTGATTTTGTGTTGAAATCTTGGCTTTCAAGTGAGGCAATTCATATGGGAAATACATTTTTAAAAAGGCAAGATAGCACCCCGGTGTCTGTTGAAAGTCTCACCTCTTTTTTATGTGCAGAAAAAAAGCCACATGGAATTTTGGCCACATAGTTTATTTATTTATTTTAATTTATTTATTTATTTAGTTTGTCAAGCATGTATGAGAAAATAAGTATAAGTATGAACATAACATATAAACATATAAGTATAAACAGGTAAAAGTATATACATCATAAATGATTACAAACGAATGGGAACAATAGGACAGGAACAGTAGGCACGCTGGTACACTTATGCACGCCCCCTTACAGACCTCTTAGGAATGGAGTGAGATCCACGGTAGACAGTTTAAGGTTTAAGTTTTGGGGAGTTGAGGATGTAACAACAGTCAGGTAGTGAGTTCCAGGCATTGACCGCTCTGTTGCTGAAGTCGTATTTTCTGCAATCAAGTTTGGAGAGGTTTACTTTGAGTTTGTTTCTATTCTTTGCCCATGTATTAAATGGGCAATGACTGCTGAAGTAGTCATTGACAGGTAGGGCGTTGTAGCAGACAATTTTGTGTACTAAGCTTAGATCAGGCATGGGTTGCATTTTAATAACCCTCCCCTCTACAACAGAACGTTAAATTCTTTGCAGGTCTCTAAGCTACAGATAAGCATAGGCAATCCTTGTTTGCCAACTGCCTTGTTTAATGGTTATTCAAAGTTATAACAATGTAAAAACTTCCTGACCAATCTTCTCATTTAGAACTGTTGTTTTATCACATGGTGCTATTTGGGCACTTTTGTAACTGGTTTATGAGAAGCAGAACGGGTAAAGGAAGCAGAAGTAAAATCAAATTGTGAACTTCTGCTTAGTGACTAGCACCTAGTGATGAAGTTGCAGGACCAGTTGTGGTTGCTAAGCAAGGACTACCTACACACTACAAATTATTCTTTTAATAAAGTAACAAGCAAATGATTCTGATAACAATAGCCATAGCACTTAGACTTATATATCACTTCATAGTGCTTTACAGCCCTCCCTAAGCAGTTTACAGAGTCAGCATATTGCCCCCAACAATCTGGGTCCTCATTTTACTGACCTCGGAAGAATGGAAGGCTAAGTTAACTTTGGGCCAGGTGAGGCTCGAATTGTCAACTTGCAGGCAGCCGATAGTCAGCAGAAGTAGCCTGCATTCTAACCACTGCACCATCACGGCTCTAATGCTTAACTTCTAATCCCTACATACTGATAGAAGAGAAGATCTACAGTTCAGGTTGCAACTGTGGGGGGGTCCATGGTGCTCTCTGAACTTAGTGTTTTCTTGCAGATGTTTCATTCAAATTGGGCAAAAACAAGCTACCATTGATTATGTTGCCTAGTTTGTGTATTGAAACATCTGCAAGAAAATAACCAAGCACAAAGAGCACCAAGGACCCCATGGTCCATAAATCCCTAAATGTACAGCACAATACATTTCCTGGAAGTTTTTAGCATCATTTGAAAGTTCAGAGTTTATTATACAACAACTTAACCAAAATTATACCATTTTAAATAAATACCCTTTCCCCTCCCACCACTGGAATTTTGAATGATTTATATATTTATTCATTAGGATCAAGATTAATTTAAACCAATCTACATTTTGTCTTTGACTGCAGTTTGGCCCAAATGTTTCAGCTGACTATCAAGCATTTCCAAGGCAGGAAAACCTTCTCTTGCTCATATCATCTTTGTTGGAAGATAGATGGTCCTTCTAATAGTTAAGTTTTGACAGTTTAATAATATTTGGAAAAAAAATAGCAAATGATGCCCAAAATATAAAAGCTACAAAGACTCTGAGAAATTAAGCTACCAAAAGCATAGATTACAAAAATATTTTTCCATGGCAAATAGTATTGTAGCCTATTTCTAGTTAGAAATAGAATTATTCTTTTTTCTTATGATGTGTTTCAATGACAATTTTTTCCAGACATTACATTGTGACTGATTCCTTTTGCCATCATTTTAACCTGTATTCAATCATTCATATGTTGGCAGTATGCAGACAGCACATAAGTTTATTAGGATGTTACCATGTTGGTGATGTTACCAACCCAATAAGTATTAGTTCTTGAGTGTACCCCATTCAGTTTTGTCTGGTTTCTCCTGGAAAATTGTTTAGGACTGCTTAGGATTCTTGTTTTGATATGGATAGTTCCATTGAATGGGGTTAGTTGGGCATTCCCCAGAAAATCTTCTCATCGTTCCTATTACCCATCCCCTCCCACTTGTGACTGCATGACTATAACTTTGTATCTTTACGATTTGACTGTTTCCTAGTATGATTTGATTGCTTATTTGTACCCAGTGACTATCATTAATATTGTACCTTATGAATCTTGACAAATGTATCTTTTATTTTTATGAACACAGAGAGCATATGCACCAAAGGCAAATTCCTTGTGTGTCTAATTGCACTTGGCCAATAAAGAATTCATTCGTTCATTCAAAATTTATATTAAGTTATACTTCAAGAAATTGATCACTCTTCTTAATAGTATCCAAATATTTATAGAGCATTGTGGTGACCTGTGAAGATCTCACTGATCTGCAACATCAATTTTGATAGTATCTATCACCTATTGAAAAGGGAAGACAAAATTCCAGCATATCTTCCTTCCTCTAGGTACAGATTTTCATCAAAGTTAATTATGTTTCTGGCAGGCAATATCCAGACATGACCAAAATCTCTGGATTGGGGCCAACATAATTAATTCAGTTTCAGAATTCACCAGGTATTCTGTTTAAACACACAGGAAGGTCAGGCTTTGGGAGACTATAATCTATATATGCAGTATTGACAAGCAATAAGTCTTCATTTTGGCAGCTTGGGTAATGGCTATTAGAGAAAACCTGGGAGGACAAGTTGTCAACTGCCTTCCTTCTGCTTTTGTGAGAAAGAAAAAAAAAGCCTTTGTTCCAGCTTCTCTGAAAATAAAAGATAAATTGGCAAGCAGAAGAAAAATAAATACACACTTCAGAAAAGGGTTGATTAAAGATTCTGAGATATTCTCAGTCTTGAACTGTTCTGGCTACAACCAAAATGAAAACATCATTCATCCTTCTTCCTTGCTGTCTTTGATTTTTTTTTGTTATGACATTTACTGAGTGTCAAACAATGATGCATAAGTATCAGCAGTTGAAGAACTTGCTAGACTTAAAGTGGAACAGTTATAGGACTGATTATTATGGGAATAAGATTTTTTTTTGTACAAACCACAACTGGACCCAGAATTTCCATTATTAATTTGGGAGCAGGGGGATTTGTTAAGTGAGTCATGCTGGATTTTATGATGTTTTCTGCCACTATTGTTTTGCTGTCATTAAGTGAATCACATGTGTTAAGCAAATTCAGTTTCTCTCATTGACTTGTCAGAAGCTGAATCACATGGCCTATGACATTTCAGCTGTCATAAATACATGCAGGTTGCCAAGCACACAAACTTTGCTCATAAGACTGTTGAGATGCTGCAACCATTGTAAGTGCAAGGATTGGTTATAAGTTTTTTTTTTTCCAGTACTCCTATAACTTTGAACAGTTGCTAAATGAATGCTTTTGAGTCAAGGACTACCTGTATGTAGGGACTAGGAATCCTTAGTTTTCCAAAGGTTGAACTGGAACTCCCAGCAATTTTCACCCCTGTTCATACTTACAGAGGCTTTTGGAAATGGAAGAGCCATTCAGCCACATCTGGAAAGCTATAAATTACTGATTAGTGGCACTGAAGGACAATTTGATCTGGACTAGTTCTACATGCTTCATCCCTGATGCAGTTCATCAGAACAATAATTATTGCAAGTCTCCTTATGCTAAGTAGCGTACAATGGGCTACATCTCTCAGTTGTTGCCACCAGACAAAGTTGCAAATTGCTCCAGATATTGTTTTTAGCTTCGATGTGGAAGCAGAGATCAAACTTTCCAGAGAAGGGTCAGTTCAGTGGTCTGAGGAATGAGATAAATCAAGCCCTTATACAGGACTTGAATATACGGTTTATTTATGGTTACCTGTCATAAAAGTTACCTTTGGAATTCATTCTTGGGTCCAGATGCCACGTGGTATCTAGCAAAGAGGGTCAGCTCTCCTTTTTAAACTAATTAAAATTACTGGGATTCCTAGATCACAGCCATTCCAATCACTCCCTGACATCTGGGGAGCTTGGAGAGTAACCATGGCAGAGGAAAGCTTGCTCCAAGAGGCCCCAAAAGGAGGCAGAGCTTGCCCCCAACCAGGCAACTCCAGGATCCAGCAGCCTAAATGCAACTGGAGTGCAGCCCTCCCCGGACATCAAAGCTGAGACACCTGCCCCAGTGAATGAAGCAAGAAGGGATGAGTATTAATGGAAAAGAATCCCTAAAGCAGCTGAGGTTGAATTCCCCCACCCTAATACCCAGCCAAAGTGGGGAAGGCCCCTGAGCAAGTTGGGAAGAATGAATTGGATGTGGGACTGGACCCAGGCCAGTCCCTGACTGAACTAGCCATATCCTTTTAACTGAAAGCTTCCTCTCTGCTGTTTGGGTTTGATATGTGGACTTGGGGATGGCTGCAAAGAAATATGAGACACCCTTTGTTGTGGCCTGCTGGCGGCTGATGGAGCTGGCAGCAGAGTCAGACAGTGAGGTGGTTGGGAGGAACTTGGGTCTGTCCTGGAGGCTGAGGAAGGCTCGGACGAGGGCTCTGCATCAGAGGCAGACATGGAGCCAGGGCAGGCTGGCAGTCATCAGCTGCCTTCAAGCTCAGACAGCAGTGAGGCATGGGAGTTCTGGAACCCAGCCTGTGCATGTACAGAGCTGTCAAAAGGAAGGAATAATTAAGAACTCAGGCTCGACGTGGGAGTAAGGCCACAGATGGACAATGGGCCCCTCCCATAAGGATGAAAAGAGTAGCAAAAGGGAAGGGGCTTTTGCAGGAAACAATTTATTCATTCATTTATTCTAGCCTCATGAAGGCTAGAATAAATGTAACCTAGAGGCTCTGTGCCTAGCCCTTCCCTGTCAGCACTGCATGTGGAAATATTTACTGGGCAGCTTTCCAAGATAGATACAGTTTGAGCTAATAATTATACCTTTGCAAGACTGTTTGCCAGGCTGTTGGCTGAATGTGAATGCAATAAATTCACATTCATTTAATAAGAGTTTTGCCAGGACACAGAGTTTGCTTAGTGCCTTTTGGGGAAGCCTAGGACCGAACGCCCTTGATGAAGGAATGAATGAGACAGAAAAAATGATGCTCAGACCAGTGAAAGTGGAAAGTCTGAGAAAGAAATTTTAAAAAAACCCAGCTTTGATGCTGATTAATATAAGGGAAGATCCTAACATTATATAGGAGATACCTTGAGAGATGGGCAAAAGAGTTCAGGGAATAGTCAGATAAGAAACAGCATAGCCCATAGTGGGTGAGGCAAGACCAGGCTGCAAGGAAGCCAGAGGGAGAATTATACTTTCAGACTTCCAAGATTCTGACAATACAGCTTTGCAATGAAGTAGAATTAGCTCATCAGGTTGTGTTTCTATAAAGCTGACAAGGACAAACAGAAACTTTGGCAGGTTTTCAAAGTTCTGTTACATACCTTAGAACAATAAAGTCGCAGTCCTATAAACCTTGTTGTGTCTGCTTCCTGGCCTGGCCTACTTTGAAGGTCTGACTCTAATTGTGAATGCCTATCAGAAAATTCTCTGCCCCCTCTTATGCCAAAATGAATCAAGGTGGGGTTATTTTGGAAATGTACATTCCACGAGCAACATTCTTAATTTCAACCAGTAATGAGGCAGTGGTTCCTCACTTTCATGGAGGATATTTTAACATTGTTTTTCAGTCATAGAATCTGTCTAATGCAACAGCAAACCTCTAGAATAGGGGCAAGGAACAATGGTCCTTTTATGACTCCTAAGAATGAATACTGGAAATAGAATAAAATGGAATGGAATGGAGTAGAATGGAGTGGTGTGGAATGGAATGGAATGGAACGGAATAGAACGGAACAAAACAGAACAGAACAGAATAGAATAGGCATTTGTCTCAGGTGCAGAAGTTCAAAGTGTACATATAAACAGCAAGCAGTAAGTGATAGGTCATAACCATAATTATAATCATTAATCATAAGTTACAAACAGCAATTGATAAATCATAAGAAACCAATAGAAGGTAGTTGGAAAGATGAGAAAAGATGAACAAGAAACAAGAAAGTCCAGTTGCCTCATAGAACAACCATGACCTGGATGACTGAGAACTCTACAGACTTTTAGCTATACAATTTGGGATGAACAGCCTTTGAAAGGTGTGGGAGTAGGAATGGATTTCCTGAGGAAAAATTGCAGACTAATGGAACCAGTAACACTACTTAGGTGACCCTGAGGACACAAATGAAACTCCAAATGCTTCATGGACCCTCTAAAAGGATGCAAATGACCAGCTGTCTGCAAGGAATATAAATCCTTCCATTCCCCACTGTCCTGTCAGAGCTGAAGAAGCTTCTTGAATAAGAAGCAAAATATCTTCAAAAGAAAAAAAACAAGGAAGTCCAGTTGCCTCCTGAAAAAAGCACCTTTGGGACAACCATGATCTGGATGACTGAGAATCTCAACAGATTTAAAGAGGTCTCCACCTCTGCTTTAGAAGTTGAGTTACCCCTTGTTCCATAGCCTTTAAGGAGTAGGAAAAAACGATGCTTTCCTGCAGGATTTAGGGAAGATGAATTTATTGTTGTTATTGTTTGCTACCTTTTAATTGAGCTGTTTGTTTTATCATTTTTTTTACCATAGCCATTTAAAATTTTTGCATTACTATTTATAGTTATGTATATTGTAATCTGACAAGAATCCATAAACCCTGCAGTGCTATACAAATTTGATAAATTAAGTAAAAATAAATAATTTGGGAACAATGGAAATGGAATACTCCCCTGGGGATCATTAATTACACACCTAGGTTAATAAATATTACTGGGTCTCTCCCTTAACATGACTTTTATTGCCTTTAGATCAGTGGTCACCAACTGGTGGGCTGCGAGAAAATTTGTTGGGCCACAGAGAAATCTCACCCCCAGAGCATCCCCCCCAAAGCAATTAATCCAGGCTGCGCAGAAACACAAGGCTGCTCAGCTCACATGGCCTGCAGGAACCCTCCCCACCAACTCACTCCTTACCCGGTAAACTTGCCTGCTAAATTGCTATTTTTCCTTTGTCCGACTATCATCTGTTCTCCTGTGCCAGGAGATTTAGATTAGCTAGGAAGCTGAAAATGGTTGGATTTCTTACTTTCTAGCTAGTTTTTAGACTAGTTCGGCACAGCCGAATCTCGCTTAGGACTGAAGGTTTGCTTGCAAGCAAATTCAGTGCACTCACAGCAAGCAAATTTGAGACACTGAGCTAGCTGAAGGAAGATAGATAGATCACTGAAGGATTCTGTGAACAACTCAATCTGCCTGCTTTGCCTGATTTTGGGTAAAAGTTGCTCTTTTTTATAACAAATTCAATATTTACATACATGGTGTGTTGTGAGTTAATTTTGTGAGCAAATTTAATGTAACAGACTGAGCTAGCCAATGGCAGATAGATAGATCTCTGAATGAATCTGTGTGTAAGCTTTGAAATTCAGCTGCCACATTTTTTTTCAGAGAGTTAGAGGAGTTGAAAAGTTCAAGGTTGTTCTGTATGTCGTATTAAGAATTTCCAATACACATTTTAACAGCAGCCAGATTAGCCTTCGCTCAACAGTGGAAACAACATCAAATTCCATCAGAAGAAATGATTATTGAAAAAATCTCAAAATGTGCAGAAATTGATAAATTGACTTTGGCGCTAAAAAACAAAGACACTTCACTATACTACGATAGCTGGAATTGTTGGTATAATTGGATTGATCAAAGATAAATTATATATCATAAGGCATGAAAGAAAAGTATCAACCTATAATAACAAGGTAGCGATATAAGTTAAAAACAGGTGTGGTTATATGACACAAGTTAAGATTATGAAAACGAAAGAAGATCTTGCAAACTGTTAAAATAAGAATACTTTTTACTTTGTAACCTCTTTCTTTCTTTCTTCCCCCTTTCTTTTTTTTGTTTCTCAAAATTCTTTCCCTCTCCTTCTCTCCTCTTTTCTTTCTTTTTTTTCTTTTGTTTATTTGTGTATGTATTGTGATTGGTTTTAATTGTAAAAATTAATAAACTATATTTATAAAAAAAAAAAATTTCCAGTTGCAGTTAATTGGTTCTCGTGATTTATGAAGTGTAGAAGTAGGAGGAGAGAAGGTGGATTCTGTGTAACGCACGAAAAAACTTTCACTTAGGAAATTGCTTTTGACATGCCAGATCTGTTTATAATAAATCAATTGGAGAGATAACGTCTCGAAGTGATTGATATCATGAATACTTTCTGGATGTCTTACATTTATTTCACAAGTCCAACTTTTATTTTTTGAATGGGATTGGCTGATGCCCGGAGTTCTTTTCCCAGAAATGGAGAAAGAACAACAATCAGCTGAAGTTGGAGATGTGCAGGGGGGAGTGTGTGGGGGTCCTCCCTCCGGAGCATTAATTGAACCTGCCAACTCTTGTTGGGTGGAGATGATGGATGCTTCCAGGATGACAGTAGGAGAAAGAGATTTGGGAGCTATACCAAAGTGTTTCAACTCAAGAAGTTGTTATAACCCAGAGGTAACTCAGCTGTCTGAAGAGAAATCTTTCTCTAGCCCCAACCATATGGCTATTCTGTCGGATTGGAGGGAAGAGAGACGATTGGGGTCAGAATCCTCTCAAGAAGACAACCCCCAGATTATTCCTGGAAGTCCATCAAGGACAGATTTACATCAACAGTTCCAGAATTTAAAGGTGACAGTTTTGTTCTCCCAGTCTGTTATGGGTGGAAGCTTGAGACTACCCATATTCACTTACCCAAGTATTGTGAGGAATGAGGAAACTATACAGATGCCAGTTGGAGGAAACCAAAAAGAAGCATTAACTAACAGAGGTATGTTGCAGCCTCAGAGGCAATCCCCTCATTTTCCAGAAGGAATTTTGCCCCCTGCAGAGAGTATCCCTCCAGGGTGGGGATTTTACCCAGGCCAAGGGTGGATTCAATGCCAATGGCAGCCAGTATCAACATAGCCCTGGTCTGAAGGGGAGTTGCCCAAACAGCAGCCACATCCCCTCCACCCAACCAGGGAACCAGGCCACACCCATCTTCCTCCTGCAACCACAATTGCAGCCCCAACCAGCAGCGAGGC
This sequence comes from Pseudonaja textilis, assembly GCF_900518735.1. Next base: position 4,112,907 of record NW_020769353.1, read on the forward strand.
CATAGGGACCCCTATTCCAGAGAGGCACCACCCAGCCAGGATTCAGGGGGCCTACCCAGCCTATGTACACCACCCAGCCTAATCCTTCCATTCTGGTACAACCTGCAGGGGCCTGGCATGTGTCCTCTGCAACCATGACCCAGGCGGGACCAAATACCCTTTGAGGCCATATTCGATGCCACCATAAACATTTCAATTACTTCCTCACTCAAATCCGATCCCATATAGAACAATTTGGAGATCAATATGCCACAGAGCATTATTTGGTTATGGCTAAAACAAATGGGATGAATGAAGGGGATGCTTCAGACTGGGTGGCCCAACTACACAAGAAACAAACCCCTGAATTATATGATGTAAACAGATTTATTCAATTATTAAGACTCAGATTTGAAAATCCAGACAGGGTAGCAGAGAATGAAGAGAAGTTAATGAAAATGAGGCAAGGCAAGTGACCCTTGTCAGAATTCATTTGGGACTTTAGAAGGATCGCAAGCCACCTCATGGATTGGCCTGAAAGAATGACTTTACACTATTTTTAAGAAGCCATTTCTCCAGAAGTAAAAAAGGCCTGTGAAATTAGGGGAATCCCAGAGACTTTACAGTCATGGTATGTCACATCCCTCAGCTTAGATCACAGCATCAACCCACACAGGGAACCCCTTCCAGCAGCCCTGCCTAACAGAATTGTAGCTAGGAGACCGCCGACCGGAACAGCCAAACCTGCTTGTAGCCAACCTAGCAGGGTGCTGAAATGTTACCAATGTGGCCCAGCTGGCCAGAGAGCAGCAGACTGTCTTGCCCTTGTTCCTGTACTACAAGCTCCGCAGTTGAAGTCTAATCCAGCTGTTAGAGTTTGGAAGAATCAAGAAAGACCTCCAGCCAGGGGTGGGTTCACCAAACACAGGTGGGAAAGCCCCCTCTGCACAGATGGGAGCTATGGACCACCAGACCACTACCACATCCCCGAGAACCCAACCTGCAAAGATGACCCAATGGTGAGTTATCCCATCATACCTTTTACAGTCAAGGTCAAGTTAGTGGTACCAAACACGGGGGAGGCCAGGGAGTTAGAAGCTGTCATTGATACTGGGTGTTCTAGATGTCTTATCAGACTCCCCATCATTGAACAATTGGGCATAAAGACTAACCCGCTAAAATGCCCAATCAGATTTGAGCAAGTAGATGGAACCTTAATTGGGAGGGCAGCCACTCAGATGACTGAATTGATCAAGATGGAATTAGGGCCCCATCACGAACTCACATGCTTCATAGTGGCCCCCAGGATGTCAGAATCAATCATACTGGGACTTGCTTGGCTAGACAAATGGGCCCCGATGATCAAATGGGAGGATGGATTCAGAAAAATCTTCATTGGACCGGGCCCATTGCCCCCTCTTCCACCCACTACAAAGCCACTGGTCAGCTTGAACCCAGACCCTGAACCAGCATCCATGGCATGCCACCTTTTCCCAGATAACCCCCAGGTACTTGGCCAATACAAAGACTTGGCTGAGCATTCAGTGAAGAAGAGTGTAATGTCTTACCTCCCCAATGAGCCACTGATTGCACCATAGAATTAGAGCCCAGGGTGAAATTACCAAAACCAAAGATGTATTCCATGACGTCTGCTGAAATGACTGAATTAAGGAAATACATCAACAGCAATTTGGAACAAGGTTTTATTGAGCCTGTCAAATCAAGACTAGCTGCCCCTGTGTTGTTCAAGGAGAATAAAGATGGCAGGTTGAGATTGTGTGTTGACTTTAGAGGCATGAACGCCATATGCGTCAAAAACATGTACCCTCTCCCCCTTATGAAGGACTTATTGAACCACCTGTCAAAGGGCAAGATATTCACCAAGCTAGATCTCAGGGAAGCTTACTACCGGGTCCACATCAAAGAGGGAGATGAGTGGAAAACTGCTTTTAACTGCCCTCTGGGTAGCTTCCAATTCAAAGTCATGCCTTTTGAACTTCAGAGGGCTCCTGCAATGTTTATGCAGCTCATCAAGGAAGTGCTATACTCGCACCTTTACTGGGGGGTCCTTGTGTACCTGGAGACATCCTTATCTTCAGTGAAACCATGGAAGAACATGTTTAATTAGTCCGACAAGTTCTAGAAAAGCTTCCATCCACCAAATTATATGTGAAACTCTCAAAATGTGAATTCCACAAAGAGTCGTTGGACTACTTAGGCTACTGAATATCCAACCTGGGGATTGAAATGGACCCCAGAAAGGTGAAAGAGGTGCTGGACTGGCAACCCCCCAGAACCCAAAAACAACTTCAAAGTTTTTGGGGGTTTGCCAACTTCTATAGGCAATTCATTCCATCCTTTGCTGAAGTTGCCTTCCTGTTGATAGCGCTGTTAAAAATGGGCCCGTTGCCCACCAAACCAAAGCCAAGCCAATCCCTGGCTTGGACTATGGACTGTCAGAAAGATTTCGAGGCCTTAAAATGCCTTTTTGTAGCTGAGCCCATCCTCCAGCACCCAGACGGATGCAAGTGATGTAGCGGTGGCAGCTGTTTTGCTGCAAAAGGACTTTCAAGGCCGAATGATGCCTTGTGCTTATGTGTCTAAAACAGAGCGAAGGTGGGTGATCTGGGAGAAAGAAGCATTCACTGTACAATGGGCTTTGTTGACTTGGAGGCATTTTCTAGAAGGGGCTCCAGAGGCCTTTGAGGTATTGACTAATCATAAGGACCTCGGGGCTCTAAAGACCCCTAGGAGATTATCACCCATAAGAATCTCAGGGCTCTAAAGACCCCTAGGAGATTATCGCCCAAACAAGTCCGCTGGACCCAATATTTCAAGTGATTAAATATATCCCCGGAGGGAAAAACGTACTGGTGGATGTTCTGTCCAGAAAACCTCAGTTTGACAGCCACCAAGAGGAAATAGTACAAGCCTTAATTTCAGAAGCTCAATCGGCAGGCCAAGTGACCACTTGAGCCCAAGCCAACTGCAACCCCAAACACCTGGAAGATAAGCTGACTACAGAATTGAAAATGGCCCTATTGACTGACCCTTGGTTCCTGGACCATCAAACCAAGTTGACAATGAATGATGGACTAGCTTGGAAAGGGACTAAGCTTTATGTATCCACAACCCTAAGACTACTGGTACTAAAGCATAGCCATGACTCCCTGCTGGGAGGCCACTTCGGATTCCTAAAAACCCTACATTTACTGAGAAGACAGTTCTGGTGGCCAAAAATGAAACCTGATATAGAGGACTATGTAAAAAGTTGCTCAATTTGTGCCACAATGAAATACAGAACTGGAAAAACCCCTGGCCTCCTGCAACAAATTGCTGAACCAACCCAACCTTGGGAAGAGATTGCAATGGACTTTATTGTAAATTACCTAAGAGTGAAGGGAATACGATCATTTGGACTATAATTGACTTATTCTCTAAACAGGCCCATTTTATAGCCTGCAAAGGACTTCCATCTGCAAAAAAAAAAACTTGCAAAGCTGTTCATGAAACATATCTATAGACTACATGGAGTACGCCTAGAATAATATCAGACAGAGGGGTACAATTTACTGTAAAATTTTGGAGGGAATTTCTGAAACCCATTGGTTCATCTCAAGGGTTATACTCAGCTTTCAATCCTGCTTGTAACGGAGCAGCGGAGAGGGTTAATGCCATGATTGAACAATACATTAGATGCTATGTAAATTATCAACAAGAAAATTGGGCTGAGTTATTACCTTTTGCAGAGGTTGCTTACAATAATGCAGTACATAGCAGCACAGGATTAACTCCATTCCAAATCAACACTGGAATGGATTTTGTCCCGATGCCAGAGTTACCTAGACAACCTCCCTCATCCATGTCCTTAACAGAATGGATAAACTCATTAAAGAAAGGATGGAAAGATACAAAAAAAGCTTTGACCGAAGCTGCAAAAAATTATAAAAAACAGGTGGATAAACATAGATCCCTTCAACTACCTTTTAAAGTTGGGGACAAAGGATATTTATCGACCAAATATCTTAGGTTGAAACTGCCCAGTAAGCTGGTTGGTGACCGCTGATCTAAAGGGAATAAAAGTCATGTTAAGGGAGAGACCCAGTAATATTTATTAACCTAGATGTGTAATTAATGATCCCCAGGGGAGTATTCCATTTCCATTGTTCCCAAATTATTTATTTTTATTTAATTTATCAAATTTGTATAGCACTGCAGGGTTTATGGATTCTTGTCAGATTACAATATACATAACTATAAATAGTAATGCAAAAATTTTAAATGGCTGTGGTAAAAAAGTTGATAAAACAAACAGCTCAATTAAAAGGTAGCAAACAATAACAACAGTAAATTCATCTTCCCTAAATCCTGCAGGAAAGCTGGGTCCAAAATTCTTGGGTCCATTCCCAATTTCAAAGATAATCAATCCGGTCACTGTCCAATTAAGTCTTTCTTGACTATTGTGGAAAATTTATCCGGTGTTCCATTGTAGTTTACTAAAACCAGCTACTACATTGATGATAAGACCACTGCCAATCGCTCCCCATAAACCATTAACAGTACATGGGGAAACCCATTATGAGATCCAAAAAATTCTAGATTACACTGTGGCTAATTGCAATATTTGGTCTTATGGAAAGGATACCCCCTCTCAGATGCTAGTTTGGTAAGGAGTTGGGATATTCATGCTGATTAATTGGTTAACCAATTCCATGAGGATTTTCCCCACACACCAAAGGGTCCTCGTGTGGAGGGGGGAGAGAGGGGGTTGATAACAATGTATTAACCCCTGTATGTGCTTTTTTTGTTTTAGGAGGAGGAGTTTTCAAGGGGGGACACCTGTCAGCTTTGAAATTCAGCTGGCACATTTTTTAGAGAATTAGAGGAGTTGAAAAGTTCAAGGTTATTCTGTATGTCGTATTAAGAATTTCTAGTTGCAGTTAATTGGCTCTCATGATTTATGAAGCATAGACGTGGGAGGAGAGAAAGGAGGAGAGAAGGTGGATTCTGTGTAATGCACGAAAAAACTTTCACTTGGGAAATTGCTTTTGACATGCCAGTTCTGTTTCTAATAAATCAATTGGAGAGATAATGTCTCGGAGTGATATCATGGATACTTCCTGGATTCCTTACGCTGTGATTCTGCGAGCAACTCAATCTGCCTGCCTGCTTTGCCTGTTTTGGGGTAAAAGTTGCCCTTTTTTAATAAAAAATTCAATATTTATATAAATATTTATAATATTTACATACAAGCCATGCCCAGCCAATCACATGACTACCAAGCAACACACACAAATTAGGCCATGCCCACAGAACTGGTAAGGGTCCCTGGGATCTAAAATTATGAGTTTAGTGCTCCCTGAGGTCCAAAAGGATGGTGACCCTTGCTTTACATCATTTGCTAACTGTTTTCAAATATCTGCAATTCCCAAAATTTTCTTGCAGTTTTTTAATTCTGCGTGACATGGTTGAGATTCTAAAGGCAAACCCTTCCCAAAGTAGGGGAAGCAATGCTGGACAGATGGCATTAAATATTGAATTAGAAAAATAACATTTTCACTGCTTGAAAAATGTGGAATTTTTTTTTTTAAAGCCTCTTTTTAAAAAAATAAGGGAAACAATAGTGAGTTCAAGATTAGAAAATCCGTCTTTCTCCATTTGTTGCATGAAGTTTAGAATAAAACCAAAGTATATTCTGAGTATGAATTTACTGTTTTAACATAAAAGGTTAAAAAGTTGTAAGTAATGTGCAGAAAAATATGTAATACGGATAGTCTTTGATTTACGATCACAGTTGAGCCCAAAATTTCCATTATTAACTGAAACATTTGTTAAGTGTGTTTTGCCTCATTTTGTGGCCTTTCTTGCCTCAGTTGTTAAGTGAACCACTGTAGTTGATAAGTTAGTGATCTGGTTGTTAAGTGAATCTGGCTTCCCTATTCACTTTGCTTGTCAGAAGGGGAATCACATGACCTTGGGACACAGCAATGGTCCCAAATATGAACCAATTGCCAAGCATTTGAATTTTGATCACATGATCTTAGGGATATTACAAAGGTCATAAGTATGAAAAGTGGTCATAAGTCGCTTTTTTCAGTGCTGTTGTAACTTTATAACTCGTGTAACTCAACACTAAATGAATTGTTGTAAGTCGAGGGCTGCCTATACACTATTTATTCCTTGTTGAGTTCATCAAAAATATTTGTTTACGTAAAGTGGTTTCTTTGAAGATAGCTTAAGAAGGTGGGGAAAAGACTGATATGCAAGTGAAATTGCATATCCTCCATTTGGGAGAAGACCAGAAAATAATTCCAGTCCCGGCTTCCTGCCAAAAAAAAACCCAGAGCCTTTATATAGTGGCACATTTCCTATATAGTTGTCTTTTGTACAGGATTGATTGATTATGTGCAGGGGTGGGATTCAATTTTTTAAACAACCGGTTCTGTGAGCATGGCTTAGTTGTGGGTATGGCTTGGTGGTCATGTGACTGGGTGGTCATGGCCAACTCGACATCACTCATGTCAAGGGCGCTTCTCCTTGCCTGGCCTCTCATGACAGTGGAGATGCTGCAATGGTCATAAGTGTGAAAAATGGTCATAAGTCACTTTTTTCAGTGCCATTGTAACTTTGAATGGTCACTAAATGAACTGTTGTAAGTCAAGGATTACCTGTATAAAAATACAAAAAGCTTCTTTACTTGCCAATCATTAGATTAAAAATACCTGCAAGCCAGAGTTACAAATCAGGCAGGGTGCCAAAGCACCTTGAGGAATAAAAATAGTTTAAATGCAGTGATAACTATCAAGCAGCCAATTCTTGCTCATAAAGTGAAACCCTTTAGCAGAAGTTATTTAAGCTCTCCAGAAAAAGCACACCCAGGAAAAGCAACCCTTAGATCCATTTGGACCACTTAAAGATGGTCTCACTCACCTCACAAGATATCCTAAGGAAATCATCCAGATTTAAGGAAAGGTCACATGCCCCCCAGAAAGGCAATAAAAAAAATCAGTGCCAAGCTTGCATCCTGCCTCTTGGAAGTATACCCCAAAAGGACAGTGCCAGATAGTACTAAAGCAGTGAGGAAGACTCCCTCCCCAGATAGAAAAAGAAACCATGAGGCAGGAAAAAATTCAAACACAATACAAATAATTAAATCTTGGTCCAGGGTTGGTCCTGGTCCAGGATTGACATGATATGGAAGGATCTAGAATTATTGGAAAAAACAGTGGGAATTTTGCCAAGCACCTGGGCCAACCACAATCTGATTAAATTGACTTGGAGAGGAAAGAAAAAGACATGAAGATGGACCTTTAATAAAAGTATTCTGAGAGATAAAGAATATATTCAAGTGATAAATAAGGAACTGAAAATATTTTTTGAAATTAATAGGAATGAACACACAACAACTCAAAACTTATGGGACACAACAAAGGGGGGGTCTGACAATAGCATTTGTAGCAAAAAAGAATAGAGATAGGAAGAATCAACAGATTGTGAGACAAGATAATCTGGAAAAATTGGAAATCAAATTGCAAAAAGATCCAGGAAATGAATCAATTAAAAAAGAATTAAATTTGACTAAACACAAAATAAACTTACATCTCCAAAAAGAAATGGCTAGAAAATTAAAATTAGCTAAACATTACTTTGAGAATGCGAACAAGCCTGGGAGATGGCTCTCCCACAAATTAAAAAATGAGCAGGAGAAAAGAACTACAATAGCGTTACAGAATGAGAATGGAATACTGCGTTCACAATCAGAGCAAAAGAAAACAGTAGCCCAATATTTTTTTGCTAATTTATACAAAAAAGAAGACATTTTAGAGGAAAACATCACACAATATTTTGAGGACAAAGAACTACCTATCATATCGGAAACTGCTTGAGAGATACTAAATGATAAAATAACTTTAAAAGAGGTAAAAGAAGCAATTGGAAGAAAGAAAACCAATAAAACCCCAGGACCAGATGGAATACCTGCAGAATTCTATAAAGAATTCCAAGATATATTAGACAACCTGTTGGTGGAAATATATGATGAGGCCGTGAACTGTGCCAAAATACCTCAAACATGGATGGAAGCTCTGATATCCCTCATTCCCAAAGAACCTCACCAAATTAGAAATTACAGACCTATCTCACTCCTGAATGTAGATTATAAAATTTTAGCGGTAATAATCACAGATAGATTAAAAAAAATGTTGAATGATATTATTCATCCAGACCAGAATGGTTTTCTCCCAAATAGATATATTTAAAAAATATAAGAATAGTAATGGATGTCCTAGAGTATTATGAAATTAAATCTAAGAACCAGATGGTGTTAATATTTTTGGATGCCCAAAAGGCATTCGATAATTTAAATTGGCATTTTTGATTGAGCAAATATCTAGGATGAAATTTGGTGAAAAATTGATAGGACTAATTAAAATAATATATTCTATACAAAATGCAAAATTAGTAATCAATGGAGAAACCACAAACAATATAAAAATAAGCAAAGGAATGAGACAGGGATGTCCGCTTGCCCCATTATTATATGTCTTATCAGCGGAAATGTTGTTAACCCAGATAAGGAAAAATTGAAATATCCAAGGGTTGGCTATTAAACAGGAAACATACAAACTGCAAGCGTTCACTGATGACATGGTCTTCATAATGGAGGACCTAAAAGAATCAAGCAAAAATTTAATACAAGAGATAGAAGCATTTGGTAAAGTAGCAGGACTCAAAATCAATAGAGAAAAGACTAAGATAATAACTAAAAATTGTACTAAAAAGCAAAATGAGGAACTGACAAAAGAATTGGGGATTCAGACAATGAAAAAAAAAATATTTAGGAATTTGGCTTACAGCGAAATGCTCTACAATAAAGGCTGATAACTATGACAAGTTGATAGACCAGATACAAAAAGACCTAAATAGATGGGTAAATTTACAACTTTCCTGGATGGGAAGGATAGCCACCATTAAAACAAATGTACTACCAAAACTGTTATATCTCTTTCAAACCATGCCAGTCAAACTAGGGAAAAAAATCTTTGAAGACCTGAATAAAAGAATTAGTAAATTTATTTGGCAAAAGAAAAAAGCTAAAGTAAAATACAAATTAATGCAAGATAATAGAAGCAAGAGAGGACTGGTGCTCCCAGACTTTGAGTTATACTATCAAGCTGCAGCGAGTACATGGATCAAAGATTGGATTAACCTGGAGGACAAAAGAATATTGACAATAGAAGGCTTTGATTTACAGATTGGCTGGCACGTGTTTCTTTGAGATGGAAAAAATAAAACCCATAGCTACTTTCAAAGACATTGGATAAGGGACACTTTGTTATATATATGGGAAAGAATTAAAAGAAACCATTATGTGAAAATACCTCTCTGGCTATCTCCAATGGAGGCACTAGTATATCCTAATATGGATTTGAACAAAACAATAAAATATAAAGAATTAATAACAGATGAAGGCGACTTGAAAACACAGATACAATTAAAAATACAGAGAATTGAAATTGGGTGGTCACCGTATGTTCACATTCAAACAAAACACAAAATAGACAAGGAACAATTTGGATTTTATAATACAGATCAGGAATTAGACAAAATTTTACAAGGAAGTGAAAAAAAGATGATTACCAAAATGTACAAGAATTTATTGAAATTTAAAATGGAAGAGGAAATGGTTAAGGGGAGCATGATAACATGGGCTAAAGATTGTGGCCACAATATTGAATTAGAACAATGGGAACGAATTTGGTGAACTAACTATAAATTAATGTTATCAGTCTCATATAAAGAAAATATTTATAAAATGTTCTATCACTGGCACCTCCCACCAGCAAGACTTGCTAGGATGTTCCCTAATATGTCATCCAAATGTTGGAAATGTAACTTTAGCCAGGGAACATATTTTCACATGTGGTGGACATGTCCTAAAGCCCAAAGTACCGGTCTAAGATACAGACATGGTTAGAAGAGATGACAAAACTAAAGATTAAATTCAACCCAGAGACTTTCCAACTTGGAATGACAGAACCGACATGGAGCAAAAAACACCAGCATCTGTTATCACATATCATCACAGCAGCAAGGATAGTCTTTGCCCAAAACTGGAAATCAACAATGACACCCATGGACCTGGCAATAACTAATAAAATCCACCAATGTGCAGAAATGGTTAGACTAATCATGCTACTAAAAAATAAGGAAGAGGGGGAGTTTTTTACAACTTGGAAAATATGGTACAAATGGTTGTATAAAAAGGAAGTAAAGATGTCTAGTGAAACTGATTAAACAAACAACAAGGGAAAATGGAAATAAGGATAAATGTATATATAGCTATGTATATATGCAAAGTAATATAATTAAATAAATATTGTATTATAATTGTAATAATAACCAAAAAAGTAAGGATCTAGGAAACAATTTATAGATTTACTTGTAACAAATGACTTTAATTGATACTTAGAAATGTACACTGCTATGAAAACATTGCAAAAAAGTGAGAACATGTTTCTTTTTTAAAAATATATTCTTTTTTTTGAAACTGTCAATAAACATATTTTTAAAAAATAAAAATAATTAAATCACAACAGTAGCTGTTGCTTGTTAAACCAAGTACCAGACCAAATAGACACAGGAACTAGCCAAATTTCTCAACCCAGTTTCTTTTCAGGAACAGAGATTAATCTTTTTCCTTCCAAACGAAGCTGAATAGGGAAAATTATCCCATCAATAAACATAGGATTAAATGTCACCAAGCACAGAATTAAACTTCACCAAAAACCAGTTTTAGACCAAAACTCAGAAAGGGTATGTAAACTCACATTTGAATGTCAATTTTTCTAGCTAGCCAAGAAGACTTGCTGAATGTCACTCATCTTGGTTCCCTGTCACTAAAAGCTTTGCTTCATTATTCAATTATTTCTTCAAAGTGCTGATTGTCCAGGGAAGTATTTCCTCCCAACAGCAGTGTAAAAATCTTAAAACAACCCTTCCCCTTTAAGAAAGCCAAGCCCCAAAGCTCCAGAGACAGTAAGTCTAGGCTGTCTGCCAAGAATGTTATAAGGGTGGAAAAAAACAAAAGGAGATTGATTCCAACTACCGGTTCTCCGAACTGCTTAGAAAGTTAACAAGGGGTTCTATAGAGCCAGATAGAACTGCTAGAATCCCAGCCCTGATTATGTACCATAATCAATGGCAACTACCTAATGGCTCCTACCCTCAAAACGATGCTCTAGAGCACTGCACACCAGAATGTCTAGACACAAGAACAGTTTCTCCCCAAACACCATCACTCTGCTAAGCATATAATTCCCTCAACACTGTCAAACTATTTACTAAGTCTGCATTACTATTACTATCAATCCTCCCATCCCTCCTTTCATCCATCTCCTCCCACTTATGACTGTATGACTGCAACTTTGTCGCTTGTATCATTACGATTTTTATTGACTGTTTCCTAGTATGATTTGATTGCTTATTGTACCCTATGACTATTATTAAGTGTTGTACCTTATGATTCTTGACTCTTGATGAATGTATCTTTTCTTTTATGTACACTGAGAACATTTTCACCAAAACAAATTCCTTGTGTGTCCAATCACACTTGGCCAATAAATAATTTTATTCTATTCTACTCTACTCTATTCTATTCTAAATAGAATTTCTCTAACAAGGCCTGTCTCTAACTTTGTCCTTCAGATATTAAAAAGGTAACCTGTTGCAACTATAATTGTCAAACTTACTAGATAGACCATACAAGAATGACCAGAAGAGCTAATTCCACTTTATAGTAATGTTACATTGACAGAATCTTGCAAATCTGTACTTCTCATCCTTCCCAACACACAAAACTTTATAACCTCTAAAACTAAAAATGGCTGCTTCTGAGCCCCTTACCCTATCCACATTTTTTTGAGGCCAAACTGCCTTAAAAAAATACAATTTCCTTGGCTGTATTGTCTTGCATCCGATGATCATTCTCACATACTATAACAGTTGTTGAATCCACCTAGTGTCTACTTTTTCCTTTCACCTTCCCATCAACTTCTCCACAGAGTTGGAGAATTATCAAGAATTATCATTTAAGCATGGTCATTTGAATCTTGAGGACAGTATAGACCAACTCATTGTCACCTTTAGAAGGTGAATCAGAAAGTTTTGCTCATCTTTTTATTATTGTTTCATAGTGTGAGATATGTTGTTGATCTACTTTGCCCATAAACATTGAGAAATTGCATGCACTGTGGGAGATCCTGGATTATCTTGTCAAACCACCTGAAAGATGAAGAAGCATGATCACACCTTATTTAACATCCAGTTCATAAAAATTGCAAATCTACTTTTTTTAGCCAGATTCCTCTGAGCTATGCATAATTGATTTTGAGATGTCTTGGAATTACTGAGGGTCCCTCTGCTTGTTTTTATGGTGTGCAGGTAGAATATGAAGAATCTGATAAAACAACTTGTTGGTTATGGTTTAGCTGGAATTGCCATAAAGAAAACAAGGAAAAGCTTCTTTCTGGTAGCGGCCATGCTTAATTTATTGCATATCCTAGTCATACAACACACCATCCTTCTGGGACTATCAAAATCAGAAACCACAAGAGTGCGCTTTTCATGTTGCAGACCCTCTTTTTTTTTTTTTTTAGAATAGATCTCTACCTCAAATAAGGTTAGTCAAATTCAGGAATGACAGGAATGTACCAATAACAACTCCCCAAACCAGGAAAAACAGATTACTCATAACAATAAGGAAGCTTCAATCCAAAAAGAGATCACTTTGGTGAAAAAACAAATCTGGTCACGTTGCCAACTTCAAAAACCAATACAAAAATCTATGCCACCAGATAAAAACTGAATGAACTGATTATCACATTAAACAAGAGGAAAACCTTCTACACACCAATTCTACAATTTTGTAAACAAAAAACTAAAAGACTCAAGGTCCATCCCACCCCTGAAAGGACCTAATGGCAAAGACTGCAACGATGACACCATCAAAGCAAACCTCTTTAACACATTCTTTCGCTCAGTATTTGTAAACAGCAATGGATCAAGCCCAGTACTTCCTAGTCAAACCACAGACAACTACAATGATCTAATACATATTGATTTTACAGAAGACATTGTTGAAAAGGCACTGCGCAATCTAAAACCATCCCTATCTATTGGACCAGATGGAATATGTGCCTACTTCTTAAAAAAGCTATCCACTGCCATAGCTGAACCTCTAAGCATAATCTTTGAAAAATCTTTCAGAACCAGCTCCTTGCCAAAACTATGGTCACAAGCCACAGACATCCCCATCTTCAAAAAGGGAGATCCCAGCCTAGTTGAAAATTACAGACCAATCTCCTTATGCTGCATCATCTGTAAAGTCATGGAATCAATTATTAACCAATCCATTATCCTCCACTTAGAGACAAACAACCTACTCTCTAATAAACAATTTGGTTTCCAAAAAAAAAAAACTGTCCTGTAATCTGCAACTCTTACACTGCAAAAACATATGGACTACACAACTCAATCAGGGCAAAACAACAGACGCAATCTACATAGACTTCTATAAAGCCTTTGATTCAGTGGTACATGACAAACTACTCCTAAAACTAAAATATTATGGTATCTCTGGACACCTACATAACTGGATAGAAGCATTCCTGTCAAACAGACAACAAATGGTCAAAATTGGGAGCGTCCTATCAAATTCTGTACCTGTCAACAGTGATGTCCCCCAAGGCAGTGTTTTAGGACCAACTCTCTTCATACTCTACCTAAATGACCTCTGTGATCACATTAAGAGCAACTGCATTCTCTTCGCTGATGATGTAAAGCTATTCAACACCACAGACAATACTACTATCCTCCAAAAAGACCTTGACTATGTATCAGAATGGTCAATCAAATGGCAACTTCAAATCTCAACAAACAAATGCTCTGTCCTACATATTGGCAAAAAAAATCAGAAAATAAAATACACGCTGAATAGTCAAGACCTTGCTGATGATCCAAACTTTGTCAAGGACCTTGGAGTACTCATCTCTAATGATCTAAGTGCTAGAACCCACTGTAACTACATAGCCAAAAAGGCATTAAGAGTTGTTAATCTAATCCTACATAGCTTCTTCTCTGGTAATATCACACTACTAACTAGAGCATACAAAACATTTGCTAGACCTATACTTGAATACAGCTCATCAGTCTCGAACCTATATCATGTATCTAATATAAACACAATTGAAAAAGTCTAGAAATATTTCACGAAAAGAGTTCTCTGCTCCTCTATTCATTGCAGAATACCTTATGCCACCAGACTTGAGACTCTTTTTAAAAAAAACAAGTTTTATTATTTTTTTAAAATAATACACAAACAAACACAACATAGAATATAATAACATAAGACCTCTTTTCTGAAAAACAAATAAAACATCTTATTTAAAGACAGGATAATTCCAAATTATCACATTCCCATATAAGCACAATTTAATATGTATATTTATCTTATCTGTTCAACTTCATATCTTTTCCCAACTTCTCTTTATTTCTCCCTTTCCTTCTATTCAATTATATTTCTTTTGCCTTGAATTGTATATATTCATTGTATCCATCTGTCTTATTTACAATTTCGTTATTCTTTTCCAACATTCTTCTAGCGTTTTTTTTAATTCAAACATAGACAAACAAAACACAAAACATAAATACATAAAACTTCTTTTTGGAAAGCGGCTTACCCCGGGTTACGTCTTTTTGTACAGACATAAATCAAATTCATGCTCACTTAATATACTATTTCATATCTTATTTAACATTGTATATTTTCTATATATTTTCTCTCTTCTATTCACTCTATTAATTCTATTTTATTTATTTCATCTCAGTTTAGATCATTATACTTGTATCTTTTGTCCGTTCTCTTTCAATTATCTATTTATCTTTTCTTTCTAATACAATATTTCTCCTGTAATCACTGGTTGAAGTATGACAACTTTTTATCTTTCCCCTAAATTTAACACTTAAAATAATACATACTTTCCATTCTGATTCTGCTTAGTACATTCTAAGTACTACATTTTAGAATAATAAAACAAAAAAAAAGAAAATTAAGTTTATAATATAGTAAAAACAATATTCCATAGGAAGTTAACTCTATTGTTAAATCTTAAACATTTTTATACGTTCCCTTTAATGCATTATTAACTCATATAATATTTCAGTTTTCTAACTCAGTTTCAAATACTAATATCTACAAATACTAATATCCCTTTCTGTTGTATTTCTCTTTTCTGTTGCTTTCTGACATTGTATCAATTTTTCATCTTATTTTTCCCTTTCTTGGTTGCTTTTTAAAGTTCTGAGTTCTCCATTTTCTTTTCCCCCTTTTCTTTTCCCTCTTTTCTTCCACAACTAAGATTATTTGTCCATTAAAGATGGCTTCTCCTTCTTCGTCCCAGCCTTCTTGTTGTTGTATTTCTTGGTAGGTAGAAATCGCCATTTCTAAAAAGTGAAAAATAGATCCAGAAGAGCCCTTGCCTTCTTGTTCCTCTTCTTTTAGCTTTTGAAATTCCATTTGCAATTCTTCAACAGATAATGCCATTTTTTTTAAAGAACAACCCGAATGTTTTAAATCTTTCAAAAAATAGTTCCCAAAAATCCCAAAGTCACAAAGCAATCCAAATCAGGACAAACTGTTTCATTTAGCACTTTCTTCTTTTTATATTTTCTCTTCCTGGGGTAGAATTCAATTACACAGTTCCAAAGTAATTTTTTAGAAGCCTTATTGCCATTTATTTCTGGTCTTATAAACTCCAAGAAGTCTCCTTCAATGCAAACTTAAAATAAGTTCTTTACCTCTTCCCTCCCACTTATAGCAAAAAAGTATTAGTTTTTAATTGTAATGTTCAGAAATCTTTTATCCTCTTGGCTTTAAATTTCAAGTTTAGTTACCTTATGTGCCCAAGCAGGTTTTTCAGATTTCCATCTGCTATTTCCGTGGGGAGGGAGAGTGAGAGAAAATAACTTTCCCTTTCAGACTTTCTTCTGCTGCTTTGCAGTCTTCTTGGGAAACAATATATCATTCAAGCGATTAAATTTCCAGGGTGTTTAAAGATTCCTTGTCCTGGATCAGCCAAAAACTCTCCGACTTCCTTCTGCACAATCTTGTCCAGCTGCAAGTTTTTTTGTGGCTGCCATTTCTGACCGCCGCTCCACCGCCTTGGGGAAAAAGGAGTTTAGCTGGCTGAGGAGGGGGTTTGCGATACCCCCAGGCCCCTACCCAGATCTCCTCTATCTTCAGTTGCCTCTACGGGGCAACCATATCCTCCAGATCCAGCTGGATCGGAGGCACTTCAGCGGCGAGCACAGCAGGAACCGCGCACGATCGTAGATTCCTGCCGCCGCCGAAGTCTTGCAAACCAGAAGTCACCCAGACTTGAGACTCTTGGCCTAGAAAACCTAGAATTATGGCACCTCTGGCCCGATCTAAATATAGTATATAAAATCATACATTACAATGTCTTACCTGTAAATGAATACTTCAGCTTCAGTCATAACAATCATAACAATACAAGAGCACACAATAGATACAAGCTCAGGGTTAACTGCACCATATGACTTCATCAACAGAGTGGTCAATGTTTGGAATACTCTACCTGATTCTGGGTTTGGGTTTCTTCCCCAAACCCCAAAAACTTTAACCTTAAACTGTCTACTATTGACCTCACCCCCTTCCTAAGAGGCCTGTAGGGGGCATGCATAAGCGCACCAATTCTGCCTACCTTCCCTGTCCTATTGTTTCTTTTTATTTTTCTGATAAGTATCTATCTCATGTATTCAAAACTATGTTTATTCTTATACCTGTATCTTGTAAGCAATTGACAAAACAAATAAATACTAAATACTAAAATTGGCTGTGTTGGAAAACCTTTTGTTCTGGATGGGATGGCTGGCCCTTCCCTTCTACATTGTGCTTGAAATCACAACTGGTTTTCCTCAATATATTAACAGACAGGAAAGTTTACTGCTATTTTTGAGTTGGGGATATTTTACATTTTCCTGGTTAGCCTTTTGAAGTTGTTTTTCTATTATTTATCAAATTCATCCTATGACAGAAGCAGGTGGTCTCCAAGTATAATTAAATAATTAATTAATCTACTCTCTTGGGAATAGATTAGAATATGTGATAGATGGCAGAAAGAAATAGGTGAAAACTGAGTTAACGCACTAGGCATAAAAACAAGAGACTTCAACTTCTAGTTTTGCTTTGATCCTAAAGCAGCTATGTAATCCTGAGCTAGTGATTTTATTTCAATCCTAGGCAATGACAAACCATTTCTGAAAAATATTGCTGAGAAAACAGAAAGGCTTATTTAAGCAGTCTCCCAGAGTTAACACTGAGTGGAAGGGACAATACATAAATACATAGCTATACATAAATATATAGCTGCTACACGCCTTTGTATAGCAATAGCAATAGCACTTAGAGTTATGCATCACTTCATAGTGCTTTACAGCCTTCACTAAGTGGTTTACAGAGTCAGCATATTGCCTCCAACAATGTGGGTCCTCATTTTACTGACCTCAGAAGGATGGAAGGCTGAGTCAACTTTCAGCCAGTCAGGATCGAACTCCTGGAGTGAGTGGTGAGTTAGCCTGCGCTGTTGCATTCTAACCACTGTGTCACCACAGATATAGGTTTGTATTAATAGTGAGAAGCAGAGAGAAAATGATTTCCCTTACAAATATTCTCCTGCATTTGCATTGTGACTAAATCACCAGTTTGAGTATATCATTATGATTAACTGGATTTTATTCCACTTTTATTTATAATGACTCAATGTGATGGACATCGATAATTTTCTTCCTCCTATTTTCCCCACAACAATAATCCTATGAGGTGGTTGGGCTAAGAGAGAGTGACTGGCCTAAAGTTATCAGATAGTTTTTATGTCTAAGGAGTGATCTAGAATTTACCATCTCCTGGTTTCTACACCAGCACCTTCACTAATACATCAAACTTGACTCCATTATTACCTTGCAATGGGCACAGAAAGAGTCCAGCAATAAATCAGTGAGGTTTCAACCCTCACTTTGCATGTTTTGCTTTACCAAAAAAAATCCCTAGAAAATGCACATAAGAAAATGTGATTTCTGACAACACAAATTCCCAAGCGTGTAAAGATTTCCAATGTGTAGGCAGAATGAAAGCATTGTGGCAGTTGGTCAGAGTGCATTTGCTAATGTAGCCTGCATTATGGAGGTGGAATCTCCATAGTCTGATTTTGTTACTTGCATGTGACACATATTGATATCATGAAGCCTAGACTGTATATTGAATTTTGCTAATTGTTTGGGTTTTTTCCCTGAGGGGAAAAAAAAAAAGATTTTTATGTTTGTAAAAGGTGTTGTACACATAGATTTATTTACTCATAATGCTAGAGTTATCAGCTACACATTTTTTCTTACTTTCCTTGAAGAGACTTGGGACCATTTGCTTTCAATGATAATCAAACATATCATGGAAACATCTAGCATATTTATATAAAACACTATACTGGAGATCTCAAAGAAGTTAAGATCCTACAAAAAATACCAATTAAAACACTCACACAGCTGTCAAAAGATCACCCCCTCTACAGTAGACAAAGCCAAGTTATTTTGGCACAGAAGGCAGAAAATTATAAAAACATCTCTCCCCAACCATAGCAATCAAAGTACGTCAATATTCATGTAATAATAAGAGAAATTCTGATCAAGTTACTTTCCTAGATTGAAACCTCAAACATATTTTGAAGGATTTTCCTCCAAAAGGAGGGAGAAAAGTCAATTAATAGCCACAACCATGTAAGCAAAGCCCATTCCATTTTGATGTGCATCCAAATGCATATTAAAAGGGGAGAGGATCTTAAAACAACAATTTTTATTTGTTTTACCACCCCAGCCCCGCAGACTCTCAAATATGTAACTTAGTCTGAGAAATCTCAGATGTGCTAATTGCTTCTAATGTAGCTTCTGAGGGTAATTTCCTTCTTGTGGTTTGAATAAGATGGCTATTCCTTCATCTTCCAGAGCTTTAAACCTAGGAACCACTATCTTACAGGCTCCTTTTAATTAGCAACTTATCTGGAGTACTTTTGGGCAATCTCAAGTCCTCTCCTTGTCTGGATAGCAACTACATGTAATCAGTCTACTCATCAACTCTTCATTCCATTGTGATCATTGGCTCTGCTTTTCATGAAGTCATGTTTTTTTGTCCACTATTTCTTCCTCTACTCAAAGCAATAACATCAGACCAAATCCACCAGAGGTGATATTCAGCAGGTTCTGACCAGTTCTGGAGAACCAGTAGTGTTTTGAGTAATTTGGAGAACTGGAAAATACCACCTCTGACTGGAGATTTTACCATATCCTTCTCCTGCCACACCCACCAAGCCATACCCACAGAACTGGTAATAAAAAAAATAAATCCCACCACTGAAATCCACCCATAAAATCTCCCATGTTCGACTCAGTAAATGAAACTGAGGGCTTGGGTTGGGAGAATAAAAATACAGGTTATCACTTTATTCCTGACCAACACACACACACACACACACACACACACACACACACACACACAATTTCTGTGGGTCAACAAAAAATACCCAGAGAGAGCCTTCACATAGGACAAATTCACAAAATGGTACTTCTTTCTTTTCGTATCACTTTTATTCTTACATCCAAAAATAAATAAGAGCCATGGTGGTGCAGTGGTTAGAATGCAGTATTGCAGGCTGATTCTGCTCACTGCCAGCAATTTGATTCTGACTGATTAAAGGTTGACTCAGCCCTCCATTCTTCTGAGGTGGGTAAAATGAGGACCCGGTTTGTTGGGGGCAATATGCTGACCCTGTAAGCTGATTAGAAAGGGCTGTAAAGCACTATGAAGGGGTATGTAAATCTAAGTGTTATTGGTATTGTTATCCAACTAATGGCCCACAAAATCTAATCCAACTAAGACCCAGACCTCTAAATTCAGATAATAGGAAAGCACAAACAGGCCATCCAGCCTTATCAGCTATGGGAGTCTTTTGATAAATCTCCAGCTCACTCTTCAATGGACTTTAAAACATCATCAGCACCTTTCCAGAGACAATTTAGGAATATAGCAGAGGCTTAAAAGCAGTATTTCCAGCATTATTTCCAGGAAAGAGACAACAGAAACCATGCCTTTCGGGCATGTGGTGAGGCTTTAGATCTCATAAAAATGAAGTGGGAGAGGACTTGCTGTGGATTTGCAGTGCTTGAACTAAACATCCATTCACTCAAACAGACTCAATCTATTGCAGCTACTGGAAAGAACATTTCAAGGTTTTAGAGGAGTTTGGTTTTTTGTTTCAAACTGCCAGATCAGAGTCTGGTATCTTCCGTCTAAACAGCTGTTGTTAAGTGAAGTTGGCTTCTCCATTGCTTGTCAGAAGGTTGCAAAAGATTATCACAAACCACAGGATAATGCAACTGTCATAAATATGAATCAGTTTCCCAAGCATCTAAATTTTGATCATGTAATTATGGAGTTGCTGCAAAAGCCATAATGGTGAAAAACAGTTATATGTCATTTTTTTCAGTGCCATTGTAACTTCAATTATACAGGTAGTCCTTGACTTATAACAGTTTATTGTCATAAATGAACTGTTATAAGTCAAGGACTATCTGTATAATTCAGAGGAGATCCGTGGTTATATCTAAATTAATTCCCTTCAATTGTTTATAAAAGGCTATCAAGTATGATAAGTAACCAACAGCATTAAAATGATGAAAAGACTGAGATAAATACATTCCAAAATGTTGATTCATAAGAATGAAAAAACAAAAAAACAAAAACAAAAGAGAAAATATAACACATATACTCACACATAGCCTTCACATTTTCTTAATGAAAGACCAGTTTTGAACACCAGGCAAATTCATCTTGCTTTGCTATTCAGCCACTCACAATCATGTCCGACTGTTCACAGCTCCATGGACCACAGCACACCATTCCCGCTCCCACCCTCCACTGTCTCTTGAACTTTTCCCAAATTCATGATACTGAGACTGGAAAGAATGTGGGGAGTGTCCATAATAGGTCTAAGTGTGTTTTGAAAATGATTTTGAAGAAATGCTTCAGTAGTATCTCTTTCCCACTCATTAAAGTAGTTGTATCTTTTTTTCAAAGTGTACAGAAGACAGAAAAAGATGTGACTGCATTAATGAGCAACAAAGCAGTGCTGGAGTCTCAGTTGAACAAATTCCTAAAAAAAAATTTTCTGACTCATGCATACGGCATGTGAAGCATTATTTTTTAAAAATCTTGTTTTCTGTCAAATCTCCCTTTTGTTTATTGGTAGGGACTACTTTCCATTCAGCAGCATTCCTGAAGACCAAGCTAATTGAGATGTGCCAGCCTTGCCAATGCACCTACCAGGGACAAAAATGGGTGTGGTGTGTTAAAAAGTCAAAATGGCAGTCACTGCCATGCATTCACTGCCTTTCCCTTTTAAATGTGCATTGCATATGTGTGATGCATGCAAAAATTTGACTATCATAGCCAGCATTTTGACCTTTTCAACTTTCCTGAACATGTCTCCTGGGTGCTATCAGAAACTCAACATTTTAACCTGAGTTATCAAGATCTAACTCTGGGGCACTTTATAGGAAAAGCATGTGCTTTGATTTGGAACTATTGACCTTGAGTTTTGTTCAACAGAAGGAAGATGAGTCACTTGAGGTTGACTTCCAAATGTTACAAGGATGTACTTTTAAAGGCAAACTCATACACAAACAGGTCAGTGATACAAGCTCTCCTCTGATCTGTGATCTAGCTTAGCTGTTGCTCATTTATTACCACCATTCTGCCACTCTCTTCAAGATTTTTCTAACTTTGCCAAGAGAGGGGTGAACTGTTCCAGCATGACAGTATCTCCTTGTTTGAATTTTGTTCTGCTCAATAGTCCCCCCCACCATCGCCTTCTTGTCAGTTTTTAAATGCCAACCAGCATGTACCATTCAGTGAATTACAGGATTGGTATAAATGGCTTTGCCTGAGGTTTTTAACACTGACAATTTCTAGGCTCACTGTGTATACACACTTTCTCTGCCACACGCCTCATTAAGGGCTCACACCTGCTTCCGTTGAAATCAGTGGCAAGATTCCCATCGCCTTTGATGAGAGAAGGTTTGGGCCCAATACCCAGTACAAATGCCAACTAATAAATTAACTTTCAGAGAAAACTCAAAGAGGCAAAAAAAAAAAAAAAATCCCAGGCATATGTGCTTTCTTTTGAGCCAAAGGATGACTTTTCCTAATTCCAGGCTGCAGAGATGTCTGTATATATTAGAAGCAGAACTATTTGGCATGCTGACTACACAAAGCTTGAAAATTCATCAGTTCCTCATTTCGGAGCTGAAGCAATTTGCAACCAAGACAAATTTGACCCAAGGAGCTCTCAGTTGATCCTGTGGATTTTCTCTCTCCTCCCCCACAGAAGAGAGATGATCCTAAAACTTAAAATGTTTTTTTTTAATTGAATTGCTACTTTAGTTTTTCTATTATATGTTTGTTGCTTGTGGTTTTGTAGAAATTGAGAAGTTAGAAGAAAACACAGAGGGTTATAAGGCGAAGATAATTCTGTTGATCCTGACATTCTATAAATAAGACAGAGCAGACAGGTTCAAAGTAAAAATTTTAAGAACCAGAAACAAAAAATGTGCATACCAATATTTAATTGGGTTTCAATCAAAGGCTGATCATACCCAGGCTATAAAATTGTAACAGAACCAGCCAAAAAAAAGGTATGTGTGACCTAAAACACACAGTGCATGGTTTCACATGCTGCAGAAACAATTTAGGAGTGTGCAGGACCTTTCTGCATTCGGACTGACTTTCCTTCAGGCCTTTAATTCAGCAATAACTTTGGGGGATGAAGGATATGGGTTGGCATGTTTGTCTAAAATGTCAGGTTGCTTTAATGAAGAGCAAAAATAGGCACCTGGCTTACATTTCTCAGATTCATTTTGAAAGATTGCACCACTCCTCAAAGAAGTCTTCCAAAGGGCAACCTGCTTATATTTTGGCATGACAAAACTTCAGAAAATAAAACCAAGAGATAAATGCTGCATACCAATTGGACAATGGATGCCATGACTGGATTCACAGTCATATTGAACTATGGTTTATTTTACTCGTGATTGGAAGAAGCCATAATATGTTTTACCCATAATCTGTGGGCATAAACGTGTTTTCTAAACCACCGAGATTGTGCATAATATAATGTGTAAACCCATCAGGCTAAAATGGAATGATCTGTGAGTCCAACCTATTCATCAGGATCCTGGAACAAAATACATGTCCAGACCTTTGGTTAGGATGGTTGTGGAACCACTGTAGATTCTAACAGAGAGAAGAACATCTTCTCTAAGTGCATACGATTTTGTGTTCTTGTTTTACTGGTTCTTTTCTTTCTTCACAGCTCTCCAAAGGTCATAAATGTGAGGACTGGTTATTAAAGTTACTTTTTCATCAACACAACTCTGAAATGTCACTGCAGAGGTAGTTCCTAAACAAGGACTACTGCACTTCTTCCATCATTTTGCATGACTTGACTGCTATCTTTATAATCCTCCTACAGGTCTCTACTTCCCTTTTCTCCCCAAGGATAGCTCCAGGCAGGGTTATATTATTCCAGTTATGATGTAATTGTTACCAAGCTGGTGAGCTGCTTTAAGTACAATTGGTGGTGGAGAAGTTCAGCTTTCCTTGAGGAAAGCATTTCAGAAAAATAAACCACTGCCAAGCAAACTACTGTATATGGATGTTTGTGTCAAATCCTCAGGATCTGAGCTCAACTTCAGTGAGTTTTTTAAGCAAGCTGCAATGGATCTTGAGCCAAACCAGTGTGCATCTTGTTAACAGAAATGACCAAGCAGAATAATAAACTGCAGCTCCAACAAATTACATCTAATGGTCTTTACGGAAAGAACCTGGCATTAACCAAAGAGATCTGTTTTATGTTTTTAAAAAAGGAAGCAGCCTTACATACATAAGTAGCTTCCTAGCAAGAGAAGCTTGGACAGTTAACTAAAAGTAGACCTATACATACTTGACTTCCCACCTTGGTTGCTAAGGGAGATTTTGCACTGGACAATTTAACCCTTAACTTGCTGGCTCAGTTGGAGCCTCAGCTGCTGCTGTTTCAACATGTGTTAGCCTCAAAATATTTTCTTCTGACTGGCAAATCTCTGGGCAAGCATATGCCTGTTCTTTCCCAGACAAGTTCTTTTTTAGACAGTGGACATTCAGTCCTGCCAAGAATCTAAAAAGAGCTCCAATATCTAGGCTTGTTTGTTGGTTTTTAAGCAACCTTGGAGCAGCTGTGTCTCCACTTCATACATTCCAGTCTTCTTCCTCCTCCTCCTGGGTCCTCACCCCCATTTCCTTCAAGGTTCTCTGCTCCCATTCCATGTCTTCAGTCTTCTTTGGTTTCTCTCTCCACCCCTTCAGTACATCTGCCTGCACTCATCCATCACTCTTGTCTCCTTGGCTATCCGCCCACCACTTCCAGTCTCAATCCAAGATTCAGCCTTTCTCTCCTGTGATTATTAACACACAAGCTTGAGAACAAAGAGTCAGGGTTGAATAGGAAAGCCTTGAAAAATATCTATGTGTGGCCATACAGATGTCTATATATTTGCATTTTCTGTGTTGGTGAAGTTTGTGTGAGTGGGTTTGGGTCAGTATCTTTAACTTTCAGCCTTGAGAACCTGGCAAATAATTCTTATGCAGAATCTCATGGAAATTTCTTAAGTTGTCATTGAAAGGCATGACTTACACATAAAAAGTAATAGTCACTAAGTATATTCTTCTCAGGATGTAATGCATTAGGTAAGCCAGCAGCATATATTAGACTATCAAAGTTGAATCACAAAATCTCTATTCTACCAGTGAACCAAAAGTTTACTGATGAATAAGTATCCTCTTTCTCAGATATGGGCAACTATGGTCCCTTTACAACCTCAACTCTCAGAATTCCTGAGACTTCTGAAATTTCAACTCCCAGAATTCCTGGGACTTCTGAAACTTCAACTCCCAGAATTCCTGAACCAGCATGCTGGATTTGAAGTCTACATGTCATAAAGGGGCCATAGCTGCCCCCCAGTGCTCTTTCTGAGTCCATAACCCATTTCTTTCTAGGCTCTCCATCCACCCTACCACATCATTTAATCAAAAGCTGCATGCAGCCGTTCCTTCTCTGGGTATTCTGTTTGGCTAGTGAATATTATTTTGTGAATAGCATTTTTCCTTTTTCCAAACTCTCTCAATTTCCTTCTCCATGAAACAATCTTCTACCTGTCTTCCATTTTTTCTAAATGAGGTTTTGAGAATTTTTAAATCATTCATTTATTCACTCACTCACATTAATCAGAACAGCTAATAACCATTCAATCCAGTAGAAAATTGCAAACACTGAAAAAAGTCCATTTCTCTTCTTTAATGACCAGACAATAATAATCTGACCTCACTAGGAAAAAAATAAATGTGCTCTTTTTTTCAGCATAAGTCCTCCAGCCCAAAACAATTCCTTTGGGACGAGAATGCTTTTGCCTTTTTCTTAAAGCTTTGAAGGGCTCTCAGTAGAATTACAGAAAAACCTCCATTAGGTTTTTCCACCATCCTCTGATCTACTATAGATACATGCCTGTCCTTCACCTCCTATTTATTTCTTTATTATTCTCTTCTCCTACTTTCCTCTGCAAATTCCTGATGGCACATACAGGGATCTATTCATCTGATCTTCCCAGTGTCCCTGAGATCTAGTTTAGACTGGGAAGCACTACTGCAAATCCATTCTGTGAGAACTATGGCCAAGGGAGGCTTGAATGTAGATGTCTGTGATCCTATCAAGCACCTTAAAGTGCCCCATTAAATGCAGAATATGTTTCCAGTTTCCAGGTACAGATATGACAAAAAAAGGAACTTGACATCCAAAAAGCAAATCAAAACCAGAAATACCCAGTTGGCTATTAAAAAATATATTTGGTTTGCAGGAACATCTTGGGCCTCTGTCTAGAAGAATGATTAAGAACATTGAAATTAGTGCTTATTCTTTTGACTTGATAAACATGTTCATCCTCCATTCAAATCATGCAATTTCTCTCACCACGGCAGCACTTCTGTGCTTCCAATGCAAAGGGAAAAATCATGCAATAATATACTGTATTATATCTCTATTTAATTTATAATAACTGTTTTCCAAGTTGCAGAGTGAATAAGACAATGTTCACGCAACACATTTAACCAGATTGGCTAGTGACCTAGCAGATGTATGTCATGCTAATCTTGGCTAGTGTTAGCCAATAAGGGGATGGGAAAAGGTATGGAAGGAGTCTCAACATGTGTAAACCCATTTTTTTTTAGTTAGCTTTGACTCAGTGTATTGTGCATACCCAGAAAATTAATTTGGTAACTAGGTTAAGTCATAAACTCCTGAAATTAGTATAATTAAATTGCAGTTTTCATTTCTGATCACACATGTGTTTTGGAAGTGAGTTCTATATTACCACTGAACTGTGTTTAACAATAAGGCCAGCTCCCTAGGCATCACCTGACTTTTTCTGGCCAATTCAAACAAGATGATTTCCTTACACAGCTGGTTTCCTTACCAAGTTCCCTGCTCTGGGAAAATAGTACACAAGATGAAAACCTTTCAAATAAAAATCAGGTCACCAGATCAATTAATTCCTGACAAACACTTTTTACAGCTCTCCTGTGTTCTAAAAATTTACACAGACATATCGACTTACAGGGAGGAGGCTATGCATTTCTTCAAACTACTTTTTCTTCATCCTTCACTGAGAAAGTGTTCAACTTGACAGATTAAACAGTCACACACTTGTTTGTTCTCATTATATTTTAAAACTTCATACTCCCTAATTCTCCAAGAATTGGGATATTATCTTTTTTTTTTCCTTTTGATAATATTTACCCGAACTCCTGTTAGAAAGATTGCGCCATCATTCATTTTTCACTGAAATTGTACTGTGCAGCACTTGTTATGAAATGGTCTTGATTGTGCTTGGCCTGACATACAGAACCTTAACCTTTATGATGGGAATGATAATTACCATGGAGACCAAATAATGGAAAATTGGGTTCTTTCAAGTTATACTCCTTACTAAGATCTTTATGGACTTAGCAATTAGATAACAGAGCAAAGTGGAAAAACCTCATATCATTATGACTATGATTTATCGCTCAGTCAGCCAGATGTTTAGAGTGGATTTGAAATTTTTATGTACCTACTGTGTCCTTCCCAAGGATCTGGGCTAATGGTGATTTTGTAAATGCTGATGGTATTCAAAAGTTACTCCAGATGTGGGGTTGCACTCAAGAAACCAATTCTATTGGTATTATTTTTGCTTTTTTGCCACAATTGTTCTATTTTCATTTGCAGATCTTCGTATTTTGTGATTTTCTTCCTTTCTCTCTTTTCTGTGGTCTCTATGTACTTAGTAAGATCACACCTAGAGTACTGCATCCAGTTTTGTTAAGACTCTAGAAAAAGTACAGAAAAGAGCAACCAGGATGATTAGGGGACTGGAGGCTAAAACATACAACGAACGGTTGCAACTGGGCTTGGCTAGTCTAGGAAAGAGAAGGACCAGGGGAGACATGATAGCAGTCTTCCAATATTTGAGGGGCTGCCACAGAGAGGAAGGGGTCAAGCTATTTTCTAAAGCACTTGTAGGCCAGACAAGGAATAATGGATGGAAACTGAACAAGGAGAGATTTAACCTGGAAATAAGGAGAAACTTTCTGACAGTGAGAACAATCAATCAATGGAACAGCTTGCCCTCGGAAGTTGTGGGAGCACCATCAGTTGAGACCTTCAAGAAGAGATTGAATTGCCATAAGTCAGAAATGGTGTAGGGTCTCCCGCTTGGGTGGGGGGATGGACTAGATGAACTACAAGGTCCCTTCCAACTCTGATTATCTATTATCTGTACTGCAATATCCACTATCCAGACTTCTTTGTCTTTTTTATTGACAATTGATAACTTTGGGGTGTTGTGTGGTAGGTCTTGCCTGTTTGAATTCTAGAATTCCAAAGAATGTTAGCTTCATTTTTATTACTTTGTCGATTTTGTGGTCCCATCAGTTTTTACTTGCAAGCAAATGGTATTTCTTGCAGATCTTCCAATGCATCATTCTTGCTACTTTTTCATTCCATTGTGCATTCAGACTGGGTTATTTTCTTTTAGCAGCTAACTAGATGGTCCATTGTTTAACGTCTTTGCAGAAGTGGCATTTACTGTCTGTTGCTGTCTTCTCAGTTTTGCCTTTGTATGCTTTTGTTCTTCAATTTTCTTGTTTGGTCTTTCTTGTAGGACAGCTTGGCCTTTCCACTCATAGTATAATAACTTCAATGCATCTTCATTGTCTTTCAGATTATTGTCTTCCAATGCTTATTTTACTTTTTCAACTGTTTGGTGTACTTGCAGTGTTCCTTGGTAAGTAGAGTCTGTCAACATTGCTGCAATGATGAAGGACATGATTCATTGTCATTATTTTTCTGGTCTTCCTATCCAAGGCTTTTAGTTCTGCTTAAGTCCAGTCCACTATTCAAGCTGTGTACCTAATGACTGAAACTGCCCATGTGTTAATTGTCTGAATGGTATTTCTTCCAGTGAATTTGAAGTTTAACATCTTCTCACCTGCATAATGTATTCACTTCTAACCTTCTTCTTGACTTCAATGTGCTTTATCCTATCAACTTGAAGGATGCTCAGGCATTCATCTTTTTGATGTTATTTCATAGGGCATCACGATTCCTTCAGTACTCACTATTTTTCCTCTGATAATGGTAAGGGCTGGCACATTTGACCAGTCCAAAATCCATTACAATACCCTGCCTGTATATATGGACAGAGTTGAGCTGTGATTCTATTTTTATTTTTATCATTATTGTAAACTTTAAACATGAAACTCAGTCAACTGAACATTTAAAAATGTATGACCAATATCCCTTTTAAAGAAAGCCATGCTTGCTGATAAAGCACATTCTCTCAATTACTCTCTCCTCAGATAAGCCAGGGGGTGGGAAGCATTGTGGTGAAGGATACATTAAAAGTGACTTGATAACTCAAAAAACTGCATTGTTTATAGTCAGCTGCAATCAACCTGCATGAAAAGATCATGTATATCAGAATACATTAGAGATGCAGGCATTGTACTTGTACTGTGCATGCTTTTTAAAAATGTCCCTAGAGCATTTATTAGTGAAGCAGAATATATTTCACTCTGTTTGTGTTAAGTGACAACAGCAACAGCAGCAGCAGCATCAACAACAACAACGTAAAAAATACAGCTTACCTGTATCCAAAAGTCATGGGAACATAAAGTAGAAAAAGTTGTTGAAAATAAGAAGGTGAAGATCTTGTGGAACTTTAGAATACAGGCAGATCATCATTTGGAACACAACATGCCAGATATTACAGTTGTCAAAAACCAAAACATACAAATTAGAAATACTAATACCAATAGAAATACCAATATGTGGTGAACTAGGATTCAACTGACATTTTTAAAAATCACATTAAATCCAGTATGGGATACTATCTTCTGAAGCAAATACAAATGCTGGACTACAACTACCATAATTTTTCAAAGTCCATAAATCTCAAAAAATAACCAATAAAGAACTGAATCTGATGATGTGAGAGTAATGAAGTAATTTAAATAGGGCTGTCTGCCTACTTTTTCTGCTGAATTCTATATGTATATTGCTCATTTTCCAATTCATTCTTCCAAGCATTCATGTTCATAGAGTAACCAGCCAGAATGACAAAACATAGAGGTGAGACACACATTCTGAAAACTTTATTTTCATAGAGGCCTAGAGAGTTGAAAAGAGAAGTGGATTTTATTGGTTAATCCCAAAAGAAAGAACACTGGGGAATGTCATGAAGGGGGCAGTGAAAGAAAAGATAAAGTCCTAAATTTCTTCAGGGCCATTGAATTGTGATAAAACAGCATTTCTAATTGCTTGCCCCCAAACCCCAAAAACTTTAACCTTAGACTGTCTACTATTGACCTCACTCCTTTCCTAAGAGGTCTGTAGGGGGCGTGCATAAGCGCACCAACGTGCCTATCATCCCTGTCCTATTGTTTCTTTTAGTTATTTTTATTTTTCTTATATGTATCCATGTGTTTATAACTATGTTTTTACTTATACCTATTATCTTGTAAGCAATTGACAAAAATAAATAAATAAATAATAAATGTAAGAATGGGAAAATTCATCCTGTAGGAGGTAAAAGCAATGGGCAGATAGATATCATTATTGGTGTGTGTTCATAGATAACAGACAATTCTAGTGGAATCTTCAGGGTCCTGCTCCAGGTTGTAGCTGTTGAGAGAAAGAGGGAGAAGTATTACCATTTTTACAACATTTCACTTTGTATTTTATATTTTGATAAACTAATAAAATGTATCAAAAAAGAAAGAAAGGAGAAAAGTTCTATGAGTACTTTGATACAAGTATAAGTGTGAATCCTATAAGGGGGTCTGTAAATGAAGAAGTGCATGGTTGTAGCAAGCACCAGAAAAACCAACAACTTCTACCGCATAATTTGGCTCCTGCGCGTCGCCAGCTACAGCCAGACTAACATTACCTCTTCATTCACTCTTTCCTTTCTTCTACACCAAAGGTGCCCAAGTTTGGCTAATTTAAGATTTGTGGACTTCTGGGATGGGGAATTCTGGGAGTTGAAGCCCACAGGTCTTAAAGTTGCCAAGATTGGACAACTCTATTCTGCACTGTTTGTCCAGTATGGCTCTTCCTGCGCCCTGCCTACATAACCCAGTTTGTTAAAGGTATCAGTCAAGGAGGTGGGCAGGAAGCAATAGGGACATCTTCTTGCTTTTTCTATTCATTTGACCTTGGCAAATATTATTAATGTTAGCATCATTTTGAAGTACTAGTAAAAATTCATGCCACTGTCTAAGATCAAAGCGTTCAGGCTTATTTCCTTGTCCCATTTAATCCCCAAGCATATTCATTTTATCTGCTCTGAGACATTTCCCAGCTGAAAACATGATATGAAATTACCTTTAACTGGCAACAGTTAACGCAGGTATACTCTTGCCAATTAATCTAGGAATCTGCCCAAGAAGATTAGTGAGCACATCTCAGAAATTTAGAGAATCGCTCAATCAGGGAAGAAGGAATCAGAAAGCATGTAATAGTAATAAAAGGACAAATAGGATAATCTCACAAATCTCAAACCCACAGTTTGAGCCCACAGATCTAATGTAAGTCCTTATTTGACTATCCTTCTATGCTGCTCTATTGGCTAAAGGGGGAGGAAGCAGAGGAGTAGATGGGTTGAAAGATTTTTTGACCCTAAACCTCACTGACATGGTTTCTATTAAATTTAATTACTGCCTCCTGCTGCTTTAAATTGAAGGCTGTTTCAAAACACATGTAGTTGCTATTTACAAGGCAGCTTGCAAGCTAGGGATACCTGGAAACACTGAATGAAAAAGCAAAGGAACTTTCCATTTATCTGATCCTGCTGCTATAATGGAAATAATACTGGGCAAAATTGCTCGGCCTTTTCTCAGGTTGCTAGTGGAATTTGGAGAAGGGAAGGTAAACAGGGCAATGAGATTGGATGAAGTCACAATTCTTATCACAGACTTCTTGTTCATTTGATAAAGGTAGCTTCAGGGAGGAAATTGTGATGTTTCCAGCTGGGTACCCATTTGTGACTTTCTGGGGTAATTTCAGAGGGCATTATCTTTAAGCTTTAACAAGAATCTTATAATGAATTAAACAATGTATCCATTTAGTCCATTATAGTCTATTACGGATCAATTTGGTTGACTAGGGGGAGAACTCCAGGGAAACTACAGAAACAGTATACCCAGGTCCAGGTTGCTGGAGGCTCCAGTTCTTTTTAAAAAAATAATACTTATTTTGTTAAAAATTACAATTGCAAAGATTAAAAACAATACAAACTAAAAATAGAAAAAACAGGAAGTTCAGAAAACAGAAAAATTAGCAAGAAAAATAGAAAAGGAAAAATAGAAATACAATACAGAGAAAGAAAATTGCACAAAGAAATCAGTTTCCCCTTCTTCCCAAGTATAAACAATTTTAGTAACTTATCATGTTTTTAAAATGCAACAAATAATACCTTGAGTTCCACAAGTATGCCAGCTCATTGCTCATGCAAGTCAAATTTGTGTGCATCTGTGAGCCAGCCCAATGCTTGTGCAAGCGTAAGGGTGCACACACGCACCCTTATGCCAGCCAACCACTCAAGTGGCTCCATTCTAAACAGGCCATAGCCCAGTAGTGGGCCTGATGGGGTCCCAAACCATGGGATATAGATCCATTCAGACATTTTAGTAGGATTTGACTTCTGAGGGAAAGACATATAAGCAAGATGGCTATTTTTTCACCTCCCAGAGCTCTAAACCCACCGGAAACTGCAATCTTGTGATTTCCTTATGAGGAGCAACTATAAGGAGCACTTGTGGTGATCTGAAGTACTCTCCTTGTCTGAAGGGGAATTCCAAAAAGCCAATCTATTTAATAGCTCTTAATTCTGCTGTAGTCGTCAGCTCTACTTTTACAGAGCCATCTCCAATTCCAAATTTTCCTCCAAAGTCCAATTCCTCCTAAAGGCTCTGAGTAGACTTACCTCCAATGGATGCCCTTATCCCAGACATTTACAGATCTTCAAAGGAAATTACATAAATTATATATTCCTTGATTACATCAACTCTAATTATACTAGGTTTATGTTAATAAATTTTTAAATAAGTAAAAAAGACACAATATTTAGAAAAATAATTTCCTTTTGAAGATCTGTTGCTCCAGACCTTAAACATACTTAGGGCAGATGGATGAAGGAGTGTCTTTATTTCAATCTTGATGACTGCTTGTTTTTTTCCCTCTAGACACCGAACATGAAATGTAATCATCCATAAAAAAATAAAATGAAATGTGGTCCAATAACTAGGCCATGCTTGCTGCCTCACTCTAAATGTCCTGCTTCTCAGGCAATGAACAAATGTTTTTGGATCTTGCAACTGCCAAGCATAAAAGACAATTCCAAGAAGAAAATTGAATGGGACAAATAAGAGGTGACTGCTAATGGCAGACATATTTTCTAACAGAAGCTACATGGTATGTTCCAGTGACATGATAGCCAGAATTTTTTTCCACTTTCTTTAACCAAAATTAACTATAAACACATTCTCTTCGTGTGCTTTTCTTCATGTCCCTTAAAGTTATCTTCCTAAAGGGTCAAGAATCTCAACTCAGTGATCCCACAGTTAGCCTGCATGAAAAATTTATTTGTTTATTTTATTTTATTTATTTCATTTGTCAATCACTTTCAAGATAATAGGTATAAGTATAAACATGAGTAAGAATATAGGAAATAGGTATGAAAAAATGGGGACAATAGGACAGGGACGGAAGGCACAATGGTGCACTTATGCACGCCCCTTACAGACCTCTTAGGGTGAGGTCAGGGATGGGATTCTGCCAGTTCACACCTATTCGCTAGAACTGGTTGTTAATATTCTAAGTGGTTGTTAGAAGAAATTACTGGCCTAATCCTGTAAGGAAGGCAGGAAGGAAACATTCTGATGTTGCTTACAGAAACTGCCTCTCCGTTAACCCTTATTACATTCTTGGCAGGACTAGACTTCCTGTCTCAGGAACTTCTCTGGAGTTTTTTTCCCCCTCCTTTGCTGATACTTTGCTTGTGTGGAGTGACCATTACAATGACCGTTACAATGACACTGAAAAAGTGACCATTTTTCACACTTGCGACTGTTGCAGTATCCCACTGTCATGGGAGGCCAGGTGAGGAGATGCGTGCCTCGATGTGAGTGACATTGAGTTGGCCACACCCAGCCAATAATATGACCACCAAGTCATGCCCACCACTTAAGCCACACCCACAGAACCAGTTGTTAAAATTTTTGAATCCCACCCATGGTTGAGGTTAATAGTGTTTAGTTTGAGGTTAAAGGAGTGGGGTTAGGGGATGCAACAACAGAGTCAGGTAGTGCATTCCAGGCATTGACCACTCTGTTGCTGAAGTTGTACTTTCTGCAATTGAGTTTGAAGCAGTTTACATTGAGTTTGTATCTGTTGTGTGCTCTTGTATTGTTGTGGTTGAAGTTGAAGTAGTCATTCACTGGTAAGACATGAATAGGATATGACAGAGAAAACTCTTGAGCAATTTTTTCCTCTTTCCCCATGATTAAGGAGTCTCTTGACTCTTGGTATAGATCCAGGTACAGACTAGGTGAAATGTGGCTCAATATTAGTACCTATGTTTCCCCCAAAATAAGACCCAATCTGATTTTCTTTATGGCCCCAAAATAAGCACCAGATCTTATTTTCAGGGGATATATTATCCATTTACCTTAGGACCACTGTAGCCAGGCCTCCCATGCCCCAACACCTGTTGTGCCACTGGCCAACTTCTTTTGTGGCTTCAGAAGTCAGACAGTGGTTTTAGAGGTATCAGGACAAGGGATGCCTGGTTGCAGCAGTCCTAAGGTAAGCGGGTGTGGGGTGTGTGGAGGAGCTCCCCCCCCCAGCTTGATTTTTATGCATGTGCTTTGCCCAACCTTGTACAACCAGACAGTGGGATAGAGTAAGCAAAGTCTTAACTAGGGCTTATTTTTTGGGTAGGGATTATATTAAGTGCACATGTAAAAAAATTCAAGGTAGGCCTTATTTTTTTGGATTATTTTGAGGAAAACATGGTAATTGTGAGAGGGATCTTGGAGTCCTAGTAGACAACCATCTAAACAGTGTGTGGCAGCATCCAGAAAAGCCAATGCAATCCGAGGTTGCATTAACAGAGGGATAAAATCAAGCTCATGTGAAGTACTAGTACTGGTCTACAAAGTCTTGTCAAGGCCACACTTATAATACTGTATCCAGTATTGGTCATCCCACTCCAAATGGATGACAAATACAATACAAAAGAGATGTTGAGGCTTTGGAAAGACTTCAGAGAAGAGCAACAAAAATTATAGAGGCCTAGAAGCTAAAACACGTGAAGGAACTGGATATACCATTTCTAGTGAAAAGAAAGACCAGGGATTACATGTCTTTCAATACTTGAAGGGTTGCCTACAAGGAAGAGGGGGACAACTTGTTTACCAAAGCACTGTAGCAAAACAAGAAACAATGAATGGAAACTAATCAAGGAAAGAACTAAGGAGTAAATTCCAACAGTGAGAAGAAGTAACCAGAGAAACAAAATTGCCTTTGGAAGTTGTGGGTAACCCTTTAATTGAGATTTTAAGAAGGGACTGGATAGCCATTTATCTAGTACAAGTTTCCTGCAAGAACGGGGGTTGGACTAGATGACCTTCAAAGTCTTTTCCAACCATGTTACTGTTACTGACTATAGTGATCCAGACATACCAGTAATGTTACCCTCTCCACAATGGAAAAATGAATCTAAGCTATTCTGTAAAAAGAATGCATAGTTTCCTAATTGAAGGGGAATACAAATATACTGAATACATTGGCAGAGCTGGATACTAACAATATTTCAAATTATTTCACACAAATAGAGGCATCAATGTATGAAAGATGTGTCCATGATAAAACATGTATAATGAAATTATAATGCAAACCTTACAATTTGTCCCAACATCAGGATGCAAGTAAAAATTCTTAGGAAGAACAACTAAATAGATACCTTGTTTAGGATATGGAGAAATTCTTCAACAGTCAAAGACTGGAGTTATCTTAATAGTGAGCAGTGCAACTGAAAAAGCCAATAACTTATAAAATATTATTTTTCTTTGAGATTTAACTATCTTCTCCTGCAGGTCAATCAAATGCAGAAAGGCAGCAGATTTTTGTAAAGAGGACTTTAAGTAGATGACAAAATATCCACAGATATTTCCTGGCCATCTTGTAACTAAGATTGGGGCACAAATACTTCATTCAATCTATGAGAATTTCTCTGAAATTTTCTTCTTTGAAATAATTTATAAAGCAAATTGTTTTCTCTCCAATCAAATAAGGAGTGGTAAGAAAAAAAAACTGCAATTCCTTGTCTGGCAATTTGTCTCAGGAAATAAATAGAAAACTGACATGGGACAATCTGGTATTTGAAGAACTGCTAGGGAATAGCTGTCAGTCTGAAGGCATCTTCTCTTTGAAGGACTGTTCAGTCCATATCTGATTAAAGAGAAAAAAAAACCCTATCAAAATGGAGAACAAGGATCTCAATGTTACAAGCAGGCACATGAACATCAGATTGAATAAACACACAGGATATTATTTTTTTTCATCTCTCCACACTTCTGAATCCATTTTGAAAACTAGCTAATATTAATCAGGGCTGTTTTGACCATGTTCAGATTTATTTCAGTTAGAAGGGGATAATTCAAAATAGAACTGGTAGAGACAAAGGTGACAGAAGTCTGAAGAGGGCAAGCCATACTGGACTTAATTCTTACAAACAGAGAAGAAGTGATAGAGGGAGTTGAAACTGCAGGAACCTTGGGTGAGAGCCATACTGGAATTCAACATTAACACAAACACAAGCAACAGAACATAATGACACCAGAGTCTTGGATTTTAAAAGAGCTAATTTCAATAAACTCAGAGAGAACTTGGGAAAGATTCCATGGATGAAAATCCTAAAGGGGAAAACAACTCAAGAATCTTGGAAAACTAAAAAGTATGATCATAGAAGCCGAAATCAGCACAATACCACTGAGAAAGAAAAACAAGAAATCCAAGAAGAAACCAGCATGGCTACACAAAGATCTCTCTGGCAAATTGAAAGAAAAAAAGGACAAGTACAAAAAATGGAAAGAAGGACATACAACTAAGGCAGAATATCAGCAGATAGCCAGAATCTGCAAAGACGAAGTCAGGATAGTAAAGGCTCAGAACGAAGAAAGACTTGCAACAAAACTCAAAGATAATAAAAAAAATTTCTTCCAACATATAAATTGTTCCGGACTAGCAGGCTCGAAGCCTGCAAACCTGATTGGCCCGCTGATAGCCGATCGTGATTGGTCGCCATAGACTGATGCAATTGGCCAGTAAACGGGCTGCCGCGATTGGCCCTGCCAAGAGCAGCAAACTCAAATTGCCTTCATTGGCTGCCTAGCCGCAGCCAGCCCTATATAAGGGCCTGCTGCGGCTGGGATTAGTTGCTCAGATCTGAAGTCACTAATAAAGAGCTGTTGTTGCTATCTGAGTCTTGCCTCCGTTCTTGAACTATTCTCCCAGATCTAACACTGGCGACGAGGATGGGATGCGGAGGCAATGAAGTCTATTTATTTTCAGCTAGCTGAAGGAGCACGTGGCTGACAGAGCGCAACGACGGCGACATGGCCAGCAGCGCTATACCACCTGCCCCATTCGATCAAGCTAGCGAAGACTGGGACTCATATATGGACAGGTTTCAAATGTTCCTGGAGTCCAACAACCTCAAAGATGCCACACCCAGCAAGAAACGAGCCATTTTTCTAACCCATTGTGGGCCAGCCGTTTTTAAGATGGCTAAAGCCTTAGCGAAGCCAGCTGAGGTTAAAACCATGGATTGGGACACCCTTGCTCCCATCCTGCGCAACCATTACGCCCCAGCTGTGCCAACTCTCATTCGCAGACACGAGTTGTACCAGAGGGACCAGCGTGAAGGTGAGAGCATTGGGGATTTTGTGGAAGACCTGAGGAACCTGGGCGGTTTATGTGGCTTCGCCAACCTCAAAGAAGCCATGAGAGACCGCATCGTCCTTGGCCTCAGAGACCCAACCGTCCAGAGCAAGATCATGGCCAAGGGAGACATCTCACTTGCAGATGCCATAGCAGATGCCACTGCAGCTGAAGCCACTCATAAATCAGCAGCACGAATGCATCGAACCAGCGGAACCAACTGCCAACCCACCAACGATGCTGGGAAACCTTCAGACAAGTACACAACGACCACCCATCATGAAGATGTCGAGTCATCCTCAGACAGCGAGGAAGAAGAAGTCCACAGGCTCTGGTCGGAACGTGAGCAACGGGACCAGTGGGGTCGTAAATCCAACTACCAATGCGCCGGATGCGGGGGAAACCATCCCTGATCCGAATGCAGATTTTTAGACGCCATGTGTCGTTTTTGCGAGAAACGAGGGCACATTGCGAAGGTATGCAGAAACAAGAGAAATTCCAGCCCCAGAGGGAGAGGGAGCAGCCCAAAGAGGAATGATGGCAACTCCACCACACAGAGGGACCGCCCTAGCAACCAGTGGAACCAGTACAGCAGACCCCGAAGGTTTAACGGCACACCCAGACGAGAAGAGGCTCATCAAACCATCACCATCGGCAACGCTTCATCACTTGACGCTAAAAAAATCTGAGTAGAGGTCACCATTGAAAACAAACTGTGCATCATGGAAGTCGACTCTGGGTCATCACTATCCATGGTATCCTGGAGAACACTCAAGCAGCTAATTCCCAACATCCGACGCCAAGACCTCAGCAGTCAGAGACTCATACTAAAAGACTATCAAGGCAACCGGATTCCAGTCACAGGTACCCGCCATGTCCAGGTCTCTTTCAAGGGACATAATGCAATTCTACCACTCACCATCGTAGACAGAGACCGGCCAAGTCTGTTGGGCCTTCAGTGGTTCGCGCCATTAGGAATCGGAATGGCTGGCATCCATCATACCGAAGACGATGACTGGGAGGCGGCTCTTGTCCACGACTTCCGAGAAGTGTTCAACAAAAGCCTAGGCAAGTACAAGGGGTCCCCTATTTCATTTAATCTTCACCCCAACATTGCACCCATTCGCCTAAAGCCACGCCAAGTTCCCTTTGCTCTCAAATCCAAAATTGACGAGCAACTGGACAAATTAATTGCACAAGGCGTGTTAGAACCTATTGACCACGCCCGATGGGAGACACCAATTGTCACCCCCATTAAGCCTGACGGGTCCATAAGAATCTGCGGTAACTACAAGGCCATCCTCAATCACGCGCTACAGCAGAGCGCCTACCCAGTACCGGTTGTTCAACATCTCCTGCATTCACTTGGGGGTGGCAAAATATTCGCAAAATTAGATCTGGCCCAAGCATATCAACAGCTGCCAGTTGATCCCGAGACTGCAGAAGCCCAAACTATAGTCACACATCATGGTGCATTCAAATGCAACAGGCTCCAGTTTGGTGTAAGCGTAGCCCCAGGCATCTTTCAAAGCCTGATGGAGAGACTATTACAAGGTATAAAAGGGGTCGTGCCCTATTTTGATGACATATTAATAGCAGCACCAACAAAAAAATCAATTAGAGAAATGCCTCAGAACAGTCCTTCAGAGGTTCAAAGATGCTGGCCTCAAGGTTAAGAAGGAAAAGTGCCAGCTTTGCACAGAAAGGGTGGAGTTTCTTGGCTACCTCCTTGACAACAAGGAATCCACCCCACAGAAAAAAAATTGGCAGCTATCAAAAATGCCCCAAGACCCAAAAACAAAACTGACCTCCATGCCTTCCTGGGACTTATTAACTTTTATAACATCTTCCTACCCCAGAAGGCGACTGTTGCTGAGCCCCTTCATAGACTACTCGATAAAAGGGCATCCTGGATTTGGGGACGTCGGGAGGAACACGCCTTCCAGCAAGTAAAAGACCTCCTTACCTCAAAGGCAGTACTAATTCAGTATAACGAGACACTACCTTTGACTGTCACTTGTGATGCCTCACCATTTGGGGTGGGGGCCATCCTGAGCCACGTCCTACCAAACGGCTCAGAGGCACCAATTGCATTTTTTTCAAGAACTCTATCAAAAACAGAAAGAAACTATAGCCATTTAGATAAGGAAGCCCTTGCTATTGTCTCTGAAATTAAAAGATTTCATGAATATGTTTATGGGAGACCATTTTCTATTATAACGGATCATAAGCCCCTACTTGGGATTCTGGCGGGCAACAAACCTATTCCACACATTCTCTCCCCCAGAATGACGCGATGGTCGGAATTTCTCACTACCTACGACTATCAATTAAAGTATCGCCCAGGGAAATCTATTCCTCACGCAGATGCCTTGAGCCGCTTGCCACTACCTGAACTGCAGGAAGACCCAGCTCCCACGCTCCCAGTACTGCAAATAGAGACAATGCCCTCACCTCCACTAACGGCCCAAGACATTGCCATTGAAACCAAAAGAGATTCTTGTTTGACACGAGTTCTTGGCTGGGTGGAGTGGGGATGGCCAGATTACGACCCTAAGAAAATGTTTAAGCCATTTAAAAACAGACAAACAGAACTTTTTTCACAAAGAGGGTGCATATTGTGGGGAGACCGAGTTGTTGTACCAACTAGGTTACAAAAAAGGGTCTTGCAAATGCTACATGATGGACACCCCGGGCATCGTGCGTATGAAAGCGCTGGCAAGAAGTTACGCCTGGTGGCCAGGTATGGACAAACAAATCGAAACCTGGGTCGCCTCTTGTAACAGATGCCAGGAAAACCACTCAGCCCCACCAAAAGCTCCACCAGCAGAATGGGAAACATCCAGGGGTCCCTGGTCTCACATTCATATTGACTTTGCGGGACCTACGAGAGGCCACACTTTCTTAATAACTGTAGATGCGTATTCTAACTGGCTTGAGGTCAATAAAATGAAAGCAACCACTACTGAGGCAGTCATCAAAAAACTGAACAGACTTTTTGCCACACACGGTTTATCAGATGTCCTGGTCTCTGACAATGGGCCCCAATTTACTGCCTTAGCCTTTGAACAGTATTTAGCGGAACGGCTCATCCTGCGGCAAATGGTAGGGCTGAACGAATGGTTCAGTTTACAAAGAAAACCCTGCAGAAAATGGAACAAGGTAACATCCACGACAAAGTCACTAGAATGCTGCTCCTGCAACACATCACACCAAACAGCATGACCAACAAGAGCCCAGCTGAACTCCTGATGGCCAGGAAACTCAGATTGCCTCTAGACCGTTTGCACCCTGCCTACACCCCGGAAAAGCCCCTGGGTTCCAGCAGCAAGCACCGTGCCTTCAAGGTAGGAGACCTTGTATTCACAAAAAAATTTTCTGGGGATCCCCTCTGGATTCCTGCCCAAGTAACTCAAGTTACGGGTCCCCGCTCCTACCGTTTACTCACCACTGATGGCAGAGCGTGGAAACACCATATTGACCAGCTGCGCTCCAGACTAACCACAAATTCCACCCCTGACCCTAACTTTGACACCAGAGGGGGAGGGGAAGCCATGAACTCAGAATTAGAACCAACACCTGTTTATTCTGAGCTAACACCGAGATCACCACACCATAGTTTGCAACACTCACCAGCTGCAGCTGAGCCTGGACAGATGAACGCTTCGCCAAGAAGCAGCAGCCAGGCAGGTTCAGTGAGCCCGGGGAGCCATGGCAGTAGCAATGAAGCTGAGGACTCTATCACCCCGGGGGCACCAGAGGAGAGCCCTGACCATGGCACCGGTTCACCATTCCTGTTTGATCCAGCAAGCAGTCCATCTGAACCCGAATGTGAACAGGGACAATTGGAATTGCGTAAGTCAGGTAGACAGGTGCGAAGACCTGCCTACCTGTGAGACTATATTACTCCACCCCTTAAACGGAACCGAGAGGGGAGGGGTGTTCCGGACTAGCAGGTTCGAAGCCTGCAAACCTGATTGGCCCGCTGATAGCCGATCGTGATTGGTCGCCATAGACTGATGCAATTGGCCAGTAAACGGGCTGCCGCGATTGGCCCTGCCAAGAGCGGCAAACTCAAATCGCCTTCATTGGCTGCCTAGCCGCAGCCAGCCCTATATAAGGGGCTGCTGCGGCTGGGATTAGTTGCTCAGATCTGAAGTCACTAATAAAGAGCTGTTGTTGCTATCTGAGTCTTGCCTCCATTCTTGAACCATCCTCCCAGATCTAACATAAATAACAAGAAAAAAATCAAGGAAACAGTCGGTCCACTAAAGAGAGAAGTAACAGGCAACAGAGAAAAAGCAGAACTGCTTAACTCATTCTCTGCATCTGTCTTCATGCAAAAAGAAACTATAGCTCAACCCACCAAAAACATAACTGTAAAAGACAGGCCAGAAATAAAAGTTAAAATAAGCAAAAAAATAGTAAGAGAACACCTGTCTGATCTTGATGAAAACAAATCACCAGGGCCTGATGGATTACATCCCAGAGTTTTAAAGGAGCTGGCAGAGGTCATCTCAGAACCATCGCACCATATCTTTCAAATATCCTGGAACACTGGGGAACTACTAGAGGACTGGAAAAGAGCTGACGTGGTTCCCATCTTCAAAAAAGGAAAAAAAAAAAGACCCAGGAAACTATAGACCAATCAGCCTAACATCAATACCTGGGAAGATACTGGAAAAGATAATTAAAAACCAGATCTGCCAACATCTAGAAACAAGTAAAATAATAACTAGCAGTCAGCATGGGTTTGTTAAAAACAGATCATTCCAAACCAATCTTATTTCATTCTTCAACACAATGACTAAATTCTTAGACCAGCAAAATACTGTGGACATTTAGATTTACATTTCAGCAAAACATTTGACAAAGTAGACCACAACCTGCTTCTTAGTAAGCTAGAAAGTGGAAGTGGAATAGATAGCACCACCATTAGATGCAGGGATGGGATTCAAAATTTTAACAACCAGTTCTGTGGGTGTGGCTTAGGTGGTGGGCATGACTTGGTGGTCATGTGACTGGGTGGACATGGCTTGGTGGTCATGTGACTGGCTGGGTGTGGCCAACTCAATATCACTCACATTGAGGCACACATCTCCTCGCCTGGCCTCTCATGACCATGGGAATGTTGCAACAGTTGTAAGTGTGAAAAATGGTCATAAGGCACTTTTTTCAGTGCCATTGTAACTTTGAATGGTCACTTCACACAAGCAAAGTAACAGCAAAGGAGGGGAAAAAAACTCCAGAGATGTTTCTGAGACAGGAAGTCTACTCCTGCCAAGAACGTAATAAGGGTTAACGGAGAGGCAGTTTCTGTAAGCAACACCAGAATGTTTCCTTGCTGCCTTCCTTACAGGATTAGGCCAGTAATTTCTTGTAACAACCGGTTCTCTGAATTGCTTAGAATGTTAACAACTGGTTCTAGTGAATAGGTGTGAACCTGTAGAATCCCACCCCTGACTAGATGGACTCGCAACTGGCTGGCAAACCGTACTCAACAAGTAGTCCTTGATGGGTCTAAATCTACATGGAGGGAAGTAAGCAGTGGGATGCCACAAGGTTCTGTCTTAGGCCCAGTACTCTTCAATATCTTCATTAACGACTTAGATGAGGGAATAGAAGGGGAAATTACCAAATTTGCAGATGATACTAAGCTGGCAGGAGTAGCTAACACCCAAGAAGATAGGCTCAAGATCCAGATGGCTCTTGACAGACTAGAACACTGGGCCATATCTAACAAAATGAAATTCAGTGTAGAGAAAAGTAAAGTCCTACACTTAGGCAGGAAAAACCAAAAGTACACATATAGACTGGGTGAAACCAGGCTCAATAGCAGTAATTGTCAGAGGGATCTTGGAGTCTTAGTGGACAGCCAGCTAAATATGAGCCAGCAGTGTGCAGCAGCCGCCAAAAAAGCTAATGCAATCCAAAATTGTATTAACAGAGGGATACAATCAAGATCAAGGGAAGTACTAATACCACTCTATAAAGCCTTAGTAAGACCACACCTAGAGTACTGCATCCAGTTTGTTCATCACATTATGAAAAAGATGTTGAGGCTGTAGAAAAAGCACAGAGAAGAGTAACCAGGATGATTAGGGGACTGGAGACTAAGGCATATGAAGAAAGGTTACAGGAACTGGGCTTGGCTAGTCTAGTAAAGAGAAGGACCAGGGGAGACGTGATAGCAGTCTTCCAATACTTGAGGGGCTGCCACAGAGAGGAAGGGGTCAAGCTCTTTTCCAAAGTACCTGAATGTCAGACAAGGAATAATGGATGGAAACTGAACAAGGAGAGATTTAACCTGGAAATAAGGAGAAACTTTCTGACAGTGAGAACAATCAACCAATGGAACAGCTTGCCCTCAGAAGTTGTGGGAGCACCATCAATTGAGACTTTCAAGAAGAGATTGGACTGCCATTTGTCAGAAATGGTGTAGGGTCTCCTGCTTGGGTGGGGGGTTGGACTAGATGACCTACAAGATCCCTTCCAACTCTAATTATCTGTTAAATCTGAAGAATCCTCATAATCTCTTGAAATTCTCCAAAACATCCAATAGAGTGTGAGGGACTTTGATTGATTGATTGATTGATTGATTGAGGGATTGAGTGAGTGAGTGAGTGAGTGAGCGCTTATGTGTCTTCAAGTTGTTTTTGACTGCTAGTGACCACATATATAGGTTCTCTCCGTGATGATCTATCTTGAACTTAGTCTTTCAATTCTTCCAATAGTTGTGCCCATTGTCACAATAACTGAATCTATCCATTTTGATATTGCCCAACCTCCTCTCTTTCCTTCCATCCTTCCCAGTGTTAGAGCCTTTTGCAGAAAGCTAGGTCTTTGGGACCCCTTTTTATTTGCAGGAAGCCAAATTAAAAGGAAATCCTGTTGCTAAAACTGCTGTGCCTCTCAGCAGATCAAGGCTTTCACACTCCAAGAGTGAAGTTCCCTGAGGAGAACTTGCTGGGACAATGAGACAAGGATGGCTGCTTGATAGCCTGAGATATGTAGACAACAATCTTTACTAGGAGAAG
The DNA here is from genome assembly GCF_900518735.1 of Pseudonaja textilis. Next base: position 4,157,671 of record NW_020769353.1, read on the forward strand.
GATGTGGTACAAAGGAAGCTCTCAGAATGTGTGGCTGTCCCAAGTGTACTTTCATCAAATCTAAAAAAAAAAAAACCCTACAGAAGATTCTCCATAACAGACCATGAAGAGAACAATAAATGAAACAATGCTGTCATTCCATACATTGCAGGAATATAGGAAAAGCTCAGAAGGATCTTCAGCCAACATCACATACATGTATATAGAAATATAGAATATATATATAGAATGTATTGAGTATATAGAATTCTTTATTGGCCAAATGTGATTGGACACACAAGGGATTTGCCTTGGTGCAAATGCTCTCAGTGTACATAAAAGAAAAGATACATTTGTCAAGAGTCAAGAATCATCAGGTATAACACTTAATAATAGTCATAGGGTACAATCAGGTATAACACTTAATAATAGTCATAGGGTACAATAAGCAATCAAATCATACTAGGAAACAGTCAATATAGATTGTAAGGATACAAGTGACAAAGTTGCAGTCAGACAGTCACAAGTGGGAGGGGATGGGTGATAAGGAGTGATGAGAAGAGTACAGCAGTAGTAGTAGTTAGACTTTGTAATAGTTGATGAGTGTTAAGGGAATTATTTGTTTAGCAGAGTGATGGCATTTGGGGAAAAAAACTGTCTTTCTGTCTAGTTGTTCTGATGTGCAGTGCTCTATAGTGTCGTTTTGAGGGTAGGAGTTGAAACAGTTTGTGTCCAGGATGTGAGCTGTCTGTAAATATTTTCACAGCCCTCTCTTTTCACAGTATACAGGTCCTCGATGGAAGGTAGGTTGGTAATTATTGTTTTTTCTGCAGTCCTAATTATCCTCTGAAGTGAATTATTCTTTGTCTGTATGCACACTTCGGACTCACTAAGGTAGAAGCTTGTCCATCCCAAGGATAAAACACCCGGAGACAAACTCAGTAACATGTATATGCAATACAATGCAGTGAGCCATGTGCAAATACATACATTGGGGAAACAAAACAACCATTTCATAACTGCATGGCACTACATAGGAGAATAAACCTATCAGAAGTAGATTCAGCACTCCATCTGCATTTAAAAGATAACAGCCACTCTTTTAAAGAGAGCAAAGTCCACATTTTGGACTGCTGGCTTGAAAGAAGGGTCAAACAGGCCATCTATGTCAAAATTGAACAGCCCTCTCTCAACAGAGGAGGAGGAATATGATATCATCTATCTTCAGTCTACAACACAATTACACAACTTGATCAGGGCAAAGCAATAGACACAACTTACATAGACTTCTGTAAAGCCTTTGATTCACTGGTACACGATAAACTATTTCTAAAACTAAAACTATGGCATCTCCAGACACCTGCATAACTGGATAGATGCATTTCTGTCAAACAGGCAACAAATGGTCAACATATGAAACACCCTATCAAATCCTATACCTATCTATAGTGGTGTCCCCCAAGGCAGTGTTCTAGGGCCAACTCTCTTTAAACTTTACATAAATGACCTCTGTGATCATATTAAGAGCAACTGTGTTCTCTTCGCTGATGATGTAAAGCTATACAACACCACTGACAATACTGCTACTGTTGTGTAGTCGTTGGGATGACACACGAGGCAGACATGGAGCTGAAGGCTAACACAATTTATTTAAACATAGCAGGTTGACGCGGCTGCCCAGACTGGACAGGCAGTCCGGGAGGCGTTAGCTGCCTCGGCGGGGCAGGCAGTCCGGGAGGCGAGGGCTGCCTCGGCTGGGCAGGCAGTCTGGGAGGCGATGGCTGCCTCGGCTGGGCAGGCAGTCCGGGAGGCGTTAGCCGCCTCGGCTCGGCAGACAGTCCGGGAGGCGTTTGCCACCTCGGCTCGGCAGGCAGTCCGGGAGGCGTTAGCCGCCCCGGCTCGGCAGGCAGTCCGGAAGGTCTGTAGCCGCCCCGGCTGGGCGGGCGGTCCAGAGGGCGATAGATGCCTCGGCTGGGCGGGCAGCCCAGATGGTGAGAACTGCCCCGGCCGGGCGGGCAGCCCGGGGGCGAGAGCTCTTGTGAGCGCTGCCCCGTTGGTCCGCGCTCCGCTCGCTTCGCTTGGCTGGCTCTGCCCGACAGCCGGCTTTTATAGCCGACTGTCAAACGGAGCCAGCCAATGGGAACGGCTGGTGTTCCCGCTCAAACAGCGGACCTGGTTGGGAAACCCCAACCAGTTCAAAAGACATAACGGAAACTGTCAGGGACACAACACCCCTTCCCCCTTAGCTAAGAACATGGTAGACTAGACTGGGAACTGTAGTTGTCAGGGACACAACACCCCTTCCCCCTTAGCTAGGGACATGGCAGCCCAGACTGGGGACTGTGGTTAGGCGGGAGTTCCAAAGACATAACGGAAACTGTCAGGGACACAACACCCCTTCCCCCTTAGCTAGGGACATGGCAGCCCGGACTGGGGACTGTGGTTAGGCAGAGACACACCCCTTCCCCCTGGCAGGGCTAAGGTAGACCTACAATCAGACCCCCCAGTCCCAGGGGATTCCCAGCTGGGGTGGAGACCTTTTGCCGGTAGACCGGGTCCGGCTGAGGAGTGCTCAGAGTCTCTTGCGTTGATCGGGCCTTTCAGGGAACGTTCGGTGTTGGCTCGGTAGACCGGCACCTGCAGAGAACTCTTGGCTTGGTAGACCAGGCTCTCAGTGTTGGTTGAGTTGACCGGAACCTGCAGGGAGCTCTTGGCGTCGGCGAGGTAGCTCAGGACCTGCAGGGAACTCTCGTCATCGTTGGCGAGGTAGACCGGGGCCTTCAGGGAACTCTTGGCGGGTTGACCAGGCTTTCGGTGTTTGGCAGGTAGACCGGGCCCTTTAGGCTGGGGATCGCTGTCGATGGTTGCTGAGTAGATCGGGCCCTCTGGGTTTGGCGGTTAGACCAGGCCCGTTGGACGGCTGCTTGGTAGATCGGGTTCGCTGGACTTGACTGGTAGTTGGCCCGTCTCGGCCTTCAGCGGCTAAGGTCGGCTCTCAGGGGTAGGCC
>NW_020769353.1:4160667-4336626 GCF_900518735.1 Pseudonaja textilis
TAGGCGGGAGTTCCAAAGACATAACGGAAACTGTCAGGGACACAACAGCTACCCTTCAAAATGACCTCAGCTATGTGTCAGAATGGTCAAATGGCAACTTCAAATCTCAACAAACAAATGCTCTGTCTTACATATCGGCAAAAAAAATCAGAAAATAAAATACAAGCTGAATAATCTAGACCTGTTGATGACCCCAGCTATGTCAAGGACCTTGGAATGGTCATCTTTAATGATCTAAGTGCTAGAGCCCACTGTAACTACATAGCCAAAAAGGTCTTAAGAGTTGTTAACCTAATCCTGCATAGCTTTTTCTCTGGTAATATCACACTGTTAACTAGAGCATACAAAACATTTGCTAGATCAATACTTGAATACAGCTCATCAGTCTGTAATCCACATTACATAAGGGATATTAATACAGTCGAGAAAGTCCAGAAATATTTCATGAAAAGAGTTCTCCACTCTTCTACTCATAGCAGAATACCTTATGCCACCGGACTTGAAATTTTAGACTTAAACAACCTAGAACTACGCCGCCTTCAGTCCGATCTAAGTATAGTATGTAAAATCATACATTGCAATGTCCTACCTGTCAATGAATACTTCAGCTTCAACTATAATAATACAAGAGCAAATAATAGATAGAAACTCAAGGTTAATCGCACCAAACTTGATTGCAGGAAATATGACTTCAGCAACAGAGTGGTCAATGTCTGGAATACTCTACCTGACTCTGTGGTTTCTTCCCCAAACCCAAAAACTTTAACCTTAGACTGTCTACTATTGACCTCATCCCTTTCCTAAGAGGTCTGTAGAGGACATGTGTAAGTGCACCAACATGCCTACCATCCCTGTCCTATTGTTTCTTTTTTATTCGTATCCATTTCATGTATTCATAACCATGCTTAAACTTATACCTGTTATCTAATACTTGCTTGACAAATAAATAAATAAATAAACAAACAAACAAATAAACAAACAAACCTGGTCCTTCAACAGTTCCAAGAATGCTCCACACTCATTTGCACTACTCAGCTGACCCTGATAACATAGATAAACCTCCAGATGGCCTCAATGACTCCCTAAAAGAATGCAAATGATGAGCTGTCTGCAAGGAATATGAATCCTTCCATTCTCCATCATCCAGTCAGAGATGCAGAAGCTTCTTGGATGAGAAGCAAAACTGTCTTCAAAGAAAAATCAGAAAGTACAGTTGCCTCTTGAAAAAGCATCTTTGGGATTACCATGATCTGGATATCTGAGAATCTCCATAGACGTTTAGATGTGGTACAAAATAAATATGAAGTGAATTGCTATGTATTCTGTATCTGCATTCATGCCTTGAAATATGACTTCTTTCTTAATACATAGCTTATGTCTTGCATGGAGATATGGGTAATCTAACACTTCTGACTGCAATTGGTACTGGAATTTTTATCACTAAGCAATGAAGTCATTAGTGAGTTGTCCCTGATTTTATGACCTTTTTTGCTCTAATCAAGGGGTGTCAAACTCAATTTGGTTGAGTGCCACATCAGGGTTGTGTTTGACCTCAGGGAGCTGGAGTGGGCATGGCCAGGTGGGTGTGGCCAGCTCAACATCACTCGCGTTGGGGCACCTGTGGTGGCATGAGTGCTCTGCAAGTGAAAACAAGTTCCCAAGCTCCATTTTCAGCTGCAACAGCTTCCTGCAACCCATGGCCCTACCAAGCTCCATTTTTGCTGGCAGAGGCAACATGAGCTGGTCCTTCACTGTTTCCAAGGCAGCCCCATGGGCAGATCTAAACACCCCATGGGCCAGATGTGGCTCACAGGCCTTAAATTTGACACCCTGCTCTAGTCATTAAGCACATCCAGTTATCCCCATTGACTTAGTTTGTGAAAATCCAGCTGAGAAGCTTGCAAATGGAGATCATATGACCAGACCTCTGCTACCATCCTGAATGCAAGCCAGCTGCCGTGCAACTGAATTTTGATCATGTGATATGGTGATGCTGTGGCAGTTGTAAGTGTGAGGACCATTTACAAGTGACTTTTTTCAGCACCTTCGTAACTTCAAACCATTACTAAACAAATTGCAACTTGAGCACTAGCTGTATTCCATAAAATGTCTTAATTGTAAGCACCTAGTCTCAGCATAATCTGCTTATCCTTCTCCCCTGATAAAACATCCCACTTCTAAAGAAAAAATCTCAAGATTTGTCTGACTATAGTTTCCCCCATTAGGTTGAGAAGGAATGTAGGTTTTTGACAGGTATAAATTAGAATGGACTAAAGTTATGCCCCAAATTTAGATCAAAGTCCTCCCCTTTCCAAGAACAACAATTACTACTACTACTACTACTACTACTACTACTACTACTACTACTACTACTACTTATTATTATTATTATTATTATTATTATTATTATTATTATTATTAGATTTTTTTTTCAAGCTGTTTCTCGTCAATTCTGCTGTCACCAAGTATGGCAATGTTGACGATCCACACTTTTTTTCTTCTCCATAATCATGATATCTGGTGTATTGTGTTCCAAAAGTTTGTCAGTCTGTATTTGGAAGTCCAGGCTGACAAAGTTTTGGAACACAATATCCCAGATATCACGATTGCGGAGAAGAAAAATGTATGGATCTCTGACATTGCCATACCTGGTGACAGCAGAATCAATGAGAAACAACTTTAAAAAAATCACCAGATATCCGGACTTGAGAATCGAACTGAAGAGACTCTGTCATAAACCAGTGCAGGTGGTTCTATTGATGCTTGGCACACTGGGTTCTGTACCTAAAGACCGAGGCAAGCACTTAAAAACAATTGGTGCTGACAAAATCACCATTGGTCAGCTGCAGAAGGCTCACATATTCTGCCAATACATCACACAGTCCTAAACGCTTGGGAAGTGTTCGACTAGTGATTTGTAATATAAAACCCAGCATAGTTATCTCATTTGCTGTGTACACTGTCATTTTTGTGAATAACAATAACAACAATAATAATAATAAAACAATAACTACTACTACTGCTACTTTTGGGAAGATCCAAATCAGCACCACTGCTTAAGAGCACTAGCAATCAGCATTCCATAGCCAAGTTATCTGCAGCTAGATATGACACCAATAATATACAGTAAGCATGTACTTTGTATACAGTGATTTCACCTACTTTTAAGCAAACTTCATCATATTTGGGAATGAGATGGGGAACCATAAATTAATTATCACTTGCTCAAAGGAACCCTTTGAGCTCCAGATATAAAAAGGAAGCAAATGCCTATCCAATCCCACTTTTTACAACCAGGCCTCTGACCAAATCCATTAGAAATGCAATGGCTAGCTTAAATCACCTGTTGAACTCCAAGTGTAAGTCAAGATTCAAACTCAAGGCTTCTCAGTGCACAACTCCATGTTGACCTCACTTATTATTTAATATTATCTCCAGGGAAAAAATGACGAATGAGAAAATGTCTTTCTTTCTGATTTACTGGTATCATTTTCTCTTTCTGAACTGTCCATCCAATTTTCTTCTTTATCTGTTTGTCTCAGCAAAATAGTACTGTGCACAGATGGGATTTTCAGGTTTTATTTTTTTTTAAAAAAAATAAAAATTAGATAACCTTTTTTTAAAGTAGATCTATCACTGTGTTCACTTTCCATGACATTTGCACAGCACCAGCTGTATTTCTTGTCATAGCGTTTGATCGTTGGACAAGATTTCTTTCCAAAGCCAAAACAAAGCTTCAGGGATCTGCTTTGGGAAAGATTCACAGAAAAACAGCCAAATCCAATTTTCAGCCAGTTCTCCAAAGCAATTTACAACGTTGTCCCATCCCATTTCTGTCCGCCAATATCAAGAGATATTTTGAAGTACTCTCCCATTTAAGTTTTTGTTGTAAAACTTGTCTAAATTGAATTTTATGGAAATAAGCTAAGTGAGCTTCACTAAAGTTAAGTGTAAGGCAGCTGGTTTTACAACCGTGAGGAATACAGGTTTCAGAAGCACACTTTTCTTATTTCTTTTTTACTAATTATCCCTTTCTTCAGGTTTCATGCATGCCCCAGTTTCAAGATATTAGCACTTGATAACGCTTCTCTCAAAATATTGAGAAATTTTTCCTGACAGAAAAACCGATTATTATAGGCAAAATAGCAAGAGAAATTGTTTTTCTTCAGCTCCATTGACAGCCCCATTCATGGCTTATTCCCTTGGGCGTCCTGTACATCAGGAATCCCCACGGAGGCTAAAATGCTTACAATAGGACATCTATGCAAATTGCTTGAAAAAAAGAAAAAACATTTCAAAAGCCTTACGGGGGAAAAGGTTGCCTACATAATAGATCTGATACCAAAACAAAAAAACAAAAAAAAACACCCCACCTCACTGGAATTAATGAAGCTTGAATTAAAGAGGAGTCAACATTCTCCATTTGCATGGGAAACATTCAGGTGTATTTTGTAACTTTGCTTCGAATCATTGCAAGTGTCAGAATCTTTTGTTTATGTTCATAGTAGAAGGTTAAAACCATTTAATTATTTGCCTCTGTTTTCCTGTTAAAAAAAAAAAGAGTTCCCATGAAAATGGGTATTGGAAGACAAAAGGCCACCTTTTCCAAAGACGTTTGAATCAATCTCTGTGCCCTCACCCCATTCACCCCACCCCACCCAGTTCCATTTGTGCTGCTGCACTTTAATCCTATCATGGAATTAGATTCCAATCCTATTACACACATTACTGGCAATGTTGGGGTTAGCAAGCCTACAGATGGGATAGCACCCTTTCTTGAGAATTCCACATGAATTCTGTGCCAGCTCTAGGCTTACATATTCCTATAGCAGTGTAAATTGTTCCAGGAAAATATAGCAATTTAATTAGCCTCTTTTTTTTTTAATTTCAAGATATGCAACCTTCTAAAATAAGTTGGGGGAAGAGATTTGCATCTAAACATTTCAAAAACACAAGTCTACTTCCAATGTGAGCTTCTGAAAAATCAGAACCTTTTCTCCACACACACACACACACACATACACACACACACACACACACGCGCACACACACGCACACACACACACACACACACACACACGCACACACTTCTGTCCCCTTTCTGTTATGAAAGCTTGCTGTTTGTTACATGTAGAGAACTGATATTCTTCTCCCCCTTCACTGCCTTTGAGGACAAAAATATGACAGCTGTAGCTTACACAAGGTATTGCCATCTGTATACATTAAACTAAGCCAATTTAATTCAGGGTAATGGGACTATCTAAACCTTCAGAGCTGAAGGCAACTAATAATATATTCCACTTTGGTTCCTAGGAGATTTCCCTGATCCCACTTCTCTCCCCTGTTTCTCCATCTCATGAAAATTATTGCAGTAATAGGAGAATATCAATATTAATCAGTTCTGGAACAAAAATAGTGAAAGATGGATCAAAGCAATTTGTTATTGCTGTACTTTTTTAAAATATAGAGTTTTCAGAATCAGGGCTTATATTTAAACATACAGATGAATGAAGGAATGATCAGGGAACAAAGGAATTGGAGCAGGAATGATCTTATATTTCAGAATAAAGGTGTGAAAAATGGAGTCCACACTGTATTGTGTTTGACAGCCTCAAAATCCAACAATGTAGAGGCAACCATAGGAAAGGTCAAAGGAGTCAAGACTGTTATGTCCCTGGACCTTGAAGAAGTTCCCACCCAGGTCCGTTCACGCTGCAGGGGCAGCTGCCCCTTCTCATTGGCTGGGTTTCCCCAGCAGCCTGCTATAAAAGCAGGCTGCTGGGTCCAGCCCTTTCGCTGTTCGCTGCGAGCCAGTTCCAGGCTGAGCAAGCACGTTCAGTCCTTGTAAATAAACCTTGTTGCACTAAGCCCTGGTTCAGCCTCTTATTTCCCATACTTAATAAAGACTACAAAAAGCCTGCCCCTTTTTATGTTTGAATTGATGGACATAAAAATAGGTGTGGCTTCAATTGTACAATACAGATACAGGTTAACAGAGCTTGTAGATCATATAGTCCAACCCCCACCCATGCAGACCCTACACCATTTCTGACAGATGTCAGTCCAATCTCTTCTTGAAAGCTTCCAGTTATGAACCTCCCACAACTTCTGAAGGAAAGCTTTACCATTGGTTAATTGTTCTCACTGTCAGAAAATTTCTCCTTATTTCTAGGTTGAATCTCTCTTTGATCAGTTTCCATCCACTATTCTTTACCTGGTCTTCAGGTACTTGGAAAATAGGTTCACCCCCTCTTCTCTGTGGCAGCCCTCAAATATTGGAATATTGCTATCATGTCTCCCCTGGTCCTTCTCTTCACTAAACTAGCCATGCCCAGTTCCTGCAACCATTCATCATATGTTTTAGCCTCCAGTCCCCTAATCATCTTGCTTGTTCTTCTCTGCACTCTTTCTAGAGTGTCTACATCTTTTTTGTACTGTGGTGACCAAAATTGGATGCAGTATTCTGGGTCTTACTAAGGCTTTGTAGAATTGTCATGTCTGCCATCTTGATTTTTTTAATACTGTCTCCCGAACAACCTGGCAACAACAGCTGAATCATAGAATGGACTATTTTGCAGTCTACATCTTTATAGTACAAAAATGCTGTACACTGCTATAAGGAACATGAAAATATTGACTCTTGCTTAAAAAGAAATCTTTATAATGTGATTGATTAGTTGTGAAGAAAAGTATAAAATAGAAAGCAAGTAAGATTGAATGTATGGGATTGTCTTTGAGGGCTGGTTTCTGGCCACATCAGAGATTCATTTTTTCAGTTTAATAGGGGAAAAAATTACTTTTGCTTTTCTGATTTTAAGGGAAGAAAATCTCACTAAAAGTCTTGTGGTTGTAAAGCAGGGGTTTCAGGGTCGGATTTAGGATTAAGCAGAAGGAAGAAGGACTTCAAGCAGTCAATCAAGATTATGGTTGCCTCTACTAATTACCCTTTTGACTTGGTCTCTGGGACAGTTCTCATACTGCACCGAAGGGTTTCAGTTGTCAAGAACAACCTGCTGTTCCACCTGACCCTTTCCCAGGAATTTCTCTGAGGTATTTTTTAGAATACAACACTGTGAAATAGCTGTGGCATTTCCTTTTCTGAACGTTATCCTTGGCTACCTCAGAATATTCTCCTCAGATGTTTAGAGAGCAGATGACTGGTGATTGGCAGAGCATCATCTACCAGTGAAAGTGTGACTAGAAGTGCATGAGAAAGGAGAACAATTAAAATGTTTCCAAATGATTTCAAAGAGTTGTACTCGGATCTTCCTGGGCAACCCTGAAAGTTGTAATTATCTTGGTTAAAAGATAGGCAAGCTATATATGCAAATTACTAGTGTTTATTATTTTAATGGCCTCTCTGGCATCTCATATGCATTCGCGGGAGAAGACATCATGAAGGAACTTCATCTGTTGGATTTCTTTCAAATTAGAAAGTTGGGCAAATTAGAAATTAGAAAGTGGGGCAACTAGAGAGGTTTCAGAGTGATGGAAGCATGTGCTGAAGAAAACAATGCAAACCATATTCAGCAATCAAGTAATTCCCAAAAAACTACTGAGAAATTCACAAGAAATCCTCAGGCACTTCAGTGATGAGATAGAAAAAAAGAACATTCTTTTGCAGGAGTAGAAGACTTATGGAAAAATGGAGGACAGACTTTGACAGAGCAATATAATAAACTAAATCACAAAGCGTTCCATATTCTTTGCAAATATCCCATGTAGAACATTGGTCACCTAAATTTATCCTGAAAACATCTTCTAGTTATCAGAATAACAAAATAACAGAGTTGGACCTTGGAGGTCTTCTAGTCCAACCTTCTGCTCAGGTAGGAGACCTATATCATTTTGAACAAATGGTTGTCCAATCTCTTAAAAACCTGGCACGCTTTCTGAGTAATTTTTCTTAATCAGCAGTCTGAAAAGGCTTTCTAGAATTATAAACCAAGATACAGGTAAATTTAGTTCTCAAACAAATATCTGCTCCTTGGAATTATGTCCCCCCCACCCCCACCTTAAAATATTTTTCGCAGTGTCACAACTGATCATCCTCTTGTTGCATGATCAATAGTATATACAGTGGAGGAATTCAAAATATTTTACTATCGGTTCTGTGGGTATGGAACATTCTAAAATGGGCAATTTTAAGCATGAAAACTTACCTTATTGTCACCACTGGTGAGTAAAACAGCTGAGGCATGGCAATCTACTCAGGGGTGGGATTCAAATTTTTTAACAACCGGTTTTGTGGGTGTGGCTAGGTAGACATGGCTAGATGGGCAGGGGCATGTGACTGGAGGGGCGTGGCTTTTTTGCAACACCACCCCATTTTTGCCTCCTGGGCCTCAGGGGAGCCTCCTGGGGGGCATTTTTGCTCCCAGAAGGCTTCCCTGGGGCTCAGGACGGAAATAAAATCTGGGGGGGGGGGCATGCAGCATCTCCCTGTGCTCCATTTTTGAGCCTCCAGGGCCTCAGGGGAGCCTCCTGTAGGGTGTTTTTTTCCCAGGAAGCTTCCCTGAGGCCCAGGAAGGCAAAAACAGAACCTGGACACAGCTCCCCCGGCGCACCCCGCTTTGCCTCCTGGGCCTCAGCGAAGCCTCCTGGGTGAAGCAGTAAGACAGCGAGGGGGATCCCAGCACAGTTGATCATCAGAACAGCTGATTGTTGGTAGGGAAAAAAAGGAATACCTTAAGGAATGACTGGGAGTGGGAGAACACAGTCAGGAATGTTGGGCAAGCACACAATGTGCTTGCAATGTTGGGCAAGCACACAACTGACTGTCCTGGGGGGCAGGCAGGCAGAGAGGGATGTTGCCAGCCAGGGGCACGATTTACCATTTCTATGAACTGTGCAGAATCATGACAACTGGTTTTATAGAACTGGTCCGAACTGGTAGAATCCCACCCCTGAATCTGCTCTGCCACACCTATCAGCTGAGCTACAAACAAAGGAAATATAGGAAGGAAAAGGCAAGGGTGGGTGGGCAGGGCCAGCTGCTGACTGGTGCTACCAGATCACTAGAACCAGTGTGAACCAGCAGCACACCACCACTGACAATATAGCACTTAAATTAAAAGGTTCTAGTTCTATTCCATTAAACCAATCTCCCATTCCAGGTAATCCTATATTTACAATCTTTAGTTTTAGTGACCATTTGAAGTTACAATGCTTCTGAAAAAAGTTACTTACAACTGATTCTCACACAACCGTTGCAATATCCCCCTGGTCACATGATTAACATTTGGATGCTTTAGAACAGTTGCAGTATGCTAGTGTCAAGTAATCTCCCCACTTGTAACATTACGGCTTTCCACAAATAACATCAATGGGGAAACCAGATTCATTTAACAACCTTGTGGTTCAATTAACAACCTTGTGACACATTTAACTATGGCAAAAAACTATGGCATAAAATCAGATGCAATGTACTTAACAACTGCCTTGCCTAACTATAGGCAATTCTGGTCACAATTGTCATTGTAAATTAAAGATAACCTGTATTTGTCCACCTGGTCTTTTAGAATGAGACCTCAATCAGGAGGCTTTAATAACTTTTTGACATGGTCTTTGGTACTCGTCAAGTTGCCTGTTTCTGCAAGACACAACTCTACAAAAGAGTCGCCACTGTTACAATGGCTTGTGGAGTTTTAGAATGAGAATAAGCAAACTTTCTCATAATGAATTCAGAAGAAGTGCCTTCAAATGATTTGGATGCCTTTTTCTTTTCTTTTTTCTTTTTTGACAGAACAGTCATTGAATTCTGCTTTTGGTGCTCTGAGCAGAGAGTTCTCCTTATCTTTAAATGAACAAATGGTACAGCTCTTCCTTCCCACCAGCCTATCTCAACAAAGCAGACAGACGTGTCATTTTTGTCAATCGAATGCTCAGCTAACATGTGGACCACATTTTCATCTTTCTCTTTATTGATTTGTTTCAGTTTAAAATTCCAAAGTTTATAGAAAGTACATTCCTGGTAGGGCATGTCATTTATAGGGTCAAAATTATTTTTTGCAGTTTTTTTCAGTGAGGGGTTCTAAAAATATGTGTTTTTACACCAAGAATTCAAATCTGCTGTTATTTTTACAATTGCACAATATTTAGCTTGGTATGGTAAATCCAAGTCTCATCAAATATCCCACAAAAGTCTCTTGTAACCGAAATACTGTTAACTTTATTTTCTCGAAATTATATCTTGTGCTAAGTTTTTTTCTGCATGAATCTTATCTAACAAGCCAAAAAAATAATCCATGCAATCATAAACTAACATCAGAAAACAATTATCTGAGTTACAAAAATGTTTACTCAAGTTTCATCAAGTCTTATTTTGATTCATTCTTTAACATCAGCAGCCAACTTTCTTTTTGACCTCTAATATAACCCTCATATTTCTCATGTGTATAAACTCTGCTTGCTGCCTCTGTGACCTGTTTCACACATCTCTCTATTGATTGGACATGACAGGGCCACTGTGGTACTTGCATTGGTTCATCAATGAGCTTCCTTATCTCCACTGTAGTCAGTTTACACGTCAAAGGTGGCTCATATACACCTTCAGACCAGTCAATCAGCTCCAGCAGAGTGGATGCTCTGGCTTTGATTAAAGGTGTTTTTCTTGCACATACAGAAAAATCTCCCAGTGTGTCATCATCTGCACATCTCAAATCAATGATCTTTTGCACACCTCTCTTCTCTTGAATGTTATCTGAACAAAGAGTATCTGGATTATCATTTCATAAAAGCATACCATGCTGAGCGCTGAATGGTTGGCAAAATAGCATCTACTACAGCCTTCTTTTGCAGTCTGACTTGTAGTTGGAACAACATGTGATGTGGACCTTCCATCTAAAAATGTTTTATTTTGATGTTGAATCAGCAAGGGTAGTACATATCAACAGTGTATTCTATTGTCATTCTTAAGTTTTGGAGAGTTTTGCCTTTAAAGCCATGTTTTGAAACCCATTTTTGACAAAGTCTGTTTGCAGCTGTCAACCAGCATGAATGGCTTATGGGACCAATTTCCAGAAGAATCAGATCTGTGGGAATATCTCTTGTTCTTACTGCCTGTGTGATCCTATATGTTTGGTCAGTAGAGAGATCCCTTACAACACTGTAGCTTAGTGGAATGAGAGGCTCACCAATTGAAACTCGATGAATGAAGGATCAGTGTCAAGTTCTGTTGCAGTGTCTAGCAAGTTGCCAATTTTACTTACCCATTTGTTGTTAGACAAGGTCTTCCATTCAATTTTATGATTAAGTGTCATAGGGGTAATTCATTTGTGTGGAGTGCACACCTCAACCAAATCAACTTCCAGTCAAGTTTGGCCTCTGTCCGGTTCCTGGCACCACCTTCACAGCCAGTATTAACATTTGTATAATTTCCTCCAATGTCCTTCAAGATATTGTCTTATTCATGACTGTCCACAATGGAGTTTCCCCAGAAAATCCACTTTTGTCATTGGTCTGAGACATCTCGGCAATGGAAAGACATTTACTAAGCTGTTCTTGCAGGTTGCTGAAGTACTTTTCTCTCCACTTTATGTTTCTGTGTACAAATTCATTTCTAGTGAGCCCATGAGTATCTAAAGCTATCACTTTGCCCAGGGGAATGCTATGAATTGAAATCTTTTCATATTCATTTGCCTAAGGAAAAGTCAAATGATATATAACTGTTGTGAAGTACTGAACTGTCTGCAAAGATCTCATGGAACAGTGTCATACCACTAGTTTCAATATGATGGGCATGATCAGACAATCAAAGTTCAGTTCCTTTTAATGTGGAATGTTTGTGAGGTGTATTAAAAAGGGAAGGCCTTTGATCACCTAATTGTACTTAACATTTCAACTGGCTATCCACACTATGCATAAATGTCTCTCTAGACTGTCTTGGTTCTCTGTTCATATGATTAATGGTCCACTTCAACCTTCTGAAGTCACATTGCTTTCTCTTAGCAAGATCTTCTTAGTGACAAATGCTGACATACATTGTATATCAAATAGCCTCTGGACATTTTCAGCAAGTAAATGTATTGAAAGCTGCCTGATTTTTTTTAACAAGCTAATTAAAGGGACACTGCCAAGGTTAAGACACATTAAAACTTGCAGTTCTTGTACTTCAAAGTTCCTGATTTAACAAGTTTTTATTTGGTCTAAACACTGTGCTTCTTTATATACTTTCCCTTTCCCCCCTCACAATTAGATCTGTTGCAAAAGTGCAACAGTACAGTACCTCAGGTCGCAAATGCTCCTGTTCGTGATCAAATTGGGTGGCAAACAAAAAATCCACCTGATTTTTTTATTTGGGTCACAATTCAAAAATCAAATGGGGAACAAAATCATCACGGAAAGATTCCCTTTCCACACCGATTTGCCCTTCAGCACAATTTTTTTTTGACTGCATACATGTGCAGTCAGTTGTGCTTCTGGACACGACCAAATCAGGTCGTGACCAGAGTCCAAGAACAGATTACGGTCGTGACCCAAGGCTCCACTGTACTGAAAAAAAAATCAATTTCTAGGATCCATTTTGGATACTTTATAATTCTGAGATATTCTACACATTTTTATGATAGTCAGCTATTCTTCAACCTTGTACTATTGAAGAAAGCCAGTTTTGTGTAACAGTTAAAACATCAGATTAGAAGCCCAGAGAGAATGAGTTCTAATCCTGCCTTAGAAACAAAACCAGTAATGTTACTTGGGCCAGTCAATCTCTCTCAATCCTAAGAAGAAGGCAATGGCAAACCACTTCTAAATCTTGCTGAGAAAACTTCATAAAGTTATCAGGAATCAAAAAGTGATTCAAAGGCAAGCACATCCCTATTATGCCCAAAATTAAAAGAGATACTTCTTTGTTTGTTTATTAGATTCTTATCATTCCTTTATAATTTTTATAAATCTCAAGGTGGCAAACATATCTAATATTCCTTTCTCCTGCTATTTTCTTCATAGCAGCAACTTTGTGAAGTGAGCTAAGCTGAGAGAGTTTGGTCATCCAGCCATCTTTTGTGCCTAGTTTATGATTATTGTATTTATGATTATGATCAGGATTGGTCACTTGTTACTTCTATGTACAGGGAGAGCTTATGTACCAGAGACAAACTATTTGTGTGTCCAATCACACTTGGCCAATAAAGAATTGTATTCTAGAGTAGGACTAAAAGTCACAATCTCATAGTTTCTTGGCCAGCATCCTAACATGTCTGGTTTTCTGAAAAAGAAATCGTTTCTGGCAATAGCCACCAAAGTTAGGTTTTCAATGCCACATCCCAAGGCAAATTATATTGAAATGAAATATGAAAAGATTGGAATCAGGGCGGCAGCAGGAAACAATCAAACACAAATGATAACATAAACTCCAGAAGTTAGCGACAGCTTTAATGTAACTGAGTATCAATGAAAAATATAAACTAATAAGCAAATCCAATCAGTTCTTCAGTAATGAATCTTTTGTGGTTTATATTTTTCTGTTGTGGATTTTAGACCCTTGCTCATAAACCATCATGCATCTGAGTGGATTTTGCAACATATAATTCTGTCTCTCATAAACTGGTATCCTCAACTTTCAAGCATTTGTTTAGTGATCATTTGAAGTTACAGTGATACTGAAAAAAGTGTCTTATAACCATTTTTCACATTAATGGCCATTGCAGCATCCCCATGGCCACATAATCAAAATTTGGGTGCTTGACAACTGGTACTTATTTATGATGGTTGCAGTGCCATGGGATCATTTGATCATTTTTTTTGCACCTTTTGACAACCAAAGGCAATGGAGGAACCAGATTTACTTAACAATCATGTTACTAACTTAACAATTGCAATGATTCATTTAACAAATGGGGCAGAAAAGTCATAACTAGGGGCAAAACTCACTTAATAATTGCTTAGCAATGGAAATTTTGGTTTAATTGTGGTCATGAGCTGAGGACTAATTGTACAGATTGCACTCATATTTCCATGCATAACAAAAAAATAAACATAAAATGTTTGTGAATATACTTGTGTGTATGTGTGTTAGAGAGAGAAGAGAAAGAAGGGAACATGCTAGTGAATTACCATTCATCAGTAAATGATGGTCATGGAACTGAGTTTGTGGGTGGGTGGGTGGATGAAATCAGCATTCTGAATAAATGCAATCCAGTATGTAATTATTCAATAGAAATTGATATTGCTATTCTGTTAGTTGCCATAAACTGAAGGATGGAGACTATCTAAGATAGTACAGAAAACTTGTTTGGGCCAATCAGGAACTTAAGAAGGAAAGAGAATGAGGACTGATTGATGAGTATCCACTTAGAAAAATATTTGTTTCCAAGAAGTGATTCAAGTATAAGTCTATTCATACATACCATGTATGAATGTAACTTTAAAGTAATTGATTTAATCATTTATGAAGAAAGACTGAGACAATTGTCTGGATTCACACAATATTCTATAACAACTTCTCAAATTTAGGGAATTTCCAGACACAGATTTTAATTTTCAGAATTCTAAGCCAAGGTCCTATTATTATTATCAAGATGGAACATGGGTGTAAAATCTGCCTTAAGTCAAACTCTGCTTTACTTATCTGTGGCTTTTTGTAGTTGCACGAATCAAAGCAAAGTGATTTGCAAGCAATAAGCCAACTGTTGGTCTGTTCCAGTAAGCTGTAAGCAAAACTAAGATATGTTGTATGAATTCAGTCTCTCCACCTCTCCCTCTCCCTCCCTCCCTCTCTCTCTCTCTCTCTCCCCCTCTCTCCATCTCTCTTCCTTTTCTTGAAATTAATGTCAAACCATCAGCCCATGCCAAATAATACATAAATATACACAAGTAAACTAATGAATCTTGAAGTTCCAGATTGTTAGATACTCATAAAAAGCAGAATTTCTTCTTTACATTTCCCAAGAATGCACAAGAACAGCATCCATTTCCTATAAAGTGCTACAATCCTTCAAACAAATTGCAGCAGGATTATTCTCATCATTTCTATAAATACATTTCAGGAAGAGACCAGTGAACAGTTATCCTGTAACACTGACTTTTGATTTAATTCTCGCAGACATCAAGACAGGGGTGGGGATAGTCAACAGGTTCCTTTTTCCCCTTTTCCCATGAAACACTAGAAACAGCTGAATGACTTTTTAAGGAGATGTATTTCCCTCATTTCTTCTTGGGCATGAACCAAACAGGAAAAGTCTTGAATGAAGTTAGTAACACAGCTTCCTCCAGCATTTCAGTCTGAAGTCTAAGCAGAGATTGAATCAGTTCCTCTGTTTTCATTAAACAGCATCTTCAAAAGGAACACTTTTAATAACCCTGGCAGACTACAGTGGTTCTGATTTAGAGTAGCAACTATTGATTGACCAGTTAAAACTTCCGTCCTTTATGAATTGTTCTCTGGAGGTAAGGAAATGGCAAAATCAATGCTCCTTCTTTGCATTTAAGTTCACACTTACAGAACAAAGCAGAATTTGTCACTCTCTGTTCCAAAAGGAAGAGAAATAAAACATTGCTTTGTGAATTTTGAAATGCTAAATGAAGCATTAGCTCCATATTTCATAAGTTGGATCAGCTACTGAATCTTCTTCAGAAACCCCAATAAAATAGCCAAGTCTTCTTCTAATCTAGATCAATGATGATTAAACTTTGACTCAGAATGTCAAAAGTTCATAGAGAAACAATTCTCTGTCTACCCCATTCCCCTACCATAAAGCATGGTGACCACCAAGGCTGGACATGAAATAGGGCCCTAGCCCTACTGTCACCACTGTCATTCCCAAGATTGCCTTGCACCATTTCCCATTGCATGCAAGCCTTGGGGAAATTGACACAATTGCTCGACAGCCCAGCATTCCTTATCCAGTTTGTTGCTTCAGATGATGTTCTCTTTCTGTTGACAGGGCCATGCAGCCTATTCAAAATTGCACCAGGTCAAATGAGAACTTCATTCTTGAAACAGCTTTCCAGAGTGCTTTTTTGCAATCAGTGCAGCCTCTGAAAACTGTGTGAAAGCATGTTCCATTCTTGCACAATTTTCAGAGCTTCCAGAAGCCACATGCTTTCTTGTGTGATTTCTGGAAGGTCCCAAGGTCATGAGACAATTTTCCTCATCTTTGCACAGACTCTGAAAAATTGGATAAGAACAAGATTTTGAGAAGAGTTGTTGAGTATTGTGACACACTAATTTTGACACACATGTCATAGGTTCACCATTACTGTTCTGGATTGTCAGAATCCTTTTCCAAGGGCTTTTTGTCATTTGACCTATATTTCAATAGCTCATTACATTATCTGGATATGAATGTTGTTCATTTTTAATTTAGCTGGTTTAGTACTTCTTCATCTTAATAGTGGACATTGACCCTGTTTGTTTGTTTTGACATTTTGGCAAACTATCTGAAGAGATTTTATTTTTTTGCTATCTGAGGACTGACATGAAGTGGAAGACTTTGTATATCTAGAATATTCAGTAATCTTCAGTTAAAGTTAAATATACAATACAATTTCATTTTAATGAATGCTGTTTAGTGTACATTCAAAGTGACAATAAAGTTATTATTCTATTCTAGTCGAGTTGAGTCGAGTCAAGTTGAGTCGAGTCTAATGTTCCTTTCAGAACATTCTTTCTACATTTTGAAATTTTTATATACTGTTTTTATATATTAAATTTTTGTTTTATGCCACCCAAAGTCAAAAGAGGATGGGGAGTTCAGAAATAAATAAATAAATAAATAAGGTAAATTGATATCATATTATAGAGCAAAATATTGTTCATTGTATAATTATATACTAAGATTTTGAACCTGAAAATACTATTCAGGTAGAGGAATAACCCAGCACAACAATGGAATTAGTTCATTTTCCTTGTTTCATTTTTTAAATTACTATTAAAATATGTTATACTGAGATTCAATTTAGACTCTAAATTCATAAGAAGGAAGAGTGTAGTCTCAAAAGTCTGCTATGAAATTAATTAAATATGAACAAATTTCTTGCAGAGTAAATGCACTTATCATGTTACTAATTCATCAATTTAGTAGATTTTGCAGAAAATACAGGTGATACCTAAAAAGTACAGACATCCCCAAGGGGTGGGGAATTTGTTTCATGCTCTATTGATTTGAATTTGCAATATGATTGATCACAATGCAGCTTCCCATTTGTCTTACCTTACTAATGTGGAATCGAAGGGATCAATAGAACAAGACTGGATAGACTTTCACAGTTCATTTAATATGCTATTTCATACCTGCTTTTTTCTTCATCCTCCTCTGTATGGAGAGGAGTATTTGCCTTCAGAAGTTGTATATGCTCCAACAATGGAATTTTTAAAGAAGAGACTGGACAACCATTTGTCTGAACTGGTATAGGGTTTCCTACCTAAGCAGGGGTCTGCACTAGAAGACCTCCAAGGACCCTTCCAACTTTGTTATTCTATTCTAATTATGTCAAAGTGACAATGAGAGAGATTACATAGATTGGGTCAGGCAACTTTGGCCTATAGAATTAGACTCCTGTGGCAGATCTTTTCCAAATTACCCAAACAAAAATTATCATTGTTATCATCATCTTCTACAATGTTAGATTCCTTTTTCTACTTCATCAGTACTTGTCAAAACAATTAGGAATTAGAGTTTCTAACTGAGAAATGAAGGGCTAATGTAAGTAGCATGGAAAATGCAGACAGTAACTCTAGCTTTGAATTCAGAAATGACCTTTGAAGAGTTTTTTTCTTGAAAGACAGCACAAGACCCCTAAGCCTTTCAAAGGACCACAATCAAATATATACTATGAAGGATTCCCACTCAATAATGTCCAGCAAAAGCCTTTTTATACATTTTTAATGTATTTATCTTTTCCTTTCTTTCCTTCATTTTTATTACATTTTCTAGGCATTTTATCAACCCTGTGTTCCAGGAAGTATGAAAATACTTCTACAATGCCAAATGGTAATGTGCTGGTAGATAAGTGGGACAGAACTGCTGCAGAGCCCAAGGTGTGAGATTTTTTTAAAAAAAATCTTACAAGAGATTTGGATTGAAATTTTGGAAGTCTTGATGATGGTTGTATCAAGTTGAATCAAGCCCCTGGACAAAAGTTACTATACGAACTCTCTAAACTCTGTGGAGTTCCAATCTTCCAAAGTTGAAAAAACTTCAGTCCAAACATTTCCAGGCAGAGATTGTTTTGAAGATTCGTGCCTCTTTTGATTTCCTTCAGATCTCATCTCTTTGAAACTTCCACTGTGAAAACTTTGCAATCCAAGACATAACTTGCCAATCAGAACTCAGAAATATATGTGAGAAGGAATACCAGTGGGAAATTTCTGTTAAAAATGCAGGTTTTCTAGAGAAATTACATTATGACTACATACATTGCTGGAAGTTGCAGACCCAGCAACTTGTTAGGGAAAAATGAAACAGATGCATATTTTCCCCCAGGATTTTTAAAATGAATGTATAAAAAAACTCTACAGATCACAATGATGCTTTACTAGTAATGATCAGAAAAGTATGAGTTGTCTCTTGTTATTGGACTATCTTCAATGGGAAAAACATTTTTAAAGAAATGTTCAATAAATACCAGAATCAGCTGTATGATTCTGATGTTTTTTCTCAGTTAGTTGTTAGTCCTGATTGAGACGTTTATACCCACAACTACCTCCACCTGAGAAACTTATTGTACCATATATTGTATAATTCATATCTCAGAAAGATTCACAAATGAAATACTAATCATTGTATAAACTCAAAAATCCATCTTTTTCTTGTCTTTTGGTGATACATGGACTTCTTCCTCATGGTTTCCTTAGCAAATATAAAGAAATGGTTTGCCAATACCCTATTCCAGGACTAATAAGTACTAATAAAGTCCAATTCTGCTTTACTTTTTAAGATGAGTTAAGATTAACCTCCTTTGGTGAGAAGAGTTAGCTAGCCAGCAACTATTCCATAATCTGAATTAATTATTCTAAAAAAAGTAAATGGCCTCATTATTTGATTCTTATTTTTCTTTTCTCTATATCATCTTTTATTTCTCATTTTTTAAATTATAAATCAGACAATTTCCGCACTATTGAAATCTGTAAGAACTGGCTCTTCTTTGTCTCTGACTGCTTTTTTGGCTTAAATGCAGAATAAAGTGCAATTCAGTTTTCAAAAATCCTGTTATGGACAAAATGTGCAGAAACTAAGCCCAACAAGTTCTATTCTTTGCCTTGGGTATCACAAGGTGAAAGATGTGCCTATAAAGATTTGACAGTTTCTGAATATGAACAGTAGTCCTTATTAATAAATCATAATTATTTAAGTGCCCTTCAGTACAAAGTGCTTAAGATAGCTTTACTGCATTCTAAAACAGAGCAGAATATCAATAACATTTCATAATATAAATTTAGACCAGAAATCTAATTGTCATTAGATAACATCTTCCCAAAGCTAAAAGCAGACAGCATAAGAATAGACTTAAAAGTAATCTGGTATGGAGAACAGAACTTTAGACAAAAACACAAAAAACTATCCTGATAGCAACTGGCATTAGAATTATACAAAAAAGCCAAGATTTTATTTATTTATTTTTTGTCAATTGCTTACAAGATAATAGGTATAAGTAAAAACATAGTTATGAATACATGGATACATATAAGAAAAATAAAAATGAAAGAAACAATAGGGCAGGGATGGTAGGCACCTTGGTGCACTTATGCACACCCCCTACAGTCCTCTTAGGAAAGGGGTGAGGTCAATAGTAGACAGTCTAAGGTTAAAGTTTTGGGGGTTTGGGAAATTGTGTGTCCATCCACACTACTCCTTTTTCAGACTACAAAAAGGGAAAGGACTTCAGACACAAACTCGCAGCCACAGCCCCAAGTGCTCCTACCACTACTGTGACCACTTTGGCTATTTCCACGTCCACTCCTATTCCTCTTTCAGGCCTTCAGATTCTTATATCCCTCCTTCCTGGTGTTGGTTTTTGTATACATTTGCATAACTTCCATTATTGGATAAGGCCTTATTAAGAAGAGCTGTAGTATTCTTACTCATCCAGAACAAAAGAATCATTTATTCAGCAAAAAATCTGCCTAGCCTGCATTTTTCCATTGATATTTTTGTGAATGTAGCCTGATTTTGTACAATTGCATGCACACGCCTAGAGACTAGAATAATTATTGTGGTCCATGAGCATTCCCCCCCCCCCCCAGTTGACATGTCATCAGGCATCAACACATTCCTCAAAGCAGCTCCATTCCTTGGTCCCAATCAGATAAAATGCCTTGCGTGCCTTCCGAAGATTCAGGATCCCTTACAGGAGAAATATGCTGCAGATTAGAGCTTGTTGGACAGAGAGACAGGGGGTTTGAGGAATCAATTTCTGTCATCAGTGTAAGAAAAAGTAATCAAGAGTTGCATCTATATTCTCCCACCCTCCAACAAGTTCTAATCTTCCAGCAGCTTATCGTTTAGCTGACTTAATAAGGCTATTTTGAGGAGTGCAATGTGCCTCATGGGAATATGGCTTGAAAAAGAAAAAGGGAATGAATGAATGAAAGAAAGAGGACTTGGGAGTTGATAGCTGAAGATGTGAAATCCTCATTAATCATGTCTGCCTCTAAGTCAATAATTAAAATCTCAGGGCTTCCCCCGCCCCCCCTTCTCCTTAAGGAGTTCTCCTCTGAGGGGTGACAAATAAAACTCGCTGACAATCAAATTGTCTGGCTTTCATGTTAGAGGTTTAAGGCACTGGGACAATAATTTGGTAGTTTTTATTCAAATGCTTGCCAAATTAATTAGTGGAACTACATGAAAGAGGCCACTTGCTTCAACATTAATCCACTCTGGACAGCTGTGAGGCTCCCTGTTAGAATTAAAAAGGCTAAGTTTTTTCCTTTCTTTCCTAGAACAAAAAGGGTTTTCCCCCCTTTGGGGGGGGGTCTTTTTGTAGATGTCATGTGATGGGAAAGCAGACACCGATGCTCCAACCTATTGAAATCCAGAATGCTCCACGGAAAGCTAATAATATATAGAATGAAAACATAATAAGGATATGAAATATCATGCAACATAATTTCCTAAGAGTTGCCATAAAACTGAAGGTTATGGTAGCTTAATTCAAAATTATCTTTCACCAAGAATCATCCATAGGTATTCAGTATTGGTCTGAAACCTGCTGCTTGCTTGAGCATTTCTACAGGTCTTCAGATGTGCTTTGAAAGCTCTATATATCAGATTCATCATCAAAATCAGAATGATGTGCAAGGATGGATTCTTCTCACCAGTAAGACATAAACCACATTTAAATCATAATAATTAGGTTTACCTAACACATTAAGCAGGAAATAGGCAAACTACCTTAGGGTTTAGCATCTGTGAATCCATCTTATAGTTAGACTGGGTATAAATATATATCCCCATAACACCCTCTATCATAATCTTCATTTCCTTCTAGTTTTCAATTTATTCTTCTATAGGTGAGCCTATTTCTCATAATGGATTCTGACAATAACATTTTGAGTGTGCCCATAAAAAGAAGTTTATAAAATAGTTTAAAGGCCACATTGGACAAGTGTAGGCTACTTACAGAAATAATATAGCTACCTGAAACTTTTCTATAAGAACAAAATTGCTTTTGTCGATTTCGTTTGTCTTCCAGGGATATAAGATTCTTGCTAATATCCTATTTCTCCTTTTTCTCAGAATGTATCTAAAACCTTTGATAAAGAATATCAATTTCTCAGAGCTGACAAATTGTCATTATCAATAGTAGCATTTTATATTTTTCTTTTAAATATCTTGCATACTTTGTGTTTATGTAGTAGAAAATGGTATATGAAAGAAAAGGGGGAGGTTCATTTTTATTCTATATTTATAGGAGGTCTTGCCTGAATTATTTTTTAATTTCATTTTGTAAAAGAATTCATAACTTCTTCCAGGATCATATATGATTACAAAACAGGCGTGAGAAAGGAAGAGATTTTATAATAATTGAAAAACTTATCCCATCAGTATACCGTTATGTAAATTATTCTCTTGCTCTATTTTAAATTCCAAATCAATACAAACATAAAACTTAAGTTCCTTTTTGGATAAATCAGGTACAACTTTCATGGTTAATGACATTCTATCATAATGTTTCTTTCATTTGTTCTTGCAGAATGACTAATATAAAAAATAAAACACCAAATTGAAAATTTTCCCCTCTGATTTCCTCCTCTGAAAGTGTTTCAGGGCAGTCTTGAATAGTCATTTCTTCTGGGGTGCCAGAAGCAAAATTGAAAGGCAGATTTATATTACACAAATAGATTAATGAAATTGGAATTTCATTCGTTTCACAAATAATTTTAGGAGGTCATATAATTTCTGTTCCCATGCATCAGATATTACTTCAGTTGGAATGCATGAGCAGAATATATTTGAAAGACACACCCATTGCTAATTCTCTGTGAGTTTATTTCTGCATTCATTGCCCATCATAGTTTTCCAGCATGTGCTGCATAACTAAAGTATGTTGCAAGTCAACAGCTCAAATAGTTGATTTTTAAAATTTTTGAATCAGTCATGCAGGTCATGGTTGTCCCAAAGGTACATTATCAAGAGGCAACTGGATTTTTTTTCTTGAAAATGTTTCACTTCTCATCAAAGAAGCTTCTCCAGTTCTGAACTGAAGAGGATGAGAAGCAAAATGTCTGAAAGGAAAAGCAAGGAAATTCTAGTTATCTCTTGAAAAAAGCATTTTGAGATATCTTCTACTTTCGTCTTTGGGATATCTTCTTCTTTCATGCTACAATATGGAGTAGAAAATGTAATAGTGGGCTAGTGGCAAAAGTTTGGGGAATATAGGGAAAAAAACATGGCAGCTGTTCCAACTCGTCATTTGGGAAGTGAATAAAGTGTACAGAAGAAATCTGTAGATAAGGTAATCAGTATGAACCCAGCTAAATTACAACTCCTGATCAAGCCAAACCACATCAATTTCCATTTAAATCCCTCAACAATCATGTTAGAGTCAGCTTTGTCCTGTATACATGTAACTTCCAATAATTGACGGATAGTTTAAATGCCATGATATTTAGTCTTTTTACAACCCATTGGCTGAAATATTCTGGCATAACCAGTGAAGTGGCTATTTAAATATTTTTTCAAGTCCTTCTATAACTTCAATGCACATTTTATGGGAGTTGTTTTCTATCACTATTGATCATGTCTGGATATGTCCTTGGATTATTCTTTAGTAGTTTGCCATTGCTTGCTTCCTGGAGTGAGTGCCTGCCTCAAGGTCACCTGGCTGGCTTTTATGCCTAAAACAGGACTAGAACTTACAATCTCCAGGGTTTTAGCTTGGTGCCTTAGGTAACTCCTGATGACTTCCCCTATGGTTATGAATTTGATCTATAGGATCTTTTTTTAAAGTATGAAAATAAAGAAAAAGGGATATGCTCCTTCTAGTTTAGAATAGCAACCTTAAAAAACCTTTCCTAATTTGGCACCTGTAGAATTGATTGGGACTACAATTGTTAGAATTCCTTCCAGTAAGCCAGATTCTGTCCAGATAGTTTTAAAAATTATTTTCTTAGTTTATCATTTTTTTGTAACATGCCCCAATCCAATTGCTCTGGATTGCATTCAACACAGAAAAAAAAAGCAGTGCAAAATATCCCAACACAACTATAGTATCCCCACATCTGCAGGTGCCAAGTTAGAAAAATCTGATCCAGCCCATGATGATTGTGAATGAGTCTGCTTGGGTTTCCAAATCTTCTGCTTATATAGCAAAAACCAATTGCATTGACCCAGTTTTATATGATGCATGGATATTTTCATTTTCAGTGCAAAAAATGTTATATGTGTGTGTGTGTGTGTGTGTGTGTGTGTGTGTGTGTGTGTGTATGTATGTATATTCACTCAAAAAGTCATTTAAAGAACATTTTAAAAAGAAATAACACTGCAGATACTGAAAGTGACAATATGAAAGATATTTAGTTCTGTAAATCTCTTAAGGCATACAAAGGCCTGTAAATGGAAAAGCTTAGCTAGGTGACTGTACCCTAGCTCATAGAAAATCTTAGGTTACTGAGGATTATTCTACCAGCAAAAGTAAAATGTGATGCCAATAGTTCCCATTATTAGCGGTATTAACTAGCTCTCCAGACATAATAGAGTAGGATTATTACCTAATACTTAAATGTTCTTTCTGAGCTCTAAAGTATGACATTTTCATATCTCTGGCAGAGAAATGGGAGACATGAAATGACAAATATTATATCCTTGGTGAAGACCTGGTCTGGGATGTCTTATCAGGGCTGGAGGTGATTATGGCAATCTCTGAGGGTATGTCATATTAGTCAGGAATATGGAATCATTAGTTTGAAATCTGTATGAGAATTTATCTGTGGAGATTGTATTAAAAAAACCAAAGATATTTGCAGAATTTATATGAGAAGAAAGAAAGAGTACATATTTCCTGTTCAATTAAATTAAATGGATAGTGAAAACTTTAGAAATTCAACTGAAATGTGAGGTTAGGATCATCAAGTTGCCTTCTGCAAAGTTTCAGGTCCTTAATAATGTTTGGAACCTGTACTCAGCTGGATAACTTTGTTACAGTAAGAACTCTACAAATCAATTCATTGATTCATTAATTTTTGCAATCGTCAGCATAGAAGAGATATTTAGACTGGAGGCTAGAATATATAAAGAATGGTTGCTGGAATTGGGTATGTCTAGTTTAACAAAAGGAAAGACTGGGAAGGGGTGAGATGATGGCAATGTTCCAGTGTTTGAGAGGCTGCCAGAAGAAGAGGGGGTCAACTATTCTCCAAACACTTGAAGGAAGGACAAGAAGCAACAGATGGAAAGTAGTCAAGGAGAGAAGCAACCTAGAACTAAGGAGAAATTTCAGCCAGAACAATTAATCAGTGGAACAAATTGCCTCCAGAAGTTGTAAATGCTCCAATACTGGAAGATTTTACAAAGAGATTGGAGAACAATTTCTCTGAAATAATATAGGGTTTCTTGCCTGAGCAGGGGGTCCTTTCCAACTCTGTTATTCTTTTATTTTTTATCAGTTTATGTAGTCCCATGCCAATAGATTACCTCATCATGTAGATGTTAAGAACCTCGTAAGATGTTAAGAACCAAGAGGAAGGCACAAAGCTGATGTGTAGGACTACACCTCTCCCCTGTAGGAAGACCAACTAGAATCAGTCCGCGATGAAGGAAGACACTACAGCATAATGTCTCCTCACTCTTAATCCATGAAACCAGTTCAGAAGAACACCATACTTAATTTTACTGAATGCTAGTAAGAGATCAAGGATGGTACGATTGCACAGCCCCCATTCTAAAGGCCATCTACTGTAGTGCATCTTACATGGGATTGCCCTTGAAGACCAATCAGGCACCACAATTGCACCAGAATGTAGCTACAAAGCTCTGCTTTATGACTCTCAATTGACTTTGAGGTGCAATTCAAAGTGTTGAGTATCACCTATAATGTTCTCCATGACCCTTGGCTACTTGAGAGGCCATCAGTTTCAATATGTTTCCGCTTATCCATTTAAGTCAGCTAGAATGGACTTGGTCTCTTTCCTGTTAATTAAGCAGTGTTACTTTAGGACCCAGAAAGTATGTCTTTTCAAAGATAACTCCTGCCCTGTGAGATGACAGCCCTCCTGGGGAGCATAGAGCTCCCACTCTTTTGATTTTCTGCAAAATGTTAAAACCTCAATGGTTCTTCCAGGCTTGTTGAGCATTTTTGTTGCTGTTGTTTAGTTTTGTTAGCTGTACCAATAAAGGAGCATATTTGTAGCTCAGGGTTGAAATAAAAGGTCCTTGGTGCTCTCTGAGCTTGGTTGTTTTCTTTCAGAAGTTTCATTATCCAAAAACTAAGTAACATCATCAGTGCCAATAGCACTAACCAAACTCAGAGAGCACCAGGGAGCTTTAATTTGTCAGTTGTATTCTTTTCTTTGATGTTTTCTTTTTCTAATAATAAGCCACCCAGAGTCATTGCAGAGTTCGAAAACCTCAAAATTAAAATAATAATTTAAAATAAATTAATAAAATAAATTAAATAAACCCAGAGCAGAGACATTATTTTATCCAATGAATGCCTCACATGGTCCTTGTTGCAGCCCTGCCGATATTTTTCCAGCCCCTCCTTACCCAGGGTCAACTTAATAGGTAGGCTCCTGGTAGACTATCTGTGGATAAAAGCAGAAAAATAATTAGGTTTTGTCACTCTTATCGCCATGGGGTAATCCTTAGCCAACTGTTTTTACCCTGCTTTTTAATCTAGTTCATTCTTCATTCTCCTCCATAGCCCTCTCTGCTGCTCTTCTGTTAATATATATAGACAATAAAAGGTACAATTATTTTATATGTTTTCTCCTCAAATGAATGCTCTAAAGAGTCTACAACTCTCATTTTAGGGCTGACAAGTGATTTTAAAAGGGATTTCTGTATGGGCAGTTTTTCCCATGTTAAGATGTGTTGTGTGTCTTCACATGGGAAAACTTGCCTATACAAAAGAGAGAACAAAAGAGGGAACCATTCTGCTGTACTTCAGTTCTTCTGTATCTGGACTCTCAAAGGATCAACAGTCTCTTTCAGGAACAGTGAATGTTCCTACAAATCTCTTCGCTTGCCTCTTACATGCTGGCCATCCTGATTAGCAGAGGCTAAAATGCCATTTTTAAAATTGCTTATATTATCCTGTTAATACATTTGGTCATGGAATACATCCCTGAAATCAAAGCTAGCCCATTTAGAAAGACAGCAATATTAAATTGGATCAGGATTCTGAAGCATCTTAGAATAGAAATATAATAACTATGCAATGTCAGGACACATAATAAAAGCCTGGAGGCTGTATTGTACCTAAGAAGACCAAGGATAGTTAATTTACTGTGCCTAAACACAACACAACAGTCAACAAATTGGATTATTATTGGATCCACTATACTCTCATGCGTTTATTCCATAGATAGTATCCACAGGGATTTTTATTATCTTGGGATGATTTGAGTGAAAACAAATCCATTACTTCTTGTGCGATTTCTCATATGGCATCATCTGTAATTAAGCAATAGTGGTACAAACCAGCTGGCTTCTTTACTTAGCATATGGTTGAGAATTACTACCTGGAGTACACAATGTTGGCAAAGTGATATATGATGTTATTGCAATGCTTCTGTATTTTCTAATTATCTGCATGTTTGAAGGAGCTGACACAGCAAGGGTGTTGTTAGCCTTCATTTTCTGAATGAATGCTGTTCCCCCCCTACTTTGTTTGTTTAAACTGGCATCAATCTTTATTCCAGAGGGTGCTTATCTTTCAGCTGTTGCTTGAGATGAAGAACAGCATTTTAAGTACATGCACACACATACATATGCAGTATATAAAACATACATTATTAGATATAGTTGCATCCTGGACAGTAACATTCTGATTAATATATGTTGAACCAAAAACTTATCTTGCTTTACAATTAAAATAAATGTCAAAATTAGAATTATATACTTAGAAGGACCTTGGGGAGTTTCTAATGCAATCTTTTGTTTGCTCAATGCAGGAAATCTTATACTAACCTGAAACACCACTGTCCAGTCTTTGTGTGAAAATCTTCAGGGATGGAACACACAGATAACTCTAGGGGGCAATGCTTAATAGTTCTCACAGAAATTCCTTATTTCATATGTGGATCTTTCTTTGTTAATCTTCCAACCATTGGTTCCTGCCTTGCCCTCTGTTCTGACCTAAATCCTTTTCCAATAAAACAAATACGAACCAAAGGGAACAGAAACCTTTTAATGATTCTTATGAATCCCCAATTAAAAGGCTGCTGCAAACTAATTAACTTTGATAAACACAAGCCTAACCAAAACTGTGTGAGGCTGCCAAGAATCACAGATAAGAAATATTTCACAACACAAAGGCCTTCAAATACAAACTTAAGATACTGCAATGTCCACGAGGCTAGAGTTTCAATATGTTTTTGCATCCTACAAAGAATGTCTGATTCACAGCTGGATTTTATCTTCTTGAAGGAGGGGCCATTACCTTGCAGTCTTACTCCCGAGTCGCCCATGCTGCTACAGCTGCGCTTTCCTATGAGCAGCCCTGCATGCACGTGTACTTGGCACAGGCTCCTCGGGAACCTCATCGCTGTTGCTTGCCCCCACAATCTCTGAAGGCAGCAGTTCACTCCCTAATGATCCTGGCCCCTCATCTGAGTCCTCGTTCTCCTCAGCCATCTGCACCTGCTGCCGGTTAACACCCTCATGAGAGTAAATTCTTCTTACCTGGCACAATCTTTGAGTATTTGAAGATTGCTATCACAACTTCCCTTAGCCCAGGGTTGTCAAACTCATGTTGTCACATCAGCCTCATGTGACCTATTGGGACTTTTCCCCCCTTTGCTAAACCAGGTAGGCGCATGGCCAGCACATGATGTATCCAGCTCATGGGCCAGGAGTTTGACAGCCCTGCCTTACCTTTTCTTCTTTAAGTTAAAATGATTCAATTTTAAAACTGTTCTTCATTTAGCCTACAAGCTCCTTACCATTTTCATTACTTTTCTCTGTACTTTTTCTGGTCCTTTGGCATCCAGCTTATATTATGGCAAGCAGAACTGGACACATTATTCTAGAGGTGATCTGATCGGTGCATCATAGAGAATAACTTCTATGGCATTATACCACTGTTGAGTCAGCCCAAGACTGTGATCGCTCTTTTGATGAATCTGTAGTTTAATAGGACATCTAAACTGCCAACTGACAGCTAACTCCATCCACAGCCTGGGAGTTCGATCATGAATGTGTTCAAGGTTGACTCAGCTTTCCATCCTTCCGAAGGAAGGACCAGATTGTTGGGAGCTATAGGTTGACATTGTAAACCACTTAGATTTGGCTGTAAAACACTATGGGGCAGTATATAAGTCTAAGTGCTATGCTATTGCTAAATTATAATCAAATTTTGATCCTTTGTTTGTGTATTTATATTTTGTCTTTACTTTGTATAACTCAAGTTGGTGAACATACTACTCTTACTTCCCATTTTCTTCACAATAGTAACCATGGGCTGGACTGAGAGAGTGTGACTGTCCTTAGTGCTCTCTCAACTTCACTGCTTGTTTGCAAATATTTTATTACCCAACTAGGTAATATCATCAGCATTAATGAGCGTTGGATTTCTTCCCTGTTTATATACAGTAGCTTGCCCTGCTATTGTTAGCAACAATGTGATTTTTCTTGATTAGGGTATTGTTTTTTGCTTGTTTATTTGTCTGGCGTTGATCCTTGCTTATCTGGCTTAGGCTGCTAGAAAGGATGTATTTGAAATTTTGGTTTCCTTCTTAGCTTTTTTTATTTTCTCATGAATGCTGTGTATGTGTGCTATGTGTCTATTGATGGCTGATTTGTCTGAATACCAAGCTTCTAGGAATTCTTTATGTTTTTAGATTTAGCTTTGTCTAGGATACTCACACTTTTCCAATACAAATTATCTTTGGGTCTTCCCATGCATTATAAGATCGTGGTTGGCTTAAAGTTATCCAGTTGCCCTAAACTATTATGCCAAACAAGCTCTGTTTTATGGTTCATTTAATGTTTCATGCAATGCGATAATCCTGGTATAAGATAGTGTCCTCTAAAATGAAGTGTATTTTACAAAGGAATATTTACCTTGTATATATTTGGAAATGTCACACTTCTTATATGCTGTTGTACTTGCAGAAGTGGAGACTAGGAATTCCTTAAGACTTCAGTCTTCACAGAGTTCTATCTGGAAGAGTTGGATCTGGTAATACTGCACCAGATTTCATTTTTTTTCCAAAAATGGTTGCGCAACTCCCATCTCAAATTATGTGCTTCATACCCCAGATGAGCACTAAACAGGCAACCTATTAAACAAGTATTTAAAATATGCATTAGAACTGTTACATGATGCATGTTGCAAGAGGAATTTTTAATAGTAGATATTGTACAAATGATATATAGATAAATAGACATGAAAGTGATAAGGACTGAGACAGACAAATATACTTTTTTCCCATCTGCAGCTAGGCTCTGATCATACAACTTGTGCAGATGTACCATGCTCAGATTTTGAGGATGTTCTTTTTTTAAAAAAATTAAGCAGATGTGTTTTGTTCAAATTGAAATGTTTAAAATTTCCTATTCAACTATTAACATAGTCTGATTCTCCCAGGTATTGTGGAATTAGACAAAGTCAACTGAATGCTACCATATTTTGTGAAAGGTATGAATAAAAGCCATAGAATAGTTAGAATATCTGAGAATATCTGATATTTTACAGAATGGTAGTGAAGCTACAAATCACATATTTCATATATCTGGTTGCATTGATGATGTTACCTAGCCAGGTAATGAAACGTC
The DNA here is from genome assembly GCF_900518735.1 of Pseudonaja textilis. The sequence goes on from NW_020769353.1 coordinate 4,191,045, forward strand.
TGCAAGAAAACAACCAAGCTTAGAGAGCACCAAGGATCCACAGTTCAGCCCTGAGCTACAGCTACTCTCTTCTGATCATATATTTTATTTTGTATTTATTTTTTTATTTTATCAAACACTTAGAATATAATAGAAATAAGAATAAACACAATAAACTACAAGAAATACTAACTAATAATTGGGGACAATAGGACAGGGACGGTAGGCAAGATTATGCGCTTATGCATGCCCCTTACAGATCTCTTAGGAATGGGGTGAGGTCAATAGAGGTTAGTTTGAGGGTTAAAGAGTGGGGGTTTGAGCAGGTGACAACAGAATCAGGTAGTGAAACCCAGACATTGACCAATCTGTTGCTGAAATCGTACTTCCTGCAATCAAGTTTGGAGTGGTGTACATTAAGTTTATATCTGCTGTGTGCTCTTGTGTTGTTGTGGTTAAAACTGAAATATTCATAATTGGTAAGACATTGTAATATATGGTTTTATGTACTGAACTAAAATCCAATCTTAGTCGGCATAGTTCAAAGTTGTCTAAGCCTAGAATCTCAAGTCTGCTGATGTAGGTGTTCTGTGGGAACAGAACACTCTTCTTGTAAAATACTTCTGGACTCGCTCAATTGTATTAATGTCTGATATACAGTGCAGATTCCAGACAGTGGAGCTGTATTCAGGTATTGGTCTAGCAAAGGTTATATATGCCCTAGTTTGCAAATCAGTATTACCAAGAGGAGAAGCTTTGTAAGATTAGATTTTTGGCAATGCTGTTGATATCTTGGGGAAGGCTGTAAAACTCACAGCCCACGGATGGATGTGTCATGCGCTGGCCATACCAAAACCCAGTTTAATGAAGGGGGGGAAATCATGATACGTCATGTGACCATGACATGGTGATGTGAGTTTGACATTCCTGATCTAGGGTTTCATGCAAGAGCCTTTTCTTTTCTAAAATATGTCCTCTGAGCTATGAAATATTTTCTCATGTTGCTCTCATTTAACTGAGCATATTCTACCTAATCAAGCTTGGACATAATGAATGCCCCCCCTTCAATTGTGTTGCTGAAACTGATCAGGTCAACATTCAGCGGGACAATTTTTCACCTTTTTTTATTTTAAGGAGTCCTCAAAATAATGCAGAAAGATCAGTTTCACAGCCTTGGTGACTCACCACTACATAGCCTGAAACTCTCAAGGGTTGATTATTTTAATTTTTAAATGTAATTTATGGCTGCAAAAAATTCTTGCCTACCTTCTTTTAAGCTTTGCATTTGCATAATAGTCCACAAGAATGTAAGCAGACTACTGTTAACAACAATGATAAGCAGGAGAACTGACTGATGTATCTGTGACAGATGCAAGGTTTTCTCCCTGATGGCTCTCTGGATTAGAACTCCAATTAAAATTAATTCCTGAAAGAGTCTTTCATTCCTTAAGTGGCACTGCTTTGCAAAAGGGGCAAAAAAAAAAAAATACTCCCCCAACCTTAGGCTGGAATTATTGAAGGATATATTAAGAGTTGGCAAACAATCCAGACAAGTCAATCCTTGTGGAGGGTGGATGGATTACAATAATACAGAATACTTTAGTATTAGAATAATATGAAGTTAACCTTTGTTTATTATTTTCCAGGTGAAAATGAAAGCAGAAGAACTGGTGTGAAGTCCAGATAATTTCCTGCTTTCATGTTTGACAGGCTTCGATCTATAACACCAACCAGAATCAATACAACTGTCTCTCCTTAAGTTTTCTTCCCAATAGAAAGTCAGGTATGTGTGTGAGAGTGTGAATGTGTGTGTGTGTGTGGGGGGTGTTGCTTAAATAACTAGAGTGTATTTTAGGTCTTATTTGGGATTGCCAAGTGATGAGATTTCTATTGACATGCATGTCTTTTTATGAGATGCAAAATGGTTCTTTCTATCCACAGGCATAACAGGCTGAGCTGAGGCCATATTTCAACCACTAAGTATCAGATTTCCTGCCTACAGTAGCTGGAAGACAAATGTTCTGGGATCTTTTAATAAAGCTGTTTTGACATAGAAGAATTCCTTCCATAATGCTGGTTTACCGAGGGAGGAGAAAGAAACAGGGAGGAGGGAGGGAAGGAAGCAGTACCTCATGGGATTCAAGAGGTTGAAAAGTTTCACCTGCCTGTTTTTCACGATAATTGATACCTTCCCAATTTATCCAGTTTCCTCTTTCCTATCCTGTGGTTGCAATGAACTCACTTGGCTATGAGTTTCCCCGTTCAATTTTTATTAAAATTAAATAGAACTCAAACTGTAACAGTGTCAGAAATTGGCAAGTTCTTTTTGTGGGAGAGTTCTCTGGAGAACACAGATCTGTTGGTTAGTGTAAAAATATTATAATTATAATAGAAAATAATTACAGAGATGGGCAAAGCCACCCCATAGCTAGTTGCTTCCTACCAGGATAAGATTCTGGGGGTATGTGGTGTGTACCTGTGTGAAAGAAAGGCAAAAAAAAAATCAGGTTAGCCACCTTTAGACAAGCAACAAGCAGAGTTACAGACAAAGAGGGCCCGCTGAAAAAATTCTTAATTTTCTATTTACACCCCACCGCCCCCTTGTGGTCACAAGATACTGCACAGACAGTATCATTGGATTTACAGATCTAATAAAACTTAGAATATTTTAAAACAAAATTCTTTTGAACATACCAAAGCCGCAATAAAGGCCTCAGAAGGGACTTAATTAGTTTTGCAGCTACCTGTGGAGGGCTGTGCTTGCCAAAGGGGGGAAAAATGCTAAATTTCATCTAGAATCCATTATTCCAGCTTCAAATTTAGAGATAGGCAAATCTTTAGTTCAGTGAAGGTTTAGGTCAGAGGTCTCCAAACTTGACAACTTTAAGACTTGTGGACTTCAATTCCCAGAATTAGAATGCCCCCCCCCAGATGTTTCATGAAGCAATATGGCTGCCAGCTTCCTTCATCTCTATAAGCAGCACTTCCAGGTCCCAGAATGGCCTTCTGCAAAATATTTATTCCCATCAAGTAGTCCTCATTTAATAACCACTCTGTTCAGCATCTGTTCAAATTTACAACACGACTGATAAACTTAACTACCGATCCTTGCACTCGTATCCATTGCAGCATCCTCTTGATCAAAATTCAGATTCATTATGAGAATAATGGTTATAATTATGGTGTGTATAATATTATGTGTATTCAAAAGAGACTTGATACAGACTGCTGTTGCAGAAATGGAAATGTTATGTACGATAAAGGAAAATGTACAATAAAATACAATAATAATAAAGAAAAATTCAGATATTCTGCAATCACTATGTGTTTATGACTGTCACAGAGTCCTGCAGTTACACAATCACCATTTGCACACTTCACAATTGGCTTTTAACAAGCAGAGTCAATGAAGAAGCCTGCAGTAAAATTGCAAATCACAAGTCATGCGATGTCCCACTTCATGACTTTGAATGATTCACTTAACAACTGCAGTGAAGATGAGGGGTTAAGTCTGTTGTGATGACATGATGTCTCATATAACAATCATATTACATAGCTAGAGAGTTGCTGATCCCAACTAGAGAGAGAGAGAGAGAGAGAGAGAGAGAGGCAGAGAGAGAGAGAGGGAGGGAGAGAATGAATCTTTCCCAGGGGATAATATTTCTCTTTGTGGTACCCATATTTATAACAGCTTAAAATGCCTCTCAATCTTTGAGGGACAAATAAGCAGGGCTGGCTCAAGACATTTTGTTGCTGAAAGGAGAAGTTGGGACTCCCGTCACATATAAAAATTGCTGGTTGAATTTTCTTCGATAATGGATTATAGTTCAAGGGTGCTAGACAGCCTACCTACCAACTCAGAAGGAGCAAGAAGAGGAAATAATAGGAAGATTTTTGGGTACAAACTGGTAACCAGTACTGATATCTCTGAATAATGATTGGATTAGTTCTACAAAGAAAATACTGAAATAGCTGTTACTTAGTTGCATAGGCATGAGGTAAAAATTTGGAGCACAAAATTTTTAGATGAGTTGACTGCTATAATAAGCTGTTTTAAATAACATCCTATGTCCGTAATGCAACACCATTCTTAAAGTTTGAGATAAATGACATGATGCTTCGCATACAGGCATGTTGCAACTGAGGTAAATTTCATCTGTTCGTTGTCAGCAGTAGAGTTCAGATAAGAGATTTTATTTCTGAAATAAAAGCCATGGACATGTTAGAAGAACTTTACAGAGACTGTGGAAGTTTTGTTAAAAAATAATATTTCTGAATTAAGGACTTCACACTCTCACATTCTCTCTCTGATCTGAATACACATGATTCACCCCTTAAATGCATTTAATTGTGTTTCAGGCAACATATATTTCTGTTGAGGACAATCACACTTTAGGACAAGCAATGAGTCATTGAACAATGTGAAAGTCCTGATTTAGCCCAATCAAGTGAGACATGAGTCAATAGATTCCTGAAGGTCAAAAAGGAGAAGTTTGATCTCCTTCCTGATTTCATTACTTTGTAGTAGTAGTTGTTCTTCTGTTCTTCAAACCTCTTGGCTGAAATCTTTTACGCTTGGAAAAAAATGCCTGTTGATATGGTGGCTCTGAGTGCTGCATTTTAATTTTAATTTTAACCTATGAGGAAGCCCTTTCTTTCAGGCAATCTTCAATCAGTCCTCTTTTTAATACAAAAGTATCAGTGAATGCCTCTATTAAATGGAGATGATGAGATAAAACTCATAATGGAGAGATAGCACATTCAAGGTGACAGTTTCATTATCATATACTAAATTAATGTAGCATTAAGAATTATCAGATCATTAGGACCATAGCTCATATCACTGATTAATAGACTGCAAAATATTACTTTGTAAAACAAAACTGTTTTCTCTTTTTAGATGTATTGCAGGAGAAAAATGGCACAGCTGATCATATATAATTGGTGTTTAAGGTGTGCCATTCACAATGTGGCAGCAGACGTTTTTAAGGGCAGAACTTATTTATCCCCAATAAATTTCTTGCCCCCAAAACACAAAACAGGAGAGGGTACTATAGCCTGCAAAAGGCTACCAATAGGAAGTTTTGCGTTCCTGATTTGAATCATAATCTGTTGAGTAACACAAAATAGCTAGCTTAAGTGTAAAGTTGATCCTTTTTATGGCAGCTGTTGTATGTCTGTAATAAAGCTGATAGCTATGAATCTTATGACACTACTTCATAAATCTTCAGTCATGCTTTACAAACTTCAATGACTCTGCTCTTATTACATGTTAGAAGAAAATCAGATACCAACATAATGGGGAACCCAGCCATACTGAACAGAGGCAGGAAGTTTCCAACTTTAACTGGAATTAGTCCCAGATGAAGGCTGCACTAAGTCTTCCAGTCTCAATTCTCTAAGCTAGTCCAGAAGCATACAGTGACTAATGAATTAAAGATTGTGGAATGATCCATTCCATCAGTGGATGGAGAACTCTATCCTGGTCACAACATGAGTAATTCATAAATAGTATCTGTGCCTTATTAATACTGTATTCTGATGTCAAAGGGGATCAAGATAATTCATTTCCTTCAGAGTCTTCTAAAGTTGTAGCCAACCACTTTTTCAACAATGTTTTCTAGAAAAAGAAGATGTGTTGGAAATTTTCCAGTGATAATTTCTTGAGGATAGGATGGGACACCACGTTCTTAATCACAATCTCTTCACTCACTACTGTTTACCATCACTAAGAGATGAATGTACCACTATTTAGATGCAGCCAAGTGGATCTTCTTAGCCAAGCAGCAAGAACATGGATCTAATAAACAAGTGTCCACCTTCAGAGCTCTGAAGATCCAATCTACCTCCTAAGGACCAACAGGATAAAATTATTTCCAGATAATTATGCCAGACTATATCTCAGCCAGCTTAACAGAACCTTCAACAGATGCATTGACTTGACCTCACAGCAGCCCTTCAGATTATCCTCTGACTCATCTTTCCTAAGTGGGACCAGATAACTTTAAATAAAGTTATAGATAGCAACCTGCAAATATAGGAAAGCAGAGAATCTTAGTTTATCCATTTTAATAAAGGATATTAATCTGTTTTCTCAAATTCATTATTTTACTTTCTCCAGCAGTGATTCATTTCTTCTGTTGTTGCATCTTCCAAAATTCCTTCAGGATCCATAAGGGTGGGGGGAGAGAGAAAGAAAGACAGATAGAGAGAGAGAGAGACAGAGAGAGACAGAGACAGAGAGAGACAGAGAGCGAGGGAGGGAGACAGACAGTGAGAGACAAAGAGAGAGACAGAGAAACACACAAAGAGAGAGAGAGAGACAGAGAGTGAGAGACAGAGAGTGAGAAACAGGGAGACAGAGAAATACAGAGAAAGACAGAGAGAGAGAGAGACAAAGAGAGAGACACAGAGAAAGAGAGAGACAGAGAAAGAGACAGAGAGTGAGAGACAGAGAGACACACACACAGAGAGAGACAGAGAGACAGAGAGAGCAACAGAGAGAGAGAGACAGAGAGAGAGACAGAGAGACAGAGACAGAGAGAGACAGAGAGTGAGAGACAGAGACAGAGAGACAGAGAGTGAGAGACAGGGAGACAGAGAAAGACAGAGAGAGAGAGAGAGAAAGAGACAGAGACAGAGAGAGAGAGAGAGAAAGAGACAGAGAGAGACAGAAAGAGAGAGACACACACACAGAGAGAGACAGAGACAGAGAGAGAGAGACAGAGAGACAGAGACAAAGAGAGACAAAGACAGAGAGAGACAGAGAGTGAGAGACAGAGAGAGAGAAAGAGACAGAGAGAGACACAGAGAGAAAGAGACAGAGAGAGAGAGAGAGAGAGAGAGAGAGAGAGAGAGAGAGAGACAGAGACAGAGAGAGAGACAGAGAGACAGAGATAGAGACAGAGAAACAGAGAGACAAAGAAAGAGAGACAGAGAAAAACAGAGAGATCAAGAGAGATCATGCTGTTGTAATCCAATCCAAGGCTGAAATCACCTTGCCATTTCTAGAATTAAGAGCTCAGTTGAACCATGTATTACAGGGGTGTCAAACTCGTGGCCCATGAGCTGGATCTGTCACACGCTGACCCCTGGTTTGGCAAAGGGGAAAAAAGATAATGCATCATGTGATTACATGATAATGCAAGTTTAACATCCTTGATGTATCAGATCATCAGGAACATGCCTAAGCATCTTATGAAGCTCAGTAGGGTCCAGACAGTCAGATAAAAGACAAGAAATACAAGATTTATGTCAGCCTTGTGAGGCAGATCAGGTAGGAAACATGACCTGTTGAGCTAATCATATTTTATTGTAAAGCTGCATTGACAAATCTTATAAGTCTGGAAGCACAGATCTCCCAATTTCTCCTTCAGAGCCTAAGAAACTAAATATAATGTCTTCTGAGCCACTTGTCCTTCAGATTACCGGATCTGTGATTGTTGGCATCTCTTATCTATTCCCTTGACAATGTGTCTGCCCAGCAGTGGTGGTATTCTATTGGTCTGACCCGGTTCTGCCGAGCCAGTAGCGGCAATCAACAGCGGAGACTGAACCAGTTCTCTGGGCCATTCTGCTGTTGGGCCCACCAGAGTTCTCATATTCACCTTTATCCGCTGTTTTTGAAGTGCAGCTGCTTTACGCGGTACAGCAGAGTGCTGCGCAGCAGTTGCTGAAGTGACCTGGAGAGTGCAGGCTTTCAGGAGGTGAGTTGGAATGCCTCTGCACCTGTGCAAACACCTCTGTGCCTGGGCAAAGTGCATGTTTAGCGCGCACATGCACGCAAAGTGCGCCCACCAAGCTGAACTGGTGATAAAACGTTTTGAATCCCACCAGTGCTGCCCAATCTCTGAAGATCATTGTCACATACCATTACAGATACTCACCTTCCTGATATCTCAGACCATGAATGAGGTTAGGTCCATGGTATCCATGGTAGCAATGAATTCCTAAGACCAGAACTGTAACAGCAATTGCATTTTTTCCTTGAAGCCCAACTTTACAAAAAGGATTAACATTTATTTCTCTGTGTAACAGCATAACTGAAAGTCTTTCTTGGAAGATAATAGCTACCCCATTCTTAAAAAAGCTCTCGTCAATTTTATTACTTTTTGTAGACAAAAAGTGAGTTGCATATTCAAGTATCATTTCCCCTTGGAGGACCTTAACCATGTCATTTTTTTTTTATTTCTTGTAGAAAAATTAGTTCATCTTTGCAACATTGCCAACATTGTGGGAACAGAGAAATCTGGAGTTGCTTTCAAATTGATAGATTATTTTTTTCTGGAATTGTTCCAAGTGGAATATTACTTATTAGGCCAAGGAATGTAAACTTAAAGAAAATGCATGCAAGTAGTTTTTCTGATACAGACTAGACTGCTGATTCTCCAAAATTTCAGCTTTTACATTCTGTGATTCTAGATGGTGAATTCTTTGATTGAGCAGAAAATTGAATTCTCAAAGGTATTATTCTATGATATAATCTTCAACTCCAGTTTAAATTATGGTGATCTCATAAATATATCCAAATAATTTTCATGGCAACAATACACAAAAAAAAATATTTTTCTCCTGCTGTGTTTTTCCATATTAGATGCAACCTACAGTCTCTTGTAGAAATTTCTTCACATTCTTTTCTATACAGAAATATATATATAGTTTTAATTGTCAATTATCTAGGCCTGCGCTGGGAAAAAAAGGAAGCGTGATAGTCAAAAGAGGAGAGCTTTTCCTAGTTTAAGAATTGAATTAATTAAAACCTGTTCTTTCGCCTTTTTTTTCTTCTTTTGGCACTGTAAATTTGCAAAATGCAATTGTAAGAGAACAAAACACATTTCCCAGAAAAGAGCATTTGCTCTTGCAGGAATATTGCATTAAGCTAATTTTTTGTCACTAGGAAATATAGTTCTACAACCAGCCCATCACCACTAAGTATATCAGTTCTCATTTTTGTTGATTCTACTGTTGCTGGGTCACACTTCTCATTTGTTAAGAGCTAAAAATATAACTCCATTTCTTGTCTGCAATGTTCAATTTTGTTAGTGAGAGGTGATTATAAATACACCAAGTTCACCACAGGTAATACTATTTTACTTGCATTATCTCAACAGTTCAGCCCTTTAAAAAATTCAGCAAGGGAAAAAAATTGGGTTAAAAGCAGCTTTGAACTGAAGCTTATTGGGAAAGGTTAACTGCCAGTGATTACTGCTCCTGCTGTCATATTACTGAATTGTACTATGTAATACACAGATGCCAAATCTATTCTTTTGACAATAGAAGCAGAGAGATGGCTAGAGTATAACGTTAAAATTTTTAAAAATAAAATAAATTTAGAATATAAATGTATCAAAAGGTAATATATGTTTTAAAAATTATAAATATCGGATTTTTTTATTACTACTGCATGATTTCTAAGGTTTTCGCCCCATCCATTTTTCCTTGATAATCTAAGAACAATTTGGAACTGTAGGATAAAACCAAATATCCACTGAAACAGGAAGGGTTATTGGTAGGGAGAGGGCAGGATGTTTAACAAAAGAAGTGGCATGTACTCTGAATTAAAGTCTGGATTGCTTTGCAGAATAGACAACCCCTGCAAAAAAGTGACTTTGAAGAGTAGATGCTGCCCAGCTGTCTTGAGAAAAGTCTGATCATATTTCACAAAGACTAAAGTGGAATGTTGAAATGGGGGGATTCTCTTTATGGAATGAAACAAACAAGTAACAGTGTTCAATTAAGTTAGATACCAACTTTGATTTAGACAAGTTTTTTCCTTATTTCAGATTTTTCCAAACTTTTCTCAGCAAAGATTCCTTAACAGATGGCAGGTGACATAGAGGCTCCGTCTTTGTTTCTACATTATCTTTCATGTAACAAAGAGAAGGATCAGATATTGGAGAAAGTAATAACCAAGATGCTTATTTTCAGTTCATTCATTTGGTTATGTATAAATTACATTCAGGAGATAATATTTGTGCCTTCCCTAGCATCACAAAGGCATATGCTGCTCAACACTTTTAGAGTCATCCCAGCATTGTTACTCACAGCTAGATTAATTAAGTACACAGAGTGCTGGTGAACCTATGTTCCATTCTGATTGTACAGAATTCACACAATGCTTGCTAGTGCCAGGGTGTTGCCTCATGCACATGCCCAGTTTAATATTGCTTAGTTGAAAGAAGGTGCTGAAGTGTTCAATCAGTCAGCCCCATCACTTAATCCAATTCCCTCATTCAGTAAAAGATCCCTGAGAAATGAACTATCAACATCTGTTTAAACCTCTCCTGTAAAGAATAGATGCATCCCATTGTAAACATCTTTTACTTTTAGGGTATTTTACCAATGGTTTATTCAAACTTTTCATCCTCCTGGCTAAATTCTACATCTTTGTTGCAATGGCATTCAAGACAGCTCCATTTCTCTGTAGCTGTCTACATTTTCATTGTAAGATAACTAGATTATTTGAGATTGATTGCCACTCCAGATACTTTTTCATGGAAAAGTAATCCTTAAATGAGGTACCGATTTAACTGGGTGCAATACCATGCATCACATGAACAATACAGAATCTATTGAAATGGTTATAGAAGCCTTTTTAAGTCACTGAACTCATCACTTGTTCAGTTCAGGAATCCCAAGCAAAGCACTCACAACAAATGTTATTGAGTAGACATTTGACAAAGGGAACCTACTTACTATATCTGATGAAAAGGAAAGGGGGAAAAAAGCAAATTTAAAAAGTAAGATAATGGAATGTGAAGTCTACCTATATCTCCAAGAATGTTCTTAGAGTTTCAGAAGTATTATAGAGCAATTTACTGATTGTATAGCTGGGTTCGTGATTCTAAACAATCGTGATTATGTTTAGCTGGTGATCTTTCAAAATCCATGACCTAATCTATCTACTACCATGTTTTCCCAAAAATATGACCTCCCCCGAAAGTAAGCCCTAGCTTGATTTTTATACATGCAGCCAATATAAGTCTACCCCCCAAATAAGCCCTAGTTAAAACCTTGCCCACTTCATTGCACATGGTGGCATGTGGGGGGGGGGGGGCAAGGTGCACAGGTAAAAATCAAGTGAAAGTCGGGATTGGTGGGGGTTTAAGCTGCTTACCTTCAAACAGTTGCAGCCAGGCCTTGCACATCCTGACACCTGCCTTGACAGCCCACTTCTGCAGCTGCTTGCCACCGCTTGCGGGCATTGTCCTCAGCCTCTATTTCGCTGTCAGAGGCCTTCAAGAAATGAGTTCCAGATCAGGGGTGGGATGCTACCAGTTCTGCCCGGCTCTATAGAACTGGTAGCTCTGAAGAGTAGCAGAGTTTTGTGTCTGCTGCTGTTTGGCCCACCTGCCCACCCAGGCTTTTACCTGACCTTTATTTCCTGCTTTTTCAACCTCAGCTACTTTGCATGGCACAGTTGAGGTTGAAAAAGCAGGAAAAAAAAGGCATTTTTCAAACACTCTGCACCTGTGTGCAGTGCTTATCAGCTGTCCAGGAGGCACAGCTTTTGTTGTATTACACGCACACACAGTGTAAGTACTGAACCAGTAGTAACACCAGTTGAATCCCACTCCTACTCCAGATTGATGAGCATGGCATCCCCGGCCTCATTTCACCATCAGAGACCCTTCAGGAAAGGCCTTTGCAGCCAATAAAAGAATGCTCCGGATCAATCCGGAGATCTGTTATCGGCTACAGAGGCCTTTCCTGATGGGCCTCTGACAGCAAAATGGAGGCTGGGATGACACGCGCAACTGGCAACAAGCAGCCAAAAAAGAAGTGGGCTGCCAGCAGGCTCCTGCTATCGATGCCGCCGCTACGAGATGAGTCAGTGGAAGACATCCCCGAAAAGAAAAAGGACTGTGTCTTATTTTTGAAGAAACAAAAATAATTAGAATTCTAAAAATATACGTCTTCTAGTGGCTGCCTGGCAATATGGAAGTCTAAAATATCTGCAGGGTTCCAGGTAAAGAACAGTAAAATGTATTTATTTATTTATTTGATTTATATGACCACCCAATTTACAACTTATACATGGCAATTCTGCTTGTTTTAATTTTCTTAGCTAATAGGTGGAATATAATATGTTAACATAATTTGATCAATGACCATGGCTTGCTCTGTGTGTGTGTGTGTGTGTGTGTCCATCCAGCAATTTCTCACTATATCGTTTCCAGCTCTATGCAATCTTACATCTACTGTTATTCTGCCTGTGAGTGTTAAATCAATTGTTCTGAACCAATAACTTTGTTTTTCCTGCTGAACCTAGTTTTTCAAAATTAGTTTTAAAAGTTAGAAAGGGAGAAAATGAGAGAGGGGCAAACATGCATTTACAAATTCAGTATCCCAGCTTGGTGCAAATTTTATCCCTCCTCCCCCTCTACTAAATCTGCAACAATAAGCAATTGTACAATAGAAGAAATCTCAACGGGGGCTCAGCAGATGAAATGAATGCAGGGCAGAACCTCTGCCGAAAATATTTCTCTGCCCATGTAATTGCTTGCAGCCATCCTTGTGTGAAAACCCCCATCAGATTACAGGATTTGCTGTATGCAAATTGAAGGCTAAATGCTTGGTAGCACCTTTCAATTCAGCAGTGCTGGAAATGAGTTTTTAAAATAGGAAATTAGATGAGTAATATTTTAGTCAACAAATATGGGGAAATTCTGCATAAAGATAAGAAAATTATGCATACAAACTGACTTTGAAAACCATGAGCAGTTGCAAAATTCTGGTACATGGCTATTCACAAAGGTATTGCATTTTATTCTTTTCACTTTTAAAAAAACAATCCTATAGGATAGAGTTACTGAATACAAATTAATTCAAGGTCCTTCCCTTTGCAGTTTTCTTTGCTTAAAGAGAAAAAAAGGTGCTAAATGAAAATCCAAGTGATCAGCAAAATTGTTAGACAACAGTGTTTATGCAGAAATTGAGACATTGTTTCCTATAGATGTATTATTAGTTGGAGGATGCCGAATAGGTTTGTTCAATACTATCAAAGAAAGATCTATAATTATTTTCCTGGATGTGGCTATCACAGTACAAATGAAAACAACAGCAGGCAGGGTGACACATCTCAATTCCATTAGTCATTGGCATTTTTACACAGTGATTTGTTCTCCGATCATGGATCCATTAGAAGACATATCTTTGTATGACTATTTAAGTAACACTATAATTTACTCCTGGAATTGTAAAAAAAAAGTCTTTTCAATTTTCACATGGAAGATCATTTTCTTATAATCTTGAACTAAGCAAAACCAAAACACACAAATGATCTCTTTCATCATTACACCTTCCTCCCATCTGTGGCACATTTTAGTGAGAATCTATTTCTTGACCATGCATGGTTTTTAATACGTGCCATCTACCTTTATTCAGAAACTAACTGGCCAAAGATTCTCTTGTACTCACTGATAAAGAAGAATGTGCATATTCAGGTATGAAATGAGGAGACTTTGGTATTCTCTGAGTGAGATTGTTTTATTGCACATGCTTCATTACCAAAACTAGGTAACAGTGCTAGTAAGGAATAGGGTTTGAACTCAATTTATATTCTAGTGGCTTGCCCTATAAGTGTTGGAGGGAGCGGTCTTGCATAAATTAATACCAAGATTAACATTAGACCAACAATCAAGGAACTGCCACACAAGCTAATAGTAACAGTCCAGTCAAAGAATCTCCAAAGCCACTCTCACTAACACTGACAGGGCAAGCTGCTAGAATATAAATTGATAGCAAACTCCAGTCCTTATTAGCACTGATTATGTTACCTAGTTTGGGTAATGAAACATCTGCAAGGAAACAAACAAGATCAGAGAGCACCAAGGACCTATCTAGTTCTCACCTTCCAATTTCCTGCTAACTGATGTGGTGGATGAAACCATAAGTCAGCTAATATCAGTCAGATAACAATCCCTTTGATAATGCCAAGACAAACATTAGGTGGCAGGGAGTATCCAATTAAAAAATAGACAGACTGCTAGTAGCAAGTTCAAGCAGCTAAAATTATCAAGAAGGAATTACTAGGGGTACTTTCCAACACATGTGTCATGGATTTTAGCAACTTCATTTTAAATCTTTAAAAACGAAGAAAGATCCAAGAAGGATTTGATAAATATCCCACTAGATTTGGACTCAAAGTATGAAAAGACAAAGTCTTATTATTTGTGGGGAAGACAGAGGATGATGGAAAGTATCCTAAATTGTTCTTTGCTTAATTAAAATCACCCTTCAGAGGGAAAGTGAAATGCAACACAGTTGGGTTATGAGCATCAAAGAGGATGCTTACAGGATGGCAAATAGAAAACAGTGCTTTGGAAAAATATGCTCACAAACATGTCATCTGTATTAAAATTAGTAAGGGATTAGGAGATGATTTCAAAGTACCCATTCACTTCCTAGCCTTTGAGACTCAACAGCAGTAGAAATGTTAAGTGCATTCCTTACAAATGATGTAGCAATATGTACAGATAATGCAAGATCAACTTAGTGCCTGTGGAGATTCCCAGTCATCCAGGTCAGAGTTATCTCAAAGGTACTTTTTCAAAAGGCAAAACTCCCAAGTGGCAAGCTTCAAGAACCCTCAGGAAGAGCGCTAACAGCCAGATGATTGAAAAGAAATATGATCCTCCCAACCGCTTCCCCTCAGCATTAATCCTTCTATTGCCCACACCATCTTGCCAGAACTGATGAAGCTTCTTGAATGAGAAGTAAAATGTTGTCTTCTTTTTCTTCCTCAGGTTAAAAAAACCATCCAGTTGCCTTTTGAAAAAGCACCTTTGAGACAGGATGAACTTAGATTTAAATATAGGGAGGTAGACGCACAAATAGTCCATTATAAGATGATACATTTTTATTAATTTGTTGGTCACAGTCTTTGAAGCTGAAAGTTCATCAGATAAACATTTGTTTGGAGAGCAGCTCAACTGTATAAGAAAAATAATTGGAATTTATCAGAGACAGGTATATCATAAAACATGCTCTTTTTATCCTAAGCCCTTTGGCTCAGGGTAACACAATGAAAAATATTAGCCTGACTCATTTATACTTACAAAAGTGTGCTGTTTCCAGTGTAATTAATAACCTGTTCCTGTAAGCAGTGCTTAACCAGATGTTCAAATTGTCAAGTTCCTAAGCATTTTCCACAATACTAAAATGTTACTAAATATAGTAACAGAGACAGAATGAGGCATTTAAAAAAAGAATGTTATTGTACAGATGTTATTTACTCCAGTTACATTCAGTACTTTTAAAATAAAACATCTGTAGGTATGAAGGACTGCATGTCTAAAATAATAATGCATCTTTCTAAAATATAACAAAATTTATAGATGATAAAAGCACCCCTTAGTAGGTAATATAAAAAAAACACAAAGTCATATATAATCTAACAGTTAACAAATTAAAATGAGAATATTATTTCTTATATTGCAAACTAATAATCTACAGGTAAAACCCAACCAGGGTTGAAGACTGAACCTGTAAATATTAGTTTACAATACTTATTGTAAATACTGTAAATTTAGAAGTTTCATAATACTAAAGATATAGAATTAACAACTGATAATCCTAAAATCTGAGCTCAGGACCATTATGTTTAACTCCATATTCAGAACAATAATCCAATCAAAAATATTCTTAACAGTTGATCAACTTTTTTCTGTTGTTTGAACACCTCTAACAAAGCATACTAATCTCTATGGCTATTTCACTGTCCAATTTCTCTTAATGTTAAAGATTGTTTCTATCGTTCAATCAAAATTTGCCCTTTAAAAAAATCAATTTGTTATTCCATGTTCTGCACACTGGGATAAGGAAGAAGATAAATTGACCTTCTTCTGTTTGACATCCTTCAAATTCTTAAAAAGTGCTGTTATGTCTTTCTTCGCTCTTTTTTCCTTAAGATGAATCCTCAGTCTATTCCTATGAATATTTGATTCCATTCTTCAGATTGTTCTCATTGACTCTTTGGAATGCCTCAGTTTTGTAGAATCCTTTTTAAAGGATGATGGCCAGATGTGAAAGTTTGCTCAAAGGAGCCTGATTAATGCAGAAAATAATGGAACTATTGTATCCCTAGCTTTAAAACTTCATTTTTGTTGTTGCACTCTAAATCATAAGTAGCTCATTATTAATTAACTTCACCTCCCACCTATAATAACTTATATCTATAGATGAGAGAATGAATATGTGTGTGTGTGTGTGTGTGTGTGTGTGTTAAGTTTTTGTGGGTATTTATATGTATGGTATTCAGCTTTGTTTGAGTATTTTCCGATGTCATTATAGTTGTGCTTTTAAAGTTGTAGCAACGTTTTGGCAGAATCTCATCTGCTATCATCAGGCTTCTGCATAGTGTTCGTCTGTGAGTCAGACTTTCACAGCCGTTTCAGTTTTAAATTTGGGGCCAGCCTACTGCTGTGACAGAATGGTTTTTTCTTCATCCTGATTGGTTGGGAGTCTTGGTCTGTGTTTATTGGTCTTGGAGTTTGCTGTGTTCTGCTTGATTGGTATTTCTAATATCTACAAAACAGACAGAAGATATTAGAAACACCAATTGTGTGTGTGTGTGTGTGTATGTGTGTGTGTGTGTGTGTGTGTGTGTGTGTGTGTGTGTATTCGGGTTTTCTCCCGCGTAAAATTGAAAGTATCTTGGCAACGTTTCGACGAAATCTCATTCATCAATTTCAGGCTTGTGTCTTCGGCTTTGTGCTTCTTGGAGTAATGTGAGCTTGCAGCTGCTTCTTCCTTTTAACTGCTAGTGGGGGTGTGACTTGATTGGGTGTGGGCTTGGCTGTGTTCTGATTGGGTGTGTGTGTGTTCTCATTGGTTGGGGGTTTGGCTGTGTTCTGATTGGGTGGGGGGGTTGGCTGTGTTCTGATTGGCTGGGGGTGTGTTCTGTTCAGGTGGGGGCTTGGTTGTGCTCAGGTTAGTCTTAGTTGCTGGGGAATCCAAAACTGCAGCACGTGTGTGGGGGGGAATCACCAGAAACCAGAAGAGTACACCCTGGCATGTGCACAGGGAATGCCGGAAACCAAAAGAGCAGCTCCCTGGTGCACATGAGGATGCTGGAAGCTGAGCTTCCAGTTTTCAGCATGTGTGTGTGCACTGGCCATCTGCTCTTCTGGTTTTTGGCCCTCTCACATGTGCCAATACCATCTGGCCAGTGAGCATGTGGGTGATGGAACCTGGAAGAGCAACGGGTGATGGCTGACGTGCCATTTCTGGCGCGCATGCCATAGTTTCACCATCATGGGTGAGAAGATAAGAAGAACCTTTAGTAATCCATTTGAGAAGATTCAAAAATAATTGAAACTCATTATTCAGAGACCCTTGTTCTTCACTTGGAAATGATTACTTTTAGATGAACAGAATCATCTAAAATTTAGGTGCTTTGAACATGCACCTATTATATATAGATTTTTTTTTATTTTATTCCAAGATTCTTCCAACTTCTGATGCTGAAATAAGTTATCAGAACAGAGCAAATATAATTAAGAGAGCTTTATAAACAAGTTATTGGGAGGTAGGCCCTCTAGACACTGAATTTTATTTTAGTTCTCTGGAAGACAGTCAATAGTCTGATAGTCTTGGGTTATTAATCAACATTTCTAGACTCTTTTGTTTGATAATTTTGTACTTTTGCTCCTCCAAGTCTTCCTAACTTTGGTGGTAAAAAACAGTCTGTCTAATGAAGCCATGGTGGCAGTGTGGTTAGAACGTAATATTACACACTAACTTTGCCCCCAGCCAAGTTTGATCCTGACTGGCTCAAGATTGGTGCAGCCTTCCATCCTTCCGAGGTCAGTAAAATGAGGACCCAGATTGTTGTGGGCAATATGCTGACTCTGTAAATTTCTTAGGGGCTGTAAAGCAGTATATAAGTCTAAATGCTAATGCTAATCATATAACCAGTATCATAAATTAATGCAGAGATTTATATTTCTGCTATGATATATACTTTGTACTGTATTGCAGCACTTGCCAGAAAATGGCAATTGTATTTGAGTTTATATCATTCTGGGCAACTAGCCATTTTAAGTGTATATTGTGGCAGAGTTGTCTTGTAAAATATTGGAATCACTATTTGTTTCATTGTCTCAGCAATTGGGGAACATGTTTTAGTGGTAGGATAAGCCAGCCAAATTTTAATAATCCATTTCCTTCTATGAAATGTAGAATAGTATTAAGACAATTTTCTGATAAAAGTTGCAGTATAAATTCAGGAAGTTTTAGGCTAACTCTGGAATTTGGACTGCAGAAAGTTTCATCAGAGATTTCTTTTAAGGGAAATAATGGTATCCATCAAGCTGGAATCCATTGCTGCACAAATGGGCATATGGTTCCCAAAATAATCTCAAATTGTTTTTGTTCAAAAATTATGCATCAAAACCCAATATTTCATAAAGTTGCATACAAAATTCATACCATAAGGGGAAAAATGTGGTCTCTCTCGTAGCAAATATTTTGAACATAAAAAGGAAGATTTTTTTTGTTTTATTAAAAAATGTGGGATGGATAGAATTTTGATGAAATAGGTAACTTATAGCATATATGAGATATTAACTGATCTGTACACTTATATTCAAAATAGAAAAAATTGTGGTTCATTCAGGGCTAGGAGAGACATTTGACAATTTATAGTGATACTTTCAGTCCTGAAATCTTCTTAACTCCATACTTATTATGCTAAATACCAAACAAATAAATCTCATTAAGAATTCATTTCCTGCAAATATACCTATCCTGGTCTCAAAAGGACCAAACTGTTTTAAGATTTTCACATAAATCTTATGTGGATCTATCGTTTCTATATTGTTTGGTCTACATCTGACAAAGAGACAATTTAAGTCATCTGGGAATATAGATCTTTTGGGAATATAGGAACTTACCATATGGTTCACCAAATCTGTACTTTTCTTAACAATGGGTAAAGAATGGGTAAAAGCTGAATCCCTGTCATGGCCTCATCAGAGCCTGGTTTGTAGTAGTACCATGTTTCTCATATAATAAGGCCGGGTCTTATTTTTTTTTGAGCCCTGAAAAAATGGCTAGGATGTCTATTCCGGGGGTGACTTAATTCCCTCCCCCCTTGCATCTTCGGGCGGGCAGGCGGCGATGGCTTGGATGTTGACCTCGGCGGTGGTGGGGCACTTCGTATCGGGGTCAATGCAGGGTGTGCAACGAAAGTACTTCCTAACGGCAAGCCACCCACCATTCCCCTCATTTCGCATGTTTTAATATAGGCCTTAATTTGGGGGGAGGGGCTTAATTTTATTTCATGCCTATAAAACATGCTGGGACTTCCTATTGGGGGAGGCCATATTGTTGGAGAAACAGGGTAGTAGTAGTAGTAGTGGTAGTAGTAGTAGTAGTAGCTCAGACTGTTCGACAGGGAAGGTATGCTAGGGGCTGAGGAAGATGCTGTCTGGGCCCCTGGGACATGGGGGGGGGGGGTTGGTCGTATGTAAAGTTGCCTGCCTGCACAGAAACAGGAGAGGATCAGCTGCTGAGTGGTAGCGGGGCTCATAAACAGCCAATCTCCCCTGTTGGGAACTGTCTACTCTACTCAATCCAAGGGCAAGGAGTAGAGCATAGGCAAGCCCAGAGAAGGGCTGTTGCCCCACCCCTCCACTCAAGGAACACCTGGAGGGGATGTATAGAATATAGAATAACAGAGTTGGAAGGAACCTTGGAGGTGTTCAAGTCCAACACCCTACTTAGGCAGGAAACCCTATACCATTTCAGACAAGTGGTTGTCCAATGTCTTCTTTAAAACTTCCAGTGTTGGAGCATTTACAACTTCTGAAGGCAAATAGTTCCACTTATTAATTGTTCCATCAGGAAATGTCTTCTTAATTCTAAGTTGCTTCTCTCCTTGATTAGTTCTTGTCCTGCCCTCAGGTGCTTTGGAGAATAGATTGACTCCCCTCTTGTCTGTGGCAGCCCGTGAAATATTGGAACACTGCTATCATGTCTCCCCTAGCCCTTCTTTTCATCAGTCTAGACATACCCAGTTCCAGCAAGTGTTTTTAATGTGCTTTAGCCTCCAGTCCCTTAAACATCTTTGTTGCTCTTCTCTGCATTCTTTCTAGAGTCTCAACATCTTTAACTTAACTTTAATGTAACTTAAAGAGAAGCCAATGAGGAGTTAGACTTTGCTAGGAACAATTGTTCACTTTGGCTTACTCTCTCCCGGCTTTAACTTGGGTCAGTTGCTGTTTGCTTTGCCTTGCTTAGAAAATTGCTCAGAAGATTTGTTTTGGACCTAGCCCTTCTCTTGGGGACTGACTTTGGTCTTTGCTTCACTGTGCCTTTGGAACTGCTTCTTGTCTGGGACCTATTTTTTGTCCCGAGGACTGCCTTTGTTTTGTACCTGGATTCTGCCTTGTGGATTGGACTTGGAACTCTGGATTTTGCCCTGTGAGCGTGCTCCTACTCTTGTGTGCCTTCTTCGTACTACCAGGAGGGTGTTTGGGACACTACCCTTCAGGGTAGCATAGATTGGAGCCTTACCAGTTGCTGGAGGGCTGTTGGCTGGAAAAATAAATAACTAATAAAAAATAAATAAGTTACTGCCTTATCCTGACCACCAGAGTCATAACAATCCCAATAGTTGCCTTCTTATGCAACCAGGACACTTACCTTTGAAGGTGTGAATTTCAACTTTAATCATCCCACCAAACCTTTTTGAAAGTTGGCATTTGTATTGAGTTGCCCCAATTAGGAAATGGCTTGAATGCTATCTTTTAGGCAGGAGAGCTTTAAACTATTTTCTTTTATTTTTTTTTCCCCACAAGAAAAGTGTGGGAAGGTATGTAATTCAACTCTGATTTTATTCCCACTTATTATCAATATGTACAATGCCTATTGTATACTACTTATATCAATTTAAGCAATCATACCCCAATCCATGGGACATGGACTGGTGCTGGTTCATGGATTATTAGGAACTAAGCCACACAGTTGGAGGTCAGTGGTGGGTCAACAAGCAAAACTGAAGCCTTCCCAGTCCACTGAAAAAATTGTCTTCCATGAAAGTTCCTGATGCAAAAAGTTTGGGGACCTCTGCTTTATGAGACACAGGGATTATTGACATTCATCTTTATTTTATATATTGTGGCCTAATAGTTATCATCCACATTGGGGTAGTTGCAGGTACCTTGTTTCTCCAACAATACAGCCCTCCCAATAGGAAGACCCAGCATGTTTTCTAGGCATAAAATGAAATTAAGCCCCTCCCCCCAAATTTAGGCCTATTTTAAAACATGCGAAATTGGGGGGGGGGCGGGGGAACTTGCCATTAGGAGCGCCCCATGGGCTATGCCTCGCCATCAGCTGCTCCTAACAGCTGATCATGGCAGAGTGCAGAGGGCTCCCTAACCCACCAAGCACCTTTGCTGCAGACCTGGGTCAGCAGGCAAGTGGCATCGGTGTGGATGTCCACTGGCAGCATTTCAGCTGCTTCTCAGGCCTCCGTAGCTTCCACAGTTCCCACCGGTGCTGGTGCCTCTCTCGCCAGTACCGTCTCCAACAACAGCATCTGAGTCGCTCCTGCTTTTCCCCCGTTCCTGTAGCAACAGGAAAAAAAGAACATTTTGAGGTACCTGGGAGTGCCGCGTGCTGCATTTTTGTTTAATCCAGAGCGACTGGGTGGGTGTGAGAAGAGCCGAGTGAGCGTCTCTGCTGCTGCTACCCTTGGTGCTCCAGCCTTGGGCTCTGCAAGTTTCCAAAAGTCCCGGTGCACAGCCCTTTCCTGCATTCCAAGTGCACCCAGGCCAAGCTGCAGCTGTCCCTCTCTTGCTAGAGCCGTCTCCGACAACAGCAGCAGCAGCGGCAGGAACCATGGAAGTTACGGAGGTGGCTCCCCCACCCAAGAAGCAGTGAAAACACTTCCACGATTCCCGCTGCTGCTGCTGCTGCTGTTGTTTGAGACAGTGCTGGCAAGAGAGAGACAGTTGCAGCTTGGCCTGGGCACTCTTGGAATGCAGGAACAGGCTATGCACTGGGACTTTTGGATAATTGCAGTGCCCAAGGCTGGAGCCCTAAGGCTGGAGCCCACCCAGCCGCTCAGGATTAAACCAAAAGGCAGCATGCGGCACTCCCAGATACCTCAAAATATATATTTTTTCCTGTTCTTATGGGGACGGGGGGAAAGCGGGAGCGACTCAGATAGTGTTGTTGGAGACGGCGCTGGCAAGAGAGGTGCCAGCACCAGCGGGAACCGTGGAAACTATGGAGGCCTGAGAAGCAGCTGAAACACTGCTGGCGGACATCCCCACCGCCCACTGACCCAGGTCTGCAGCAAAGGTGCTTGGCGGGGATAGGTAGCCCTCAATGCTCTGTCATGATTGGCCGTTAAGAGTGGCTGGTGGCAAGGCATAGCTGCCCGCAGGACACCCTAGACGAGGGTGTGTGGGGGGAGGGGAGAAATTAATTCACCCCCCCAAAGACGTCCTAGCTCTTTTTTTTCAGGGCTCAAAAAAAAAAAAAAAAAAAAAAGGACCCAGCCTTATTATATGAGAAACACGGTATTAGAATATTCTAGTGGATATGTTGGTAAGCAGGCCCTCTAGACACTGAATCTTTTTTTTTTAATTCTCAGGAAGACTTTCAATGGTCTGAATGTCGAGTTACTTCCCAATACAGAAAAGATACAAACTGTGCTTGAAGGGTTTATTATTTACATTAGATGGTGAAGATGACTTGAATAATAAGAGTTGTCAAAAAACTATCAATATGCAGGAAATCTGAATGCTCCAGAAAAAGAATTTGAGTGGATTCCCATTCTAATCACTTTTGTGAGTGAGTGAATAAGAGACAAAGCGAGAGAAAGAGAGGGAGGGAGGGAAGGGGAAAGAGAGATAGGAGGGAGGGAGAGAGAGAGGGAGAGAGGGAGGGAGGGAGGGAGGGGGAGAGAGAGAGGGAGAGAGAGAGATGGATGACCGCCTATTTTGGACAATATTCTAGATGGCTCACAGCAACCAATCACAGCTGAATGAACTTGAGAAACCAAAACCTATCAAGTCTATAGCCACATTTCCTTTTTATCATGACCCTAGATCTTTGTTCTCTGTTCCAATTACCATTAGCTTTTGTATGCAAACCTGTTAATCAGAACAAAAGGCAATTTTATATGAAAAGTGGCTCACGCTCATTACTATATGCTCCCTGGAGATTCAATCTCATTAGAATGAGAAATGTGCTCTATGGCAAGAGCTCTAGAATTGGAGAAGGAAGTTGGGGAGGGGGGAATGCTACATGCTCCTTTCGCAAAATAGTTATGTATTGACTCAGAGGAATAGCTGGTTTTAAGGGAGAACCATAAGTATGGCAAAATCCTTAAAAAAAAACAGCACTGGTCATAAAATTAACTGAGGATTCCCACACACTGATCTCATGATTTGCTTGCAACCATTGGATAATTCCAGGTTGCAAGTCTGTTGGTGGAAAAATGGTTAGTATGTCTTTTAGGATTATAGCAATTTTGAAAGGAAGCTATGTTTTTTTGTGGAAAAAAATCATATCCACTAGCCCATACCATCCTTTTGCAGAAGCACCAGTCCCTGCATGGGATGCCTTTACATAACTGCAGCTGGTTGTAAACTGAACGAAAACTGCTAAATACAGGTAGTCCTTAATTTAGCAATAGCAACAGCACTTAGACTTGTATACTGTTTCACAGGGCTTTTACAGCCTGCTCTGAGGTTTACATAGTTAACATATTTCCCCCAAGAATCTATGTCTTCATTTTACCCACCTTAGAAGGATGGATGGCTGAGTCAACCTTGAGCCTGGTGAGATTTGAACTCCTAAATTGCAGGCAGTCAGCAGCCAGCAGCAGTAGCCTGCAGTACTGCATTCTAACCACTGCCCCACCACAGTTCTCTACAATCACAATTAAGCCCAACATTTCTGTTTTGTTGTTAAGTGCGTTTTTGCCCATTTATGACCTTTCTTGCAACAGCTGTTAAGTGAATCACTGCCATAGTTAAATTAGTAATATGGCTGTTAAGTCAATCTTGCCTTTCTGTTGACTTTGCATGTCCAAAGGGCAGAGTCAGATAACTCTTAGGATTCTTCAACCCTCATAAATATGAATCAGTTGCTAAGTGTCTGAATTTTGATCATGTGACCATGAGGAAGCGGCAAGAGTTGTTAAGTGTGGAAAAATGGTCATAGGTCACTTTTTTCAGAGCCATTATAACTTTGGTCACTAAGTGACCTGTTAAAAATCAAGGACCAACTGTAGTTGAACCTGTCCAAACGAGACAACTAATGCAGCATAACAAGGCTATCAGTATTTCAGATTTGATCAACATCTGTATTCATATTCTGTTCCTCCTCCTCTTTTTTTTTTTGCCTTTCTTTTTGGAAAGCCTTTAATACAAATACAAGGCATTCTTTTTTTCCCATTCTTGTAAGTTATTTCTATAATTGGTTAAAGAAAGGGAAATTTAAGTCTGTGGAAACATGATAAAAGAACATCTGTAAAGTGTTTTTTTTTTAAAAAAAATCAAGTAACGATGTCTGGAATTTCTGAAACTTCAAAAGAAATGTTGAAATGAAGACACAAACAGTGTTTTTATTCTAAATTTCTGTATTTACACCATATCCCCCAGTGCTATGTGAAAAAGAGCCATTTTTGTCAGAAGTCACTGTGCTTGCATTAGTAACAAATCTTTAACACTTGAGTATATTAATAAACAAAATTAGCACACAGGTACAGAAGACACTGTTGGAATATACTGAACATTCACATATATTCTTGAAACAGCAAAAGTAAAGTATTCTTCGTAGCAAAAGTAATATGGGCCAGGTTTCTTCCTTTTTTTTTTTTTAAAAAAAAAGACAAATTAACAATCATACAGTAACACACAGTTTATGTTTTTTGTTCATTTAAGTATGATATTCTTAGTTTTTAATCTCAAGCCTTTTTCACTTTAGGCACTCATAAAACAATAGATGAATGTTCCGACCCTCAAACACAAAATTAACTGTTGCAAAGGAAAATTATGTATACTCAAATGCACTGAAAATATATCCTCACGGCTCTTTTTTTTCTCCAATTTTTTTAACACCAATGTATTTTCATGATGTAGTATATCAATTTTTTCACATTTCTGTCTTATTTTATATTTTATTGGTTGATTCCAAATATTGTTCAAAGAGGCAAAATATAGCAACATGGAAACATAGCACAATTGTCCACAGGATTTTACAAACTGTCAAAAAGACAGGTTTACAAAAGCTAGTTTTAATTCAAAAAAATAGATTTTCATTTTATTTTGTACTGCATTTCTTCCTTCTAACAAAATAATGAGAAATTAAATTATTAGGAAGTATGGAACAGCTGAGCAATGGTTTATCTATAATTCGGATGAGGGGATGAAATTGTACATAATGGGAATGGGAACAGTTAATAAAAAACAAAAACACTTACTAAATCAATCTGGAGAAATTCACCATTCCACAAAAAACACACTCCTTCTCCCCACCATTAGTTGATGTAAATTATAAATACAATGTCTCATAATAATATAAGGTATATAATGTTTAAGGTATGAGACAAATGCAACAAGATCTCTGAGATAAATGAATGAGGAATGAGCATAAAGTTTGTGCAGAACTCGAGAATGACCAATGAAGTCATAGAAAAACAGTATTTTAGTGAACAGACATTTAAATAATGATCAGAAAGGAAACAACAAGAACTAGAGAAAAGTAGATTTCTGGCTCGCTGCTTATAACTGATAGGTACTTGCTTTCCTCAAGCTAAGGGAGATAAACAAAATATGGCAATGGATTTTAAATTAGAAAATAATCAATGCTATATGCTAGAACGGTATCTCTTTGAACAACACTAATGGTGTAACTTGGTGAGGAGTTAATGATAATAAAGATTGGTTAGGATACTTGACAGCCAAGACTCATCGCTTGCCTCAAATATGATTGTCAAATAATGGATAATCTTTTTGTGGATATAACACTTGAAACATAATGACAAAAAAAAAAAATGTATATATATAAGGCCTTCCAATTCATTGTCCATCTTGCTAAAGGCACTGAAAAACAAAATAAAGAGTCCCCTCCATTTGAAACATGGAGTTCTGTAATCCATGTGAAAATTTCTTTTATTGCATGGGCCGCTGACCTTTTTCTTCAACTAAAGAATAAAAAGGTTTTCCCTTTTCTGGTGTTTGTAATCGGTTCAGCCTCGCAACCTGAGATGGTGAAGGTGGTACATCATGCCTGAAAGGACCTTTGGGAGTGGCATAATTAGGGTCCTGAGCTTTCTTATGGGACTCATAGTTGTTGGGCCCTTCAGAAGAAGTCTTTTTTTTCAGCTGCTGCTCTCTCCGCCGGTGTTCCTGACGGAGGAGCTCTTGGGTTTCAAGCAAGACGCGAGCATTGAAGCCGTGGCCCCCCAGGTAGCCGTTCCTAGAGCCTTGGTAACTGGAGTACCGAGGGTTGTCTTTGGCACTTTGAAAACCTTCACCAGGAAGATAGTTCTGTTCCCAAGAATCTTGAGATACAGAGCTGGCATTTTTCCGACTTTGTCTAAAAATAGAAATATATATATATATATACACTTTTGTAAAAAAGGTTACTTGCATTTCAAATGTATATTTTACTTTTATAAAGCTCTGTTTTAGGTTAAGTTGCACTCATTCTGTCTTGAGTGAGGCCTTTATTCTATATGACCTCAAACAATACCAGTAATAACACAAAAGAACCACAAATATGTGTTTAGCTCCAAAGGGTGGATGGACACAACATGGAAGAGCTATGATCATGTTTAACTGGTGGAAATAACTTAGGAAATATCTATTGGCCAATGTAGAAATATTATAGTCACAAATATTTCCCATGGTTTAGTTCTACCGATCTCAACTAGAGGCTCTTTATTTTTTACAATCCAAACTACAAAATTAATCTTACTCTGGAATGAGTTCTATCGTTTAAGCATTATTGCCAGGAAAGCCATCCCAAAATGAGTTCAATATATTGGAACAAAAAGACTGTACCAAATCAATATGACATAAATTGATGATCAGTAGAGGACCAGTTTGTTTTTGTTGTTTATAAAAGTAATGCTAAGCATTTAACTATTTATACCTTGTATATTTCCTGACAATGATTACATTCTAATACTGAGATTGTTAGGACTTAAACATACGCTTTTGTTTCAATTTTTTTCTTTCCTTTATTAAATTCATATACCATTTCATATTGTGTGGATACCAGTCTAATCAACATTTTCCTTTCCCTTGTCTTTCCTTTCTAGTTATCACAATATCCAAATCTAGAAGAATCTAAATGTCTGGTTGTGCATAGAAAACAAAAATATTACCCCATAGAGTGAATAACCCTAATCCTTAGTGAATGCCTAGTCAATTGGATTTTTAAAATGGAATGAGATAAATTCATGTCAGAGAGGATTATCAATGTCTTGAAGATGACATTAGAGCTAGATTCAGCCTGAATTCAGATAACAGTTGCAGGGGAACAGCAAAGAGGAGATCATCTCTACTTGTTTCCCCAGCAAAAGCAAAATATGGTGGGCTTTGTAATGATGCAGCAGCTTTCTCTGTACCTTTTTTATGTTCCAAGTTTCATATAAATAGCCAGATTTTTACAATTAAGGTATTTTCTAGTCAGCGTCTGCATGTTGTTATAATAGGCTGAATCTGGAAAATCTAAACTGGAATATGATAATGATTAACAGCAAATAGCATTGGATAGAATGAGTGCATCTTAAAAGAACACTGACCTAATAATTCTATTATGTTAGATTCTTGTGAAATAGTGATTTTTATTCTTTCTTCTGCCACCTAGTATATCTGCCTAGTCTGGCTTGTTTAACACAACCAGCTATTCTTCAGTGTAAAAGTTTGTGTGTACTATGGTTACAATAATTAGAACATTCAAACACCTTAAAAGGGGCCACAGACTGGGACATTACTGTGCATAGAATCACTGACTCTGGTAGCCAGTCTTTTTTCTTGGCCTGCAAATTCAACCACTTTCAATAAAAATGGTTTACAATATATTCACCACCTGAAGCATTACCCAAATGATTGATCACAACTGGAAACCCTATTTATGTCTGTCATATCACCTTTACCATGGTGATGTCTTACTATAATAAGAAGAACCTGTGTTTTGCAAGAAGGAGGCCATTTATGGCATCCAAGAAAGTGACAGGGGAGAAATTCATTTAATTTGCATTTTAACGAGCGCTTAACCCAATTTGTGTGCCCTGAACCCATTAAGTGATGCAACTGAAAAATGCTTTCAAAATTGTGTACATGAAAGAAAAGTACATACATCAATGACTAGGCTAAGGAAGTGAGCATCCAAAAAACGAACGGCATTCAGCAGAACTGGTTGCAAAAAGGTGGAGTTATGAAAAGTATCTACAAGGTCCATGTATTAAAAACAGGTATTTTTTAAAAAAAGGCATACACGTTTAATGTGAACTGTTTTAAGCACTTGCAAATGGAATCAGCCATGGAGAGAACAAGTTTAAATAAATAGCAGCCAAATAGTAGGAACGACATAGAGCACAAACAATCCCAGAAGCAGGAGTATCTTTGGTGCAAGAGTTAAAAAAATAAAAAGGCAAGGTGGTAATCATAAGTGATAAGTGATCACACATAAAGACAGGCAGAGCTTTTTGTGGTGGCCATCTTGACTTTTTTGATCATACCCTGTGGTCTTTCCCATCCAGATACAAAAGTGAGTATTTCAACCCACATTCTATTATTATTTATCTGAAAGCTGTCTGAAACAACAGCCTAACAGTTCATCTAGATCGGAGGTCTCCAAACTTGGCAACTTTAAGACTTGTGGACTTCAACTCCCAGAATTCTCTGCTGGCTGGAGAATTCTGGGAGTTGAAGTCCATAAGTCTTAAAGTTGCCAAGTTTGGGGACCTCTGATCTAGATCAGGGGGCTTCAAACTTGACATCTCCAAAACTTGTGGACTTCAACTCCCAGAATTCCTCCTCACGTTAGCTCAGGAATTCTGGACGTTGAAGTCCACAAGTCTTAAACTTGCCAAGTTTGAAGACCCTTGATCTAGATGCTCCTAACTGAACAGGACAGTTAGGTTTATCTGCTTTTGAGCCTTTTAATTGGTCACCTGTGAACCCAGAGGCCAAGTGTCCTTTTCCCAATGCTGTTTGTACCTGAGATTATGCAACCCGCCCCCCCCCCCCTTACACTGAGAGCGAGAATTAAAGGATGGATAGTAAAGAGAAGTGTTGTTGCCAAGTGCTCTGATATTAGATAAGTTTGAGTCCTTTGATAATGCTAAGAAGAATAGCAGGTAATCTATACTATTTTCTTCTTTTTGTGCAAAATATTTTGCTAGTGATCTGTTACAATTGCAGTAGCCTTGTTTTTCTATCCATATAAGCTGGTATAATAATTTCTGTGCACCTGCATGTAACACAATGAGATTGTGAAGTGTTTGTCTTTCATATCTAATGTGAATTTCATTCTTACATTTTAAGTCCTTTTATTTAAGTTTAGATAAGCCTCGTAGCATAACAACACTTCTGCATCTCTTCGTGAAATGGCTTACAGTAAACTGAATGAGCCCTCTGAATATATAATGCTGCCAAAGATTCTAAGATACCTTTAAAAAAAGTTTCTGAATAACATGTTGCAGCTTGCAGCTGAATGTGACTTTAAGGAGTTTTGGACTTAAAATGACAAAAATTAATTGGATATCCTTCTTGTTCAAGGGGGTTCAAAATTGGCTAGTCTATTTATAAAATCTGATCAGCAGATAGAAAGATAAGTTATGAATTATGAATACCAATTATATTTATAAATGCCTGGATATAGTGCAGTACTTATGAATTTGTTTGTGCATATATAGTTTGTAATACAGAGCTTGAATTAATGTTTTGTTCTGAACTGAGTGTATCTTCTGAATCTTTTCAAAGGTTATTTGGTAACACTTTGAAATTAATAGATGAAACAAAGCACTATGTGTTTTACAGATTAAAACACAAACACACTACACCTGTTTATTTCCAAGTACTCTGAAAATGTGGTTTGCTTTTCAGATCCTTCACTATCTTGTTAGCCATCCTGGAATTTGCTTCAGAATTGACAGTTGATGGAATTGAACGAACTACTCCAAATGGGGCCTGACCAACACAGGGTAGAGTAAAATAAACACTTCCTGTAATTTGGACTCTATGATCCAGTCCATGCAACCTAGGGTAATACTTGTCTTTTAATCAACAGCACTACATTGCTGGCTTGTATTGAACCTGTGATTGACAAGGACACTCAGATCCCTTTTACATCTATCAGGTCTTGCCCATCGTACTTTTGGCCTCATATTTTGACTTACCTAAGTGCAAAACTGTACAGTCCTCCTTGTTAAATACTATCCTACTCTTTCCAGCCTTCCTCATCTCAGTTTTGTCAGTTGTACAAAAATGCTGAAAGGTTAAAAAAAAACCAGACAAAACGCTATGGCACTCCATTTTCCTCCAAATGGAAGCGGAGCCATTCATGAGCATTATGTAGTCATTTGGTCCCATACAAGATTAAGTAGGGATCCTGCGGTCTTTCAAATCTTGTAAACTACAATTCCCTTATTCCCAATCTATACAAAGTCACAAAGTGAATTGTGGTTAAGTAACATCTGTAGGACTACTGTTGCTACATCTAATGAAGGAAAAGTGAATAAATGTAGGCTTTTCTCAATTATTTTTTCATTTTACAGAGCACAAAAAGAAATAACAAAGAGTGACCAGATTCTACCCTGTGGACACATTTCTTTTAATTCTTATAAAAACAATCATTCATTATACCATGTTTAGATGAAAACTTTTCCCATATATAAATCCGTTTTTCTAAGGAACTATGATTTATTTGTAAATTGTGTTCTCCAGTCTATTTAGAAACTGTCAGGGATCTTCAGAGAAGATGGCCCAAAAAGTCAAAATGGAAACTAAGATGTTGCAATCAATTGCTTTTTTAATAGCATCATAGTGGTTGCTATCTTCACTTTTTTTTTTTAACTATAGCCGTTTGTTTCTCCCTGAACTGCTTGTTTTTGAATCTTATATGATTGGACTCATCTAATTGGGCAGTTCAAATCATTCACCAAATGTGTTGAAGGCCTTATATACGAATCCAAGATATACAGTAGCTGCAAGCAAAATCATTTTCCTTTTGAAATTCATCTCTGTTATGAACTGAGGACTATATGTTGAGGATTGTTTTGTTTTGTTTTGCTTTTGGTGCCTTTGAGTCAATTTGGATTCCTGGCAACTGTCTGGAAAAGTCCTTGCAGTTTTCTTGGCAAGATGTTTGGATTATTCATTTTTTCCTAAAGCTGAGAAAGAAACAATGGCCCAAAGTCATTCCAGTTGGCAGAAATCACAATCTTCTGATTTCTAGCCTGGTGCCTTAACTATTTCACCATACTGGCCCTTTGAACCGCATGCTGCACTCTGTGCACATGTCTTCAATTCCAAATATTTATAGACAGCTTTTAAATACTGCAACCAACAATACATTTTTGCATACAATTTATTTGTCCAGTTCATTCTTCTAGTACACGCATCTGTACTATCATCCAAAATGTTATCAGCAATATAAGTAAGCGGTTATTACTGCTACAAGTATTCTTAAATTAATATTTCTTTTGATTTCTTGAATTATACAAGCCTTATACATTTGGAGTTTCAGACTTTTCCATGAGCTATATTATTTTCTATGACCTGTAGCTTTTTCCTCAAGCAGGTACCTTCAGAAATGTTATACTACAACTTTATTTTACCTCACAGACCAAGTCATGCTAATTTCACACAACAGGAATTGTGATTCAATTTAGCAGGAGAATACCAGGCTAGATAAAATGAAGCTGCAAGAAAATCAGTTTCATCTCCTGGTATATTCTAAGCAATTTTTAAAGATTAGTTCAGAAATACTGCATGCAAGTGCATATTGTATATCTGACTAGCCTGATTCTCTTATTATAGAACCAATTCTAATTGGTTTCAGGGTTGCACCTTCTATAAAATTAATGGATAGGGAGATTTTGTAAAATGAAGTGAACATGCTTCAAGTTCTTCTCCTGAGCTATATGTATGTTCATTAGAAGATCTGTAGAAAGGTCCTCACAAAGTAAGTAAGAAAGATTGGTTGAAATGGTATCAAGATGTCAATTCCAAAAATTGATTTTTGAGTAAGCAAATTGCCTCTCCCCAGTCTCAGAATTCCAAATACAGTTGCTAGCATCAAAATTTGGCCCATTCCTTGTCAAACTGCACTGCAGTCTTGCGCTACCCCTTCATTTTATCCCAGATCAAATTTAGCCCCACCAGAGGTTCTTCTGAACAAAGAAGGCATATCACCATAAAGGTTTACAGGCAGTCCTTGACTTATGACCACAAGAGAGCCCAAAATTTATGTTGCTAAGTGAAACATTTGTTAAGTGAGTTTTGCCCCATTTTACGACCTTTCTTGCACAGTTGTTCAGTGGATCATTGCAATTGTTAAATTAGTCATATTGTTAAGAGAATCTGGCTTCCCCATTGATTTTGTTCATCTCAAAGGGTCACAAAAGCTGATCACATAACCCCGGGACACTGCAACTGTCATAAACATGACTTTAGTTGTCAAGCATCTGAATTTTAATCACATGACCATGGGAAGGGTACAATGGTCGGAAGTGTGAAAAATGGTTATTATAAGTCACTTTTTAAAAATGCCATTTCAACTTTGAATTTTCACTAAAGGAACTGTTGATAGCCAAGGACTGCCTGCATTTCCTTCTGAAGAAACTGTTATTAGTTGGCTAAAAAGTTTCTGATACATGCCATACCTGGGTAATGAACTGTATTGCCTCTGAGCCTGCTGGAAACTCTCTCTCTCCTCTTGCCGTTGTTTCTG
Organism: Pseudonaja textilis; assembly: GCF_900518735.1. The sequence goes on from NW_020769353.1 coordinate 4,223,958, forward strand.
CATTTGAACTTCTACTGATACAGAATGTCTGCCACTCTGTGAATAGGTCTTTGAATTGGGCTAGGAAATGAAAAACAAATATTGTTAATAGTTCGAAAGTAAGAACAGGTTTGGTGGCCTAGCAGTTAAGACCCTGGGCTTGAGAACTAGTAGATTTGACAGTTCAAGACCCAAGTACCGCAGGATGGGGTGAGCTCCAGGGAGTTCCCCCAGCTCCTGCCAGCTCACCAAAACAAAAGCATGCAAATTCAAGTAGATAAATAGGTACCACTTTGGTGGGAAAGTAACAATGTTCCATGGATCTCGGCATATAGTTACGCTGGCCACATGACCATGGAAGTGTCTTCAGATAACACTGACTTCCTCCGCTAAGAAATGGAGATGAGCACTGCCCCATAGAGTCAGACATGACTGGACAGGGGAAACCTTGACCTTTTACTTTTGCTATAATAAGGCTCTCTTATCATTTCTGCAATCATCTAGAAAGATTCGAATTTACACTGATGACATTGTCTCTTTCTTCAGGGATACATTTAAATGCAGACTTCTGCAAATGAAATATTGAATGCTAAAATAACTACTGCCATCTGCATTTTCTTCTGGTCTTCTTTGAAGTTTCTCCAGAGCAATAGAGAAGCTTCAGTCCCCTGGGGATATACATTTAATTTTACCCTACTGAACCTCTTGGGCATGCAAACTTTCCTAATGACGTACATCCCTGGTCTTCTGCATCACTCCTCTTGCTATTGGATTCTGTGTATGCCTCTGGTTGGAGAAAAGGGGAAAAGCAAAAGAAAATGTGAAAGATGAGGAAGAGGAAACAAATACATTTCCTTGCAAAAAGAGAAAAAAAATTAGGGTAGTTTATTTGCAGTCCTAAGATCACAGAGGGCCATATTGGGAAGAGATGATATAACTCAAAGTTGCTGATATTGGATTTCCCTCCATCCAACCACTTAAAACAGGGGTCCCCAAACTTGGCAACTTTAAGATTTGTGGGCTTCAACTCCCAGAAATTCTTAGCCAGCTACGGTGGCTGAAGAATTCTGGGAATTGAAGTCCACAAGTCTTAAAGTTGCCAAGTTTGGAGACCTCTGACTTAAAATATGTAATTTTTTTTTTGCTTAATTGTATTTTGGCATTGTTAATTAAGATACTTGAAAGAAAATATGAACAATTAAAAATGGAGAACATATCACATCCTGTTCAAAGTCAAAGACTAATCTGAACCATAAAACCTTCAGTTCAAATTTATGAACTAGATTCACTTATCATAGGTTAACATAACCTTCGCTGTCGATTTAAAAAAAAAAATCTGCAACCAAAAAGGTTCAGCACTGAAAATTTGTTTAAAAGATATTTCCTCTCTTATTATTAAAATATGGATGCTTGAATAATTTTTTTTGATTCAGCAATGTTTTCAGATGAATATAAGAGCTTTATCTCTGTTAGTAAGAGATATTTCATGTATATTTTATATAAGAATGGAATCCCATTGACTTTGGACAGGTTAAACCACCAATCTGGGGTTACGATGGCTTAATGTAAGTGCTGGTCTGTTGCACTCAAAATAAGTAATTGGCACCTTTCACAGGGGACAATTTTGTGATATGAGAATGCACCCTATCAGATTTGGGGTCAGTTCAGTATTGAGTCAAGTCAATTGCACACATATTTTACAAGGGAAGAAATATTGGATATAAGCATACAAACAACTACTTTAATGTCTCAGAACCATGATGGCGAACCTGTGGCATGCAGAACCATCTCTCCGGGCATGCCAGCTGTTGCCCATTGCTCTTCCGGGTTCTGATGTGAGCATGCATGCTGGCCAGCTGGTCTTCACGCATGTAGGAACACTGGAAACTGGAACAGCAGCTTCCCAGCATGCAGGTGCATGCTGGCCATCTGCTCTTCGCTCACGCATGCACATTAAAAACTGGAATACCAGGCGGCTGGTGCACATGCGCATGCCAGAAAGCTGAGGTTCTGATTTCTGGCGGTCCTATGCGGTGCACCAAGGAGCTGCTCTTCTGGTTTCCAATGTATGTGTGTGCTCTCGTTTCAGCACTTGGTGTTGAAAAGGTTCATCACCACTGCCTTAAAAGAAGCTTTATGATTCAGGAAGACATAAATTCATATGCTTCCATTTTTAATCTTAACACCCTCTTATTGATTAGCATGATTACCATTCCTTAAAGTCTATTAAACAGCTTCCCTCTCAAAAAAGAACGTTTTAAATTTTCCATATTTTTTTAAAAAATCTGAATCATATCCATTCAGAATGTAGTATAATTTTTCCCAAACTGATTTCTATTTCTTCTAGTCTCACTTGCTGCTACATGCACCTATCACCAATGCACAAAATTATACCTTCCTCTATACCAGGAGTGTCAAACTCAAGGCCCATGGGCTGGATCCAGCCCACAGGGTCTTACATCTGGCCCATGGGACCACTCTGGAAACAGCAAAAGACCAGCTCTTGATGCCTCTGCCAGCGAAAACAGAACTCGGGAGATATGTGTGGCCCTGCCACGCTCTGTTTTTGCCCCCAATGTCCTCCTGCAGCCCTCCGCCAACAAAAACAAATATACCAATACATACTTTCTGATATATATTTTCATTCAAAATAAATCCTGCAAGTTTACCTACAAGTCATCAACTCTACTTCAGAAGATTAGACTATCTTCATTTTCATCTATTACCTTTCTTTGATTTTTGTAGACACATATCTATTTTCCAATGTTACCAGTTATTTGTTAATTCATATTCTTTACAACTTTTGCATTCCAAATCTAACTTTTACATATTTGTGTCAGCAAATGACTTCCAGATATTGATCTCTACTGCCCACCATACTCCAGACCAATTTTTTATTAATTATATTAAAAAGGTGTCAGAATAATTCACTTAGCCTTAGCTGGTCACAAAAATAACAAAAATAACAGGAGCTAAATATTTTTGCTATATGAACTGTAGATTTTTTTAAAAAAATTGTGTCTTGCAATGTTACTTTAAGCTTTTGGCTGGGACTTGAATTCCAAAGAATATTAGTCAAAGATGTGATTATTTTTGTTTGTATTGTGTTTTTCCTTGATGAAGAAATAATAAGAACATGAACAACAATGGGTAAGCAATTTTGATAGGGCATTCATGGCACAAAGTGGCAAGTAAGAAGATAAATTCTGGGCAAGAAAAATAACATGATCACAATCTTGTCTGTATTTAATTCCCAAAGGATTTGAAAAATGGCTTCATAGCTGACATGAAACTCTATATACAAAATGAACCGATATGCCCAAACTAGGGATTTTCTAAATGCATTTTCAGTACATTCATATTCATTTTATATCATATCTATATACAATGTTTAAGCCTGGCAACAATATTTACCGCAGATATAAAAACTAGCCTTTTCATCAGATGGTAAAATATAGTTCCCTGTACAAATTGTTTGCTCAGAGTATAACTCCCAAACATCTTAACACCTGCACAAACAGGGCAGTACAAGGTGAAGTATAATTATCATAATTCTTTAAAGCTATCAAACAAAGCTGGCTCTGCCTTAACCCTGTTAATTGCAGGGGATTTTGCCCTTGTCTATGTGGAGATGTATGATAACTGTTGATCTTTTAAATTAACAGTCAAAGCTGCTATAAATACACCTTATCTAAATGTACAGAAGTTTGTATCTTTAATTGTGAAACTCAAGTGTATCTATCATTTGAACTTTTCTTGATGAAAGCACAGGAGAAAATGATGCTTGGTAGGAATGCTGACATCCTAAACCTTTAACATATAAACATTTAAGGAATTTGTTTTTAAGAACTCAGCATTAGGTTAATATTTTCTGCAATATGAAATGTAATTTAAGATATTATGAAATATACTTTCTCTAAATATGATAAGGAAATAAAGAATTACGAGAAAATGTTTCTTGCATTATGCAAAGGGCATATATAAGATTAAAATTATAAGGATTTTCAGAAAGATCTTGTTGAAATAGAGCTATATCCCTTTATTAATTATTTGCAAAAGAAATATAAAAAAACTGTGCTCAATCAGTGTAATTTAGAGCTAGACAATGCTGTAAATGGAATCCAGATTGCACTTTATGAAAAGGTCTGCAAACTATGAAGGCTGATGTCACAGTGGCTCTATTAATCTTTAAGATGTCACACGTCTATATGAATAAATTCTATCGGTGACAAAAAGACATTAACAAAATTAGGATTTCTTACGAGCACAAGGATCAATTTTTGGAATAGTTCCTCTAAAATATATCTTCGGCAGTGTCATCCTTAAAGTAGCAGATTTTGTTTTGTTTTATTTGTAAATTTTACATATCTTAGAATACGCAATATAATTTAGAAACAAATTTGACCCTGAGGCTATTCTATGGCAAGACAACTCCCAATATGACAATGGTTAAGAATGAAAGATGTGCAGAACCTTCAGAAGGCTTAATGGTATATTGAAAAGACCTTATCCTGGTAAATCTAAATGAAATTTGCTCAAATAAACCCTTTCCCTTAGCTAATTTCTTGTAATTCTTCAGCAGGACCAGTGGTGGGATTCAAATTTTTTTACTACTGGTTCTGTGAGTTTGGTTTGATGGCAGGGGAAGTATACTGTAAAATCTCCATTCCCTCCCCATTCCTGGGGGAAGGTTTCTGCAAAACCCCATTCCTTCCCCACCCCACTAACCTGCTTTCCAGCTCTGTTCCCCTGTGCAGGCCAGCCAATCAGCTGGGACCTGGGATACAGAGAATAGATGGGGATGGGGCCAGTCACAGGTGGTATTTGCTGGTTTTCTGAATTACTCAAAATTTCCACTACCAGTTCTCCAGAACTGGTCAGAACCTGCTGAATACCACCTCTGAGCAGGATCAAGTGTGTGGGCATATTACACTAACATATAGCTAGTTGGTAATATCAACAGAACAGGTTTCTCGCCTCAACTTTAATCAAAACATATGTCAATCTTGCCCAAACTGGGTGTTCTTCCAAAATGTGGATTTGAACACCACAGGATTCCTTATGATCACTGTTGAAAATTCTAAGAGTTCGCACAATTCTGGAGAATCCCTAGGTTGTGTAAGATTATTTGACATACAGAATCAATATGAATCAGTATCTCAATAAGGGATAGAAGCTTCAAATAATGTTCTTCCCCTCCCAGATTTACAAAGCCTAGTTGAGAAGGAAATATAAGTTAGTGTTGATTTGAATTTGAATTTCACTTCTAGAACACAAATGATTATTTGCATGGTGGATTTGGCAAGTCATCTAGTGCACTTTATGACATTGCCTAACTTTATCAAAACTATTTAATGTTTTGAACATGTACACATACATACCGTATTTATCGGCGTATAACACGCACAGGCGTATAACACGCATTCCCTTTAATATGCGGCGGGCGCAGCGTCACGACGCTGCGCCGCCGCTAGGCACTATTGGGAACGGGACATCGGCGTATAACACGCATACATCATTTGCCCCCTATTTTCAGGGGGAAAAAGTGCGTGTTATACGCCGATAAATACGGTATATACCTATTCATGAATGAATGATTGATAAGTGATAGTGAACGTGAGTGAATAGTTTAAGGAATTGACCTTCAGGAAAGTGACCTTCAGGAAAGTATGAAAGAGGTTTTCAGAGTAGGAGGAAGGAATTTTCTGGTAGAGAGACCTGAAAAAGAGATTATTCAACTGAAAAATTGGAGCAAGTGTGAAAAAGAAATTCTAAAGAATCCTGCCTTTATTTTGTTTAGAATAATCAGGAAAAATGTTTTTGCTTTCTTCAAGCATGTTCTTCAACAATAATATCCTGGAATCTCCTGGCCTATAGGAGGGCTGACAGAAAGTTAAAACAATTTCTGAGTATTTAGGAAATATTATCACTAATACTGAAAGTGAGAGGATCTAATGCACACCCAAAGAAAAACAATTTAGTATAGCAGTTAAGGTATTAGGCTAGAAATTGGAAGACCATGAATTCTAGTTCTACTTGACATACAAAGCCGCTGGGTGATGTTGGCCAGTCACCTTCTCACAGCCCTTGAAAGAAGGCAATCACAAACCACTTCTGAAATCTTTCCCAGAAAATTGCAGGGACTTGTCCAGGCAAGTCATAAAGAATCAGCCTTGATTCAAAAGCACAGGGGAAAAAACCCCTCACATAGAAAATATACCACACAGACTTCCTATTCAATGATGTTATCAGAGATATGCTATAGCACAGCAGTGGCTAAACTTTTTGGGCTCCTGTGCCAAAAATTGTGCGTGCACCAGAGCATACGCACTTGCATGCCAGCACCCGGAATGCAATGTGCGCATCCCTCCCCATGCCCCCTGCGCATGTACATGCAATCCCCCCCTCCCGCCACCCCCTTACCTGCAATGTGCTTCACAGTTGATTTTTCAGCTGGTTTGAAGCTTTTTTTGGCCTCCCAGAGGCTTGGAAAAAGCCTCTGCAAGACTTTTCAGGCCGAATTATAGGCCCATTTTGTCACTTCCAGTATTACAGGAAGTGACGAAATGGGCCTATAATTCATGCTATAGTATAAACCAAGGGTGGATTCTTAATAGTTGATATGTAACTCCTAGCATGCTCATTTGTCATAGCCGATGGAGTAAGTTAACAAGAGTTGTAATTCAGCAGTATCCAGAAAGGATATTTCTCCTCTCTGACAGATGTGAAGTTTTTTCCACTATACACAAGGCACTGTATTAGAGAATCTTTATTGTATCGTACCCTTAAAAGATCCTATGTCTAAGAAACTAAAAAAGATATATCATAATTTTAACAAAAATGAAGCCCTAGACACATATGCCCTGAGCCCTCAACTTCAAATATACTGACTAGCTGTCTCCAGGAACTGTCATTTTAAAGTTTTTAATAAGAATGTTTGTGTTCATTAAAGTTACTGGACTGACTGCCTTCAAGACAGGGATTCACAAATTACTGGGCCAGCAGATATTTTGGAAGTGGAAGTGCCATTCTCCCTCAGCCAAGATTCTGCCAAAGATGTCATAATGAAACCTTGTTTATAATCAATGCTTGTTCACTATGTTCTGAATAGGACCATTATAACCAAGCAACAGATCTGGAAAATATGGATGAAACAGTATAAATTGTTCTGTTGTTAGAATTCAGTTTAAAATCTTCATATTAAAATTGCAGAGGAGTGACAGGGAAGCCTTGCTATTTTACAAATGGAAGTTGGCTTCCCTTACTTTCCTCAAGAATCAGAGGAATTTTTTTTCTATAGCAGGAATGTCAAACTTCCGGCCCATAGGCCGGATGAATCACATGCAAGCCATGCCCACACCCAATTTAGCGAAGGGGAAAAATCATGTGATGCCACTGTGTCGATGTGAGTTTGACACCCCGCTCTATAGCTTTTATGTACGAAAATTTATTTCTGTAGAACTTTATGTCCTAAGCCACCTACACCCTCTCATTGTAAAGAATACCTGGTGACACTCTCTAATTCCATCAAGTTATACACCAGCTTTGATAGCAGGCAGGTGTGCAGGTTACTTTTTTTCCCAACAGCCAGACTATAACCCGTTATAAACTAAAGAAAGTATTTAAGATTATAGGTAAAATATCCAATTCCATTTTTGTGTTTTGGTATTTGGTATTTGCTAGGTGTATTTTGAAGCACATTTATAATTTTAAACCAACAGGCTGAAGTCACATATGCTGCTTAAGAGATGGGTTTTTAGTTCCTCAGGGCTGAAGCTACATTGTGTGATCTCAAAAAGGATGAGATCATTGTTTAATCCCTTCCAAGTATTGTGATCGTATCTAGATTAAAATACACAAGAGGGAGAAAATTAATCTTAAAGTATACATGGCTTTCGCTAAATGAGTGTGGCTGTACATAAAAGTACATGTGTACCCTAGAGCCAAGAATCACCAAAGCTCAGGATAAATATAAATATATTAAGCACAATTTCAGACACTTTAAGCTAATTTGCATTATTACTCTGGCGGGGGGTGGGGATAGCTCTCCATTGTTTGGAGGGGGGGAGGAGAAAAAAAAAGAAAGGTCAGTCTTCTGACCAACAATTCAGAAATTATTCCACTCTTGAGGTAATCAACCTGTCATCTAAGTAATTGCCCACACTCAGTCATTGCTTATAAAGCATGCCACGGTTGCCTGTCTAAAGTTGCTATGGGTACTATTCATATTTGAATAGACAACATTTGGGCCATGACCTACAGTAGTAGGGGCTTCATTTTTCTCCAGTAATTTTCCCAAGATCCCTCACTATCACATTCAGGGCTTCCTCAGCAGATCTTCGTCTTATAGTGTAATTAATTTCTTTTTCTGTATCTAACAAGGCCAACAGCAAAATAGCTTACCCATTAAAATAACATGTGGATGGATGTTTTATTACATTAATTTATGAGGAACATTGGATATTTTATAACAGAACATTAAAAGGAAGCCTGTATCTCTTCTATGTAAGTTTGATTTAAGGAACTGATTTAAGGAGGCTGGTGTAAGAGACTATTGATTCCCTACACTTTTAATGCTGCAGTATATTTGAGATCAACACTAGAGGAGGACAAGAGGAAAACTGAAAATTTGAAATAAGATTCAGATTTCATGTAAGGCATACAACATAGGACATACATTTCTGGATAGCTTTCCTGTTACTACAAGCTTCTACGGGATTATTTGATGATAGGTCTTTTTCAAACTCAGATAGCTTGATGAAAACAAATCACCAGGCCTGATGGATTAGTTTTAAAGGAGCTGGCAGAGGTCATCTCAGAACCACTGCACCATATCTTTCAAAAATCGTGGAGCACTGGGGAACTACCAGAGGACTAAAAAAGAGCTCATGTGGTTCCCATCTTCAAAAAAGGGGGAAAAAAAACAGACCCAGGAAACTATAGACCAATCAGCCTAACACCAATGCCCGGGAAGATACTGGAAAAGATACTAAAAAAAGATAATAAAAAAGATAATGCCAACATCTAGAAACAAGTAAAGTAATAACTAGTAGTCAGCACGGGTTTGCTAAAAACAGATCATGCCAAACCAATCTTATTTCATTCTTCAACACGGTGACTAAATTAATAGACCAGCAAAATACTGTGGACATAATATATTTAGATTTCAGCAAGGCATTCGACAAAGTAGATCACAACCTACTTCTTAGTAAGCTAGAAAAAAGTGGAATAGATAGCACCACCACTAGATGGATTCGCAACTGGCTGGCAAACCATACTCAACGAGTAGTCCTTAATGGGTCTAAGTCTACATGAAGGGAAGTAAGCAATGGGGTGCCACAAGGTTCCGTCTTAGGCCCAGTACTCTTCAATATCTTCATTAACGACTTAGATGAGGGAATAGAAGGGGAACTTACCAAATTTGCAGATGATACTAAGCTGGCAGGAATAGCTAACACCCAAGAAGATAGGCTCAAGATCCAGATGGATCTTGACAGACTAAAACACTGGGCCGTATCTAACAAAATGCAATTCAATGTAGAGAAAAGTAAAGTCCTACACTTAGGCAAGAAAAACCAAAAGTACACATATAGACTAGGTGAAACCAGGCTCAATAGCAGTAACTGTGAGTGGGATCTTGGAGTCTTAGTGGACAACCAGCTAAATATGAGCCAGCAGTGTGTAGCAGCAGCCAAAAAAGCTAATGCAATCCTAAGTTGTATTAACAGAGGGATACAATCAAGATCAAGGGAAGTACTAATATCACTCTATAAAGCCTTAGTAAGACCACACCTAGAGTACTGCATCCAGTTTTGGTCACCACATTATAAAAAAGATGTTGAGACTCTAGAAAAAGTACAGAGAAGAACAACCAGGATAATTAGGGGATTGGAGACTAAAACATATGAAGAACAGTTACAGGAACTGGGCATGGCTAGTCTAGAGAAGAGAAGGACTAGGGGAGACATGATAGCAGTCTTCTAATATCTGAGGGTCTGCCACAGAGAGGAGGAAGGGGTCAAGCTATTTTCCAAAGTACCTGAATGTCAGACAAGGAATAATGGATGGAAACTGAACAAGGAGAGATTTAATCTGGAAATAAGGAGAAACTTTCTGACAGTGAGAACAATCAACCAATGGAACAGCTTGCCCTCGGAAGTTGTGGGAGCGCCATCACTTGAGGTTAGCAAATTGTCAGCATAACCACAGAGTAATTAAGTATCTCTTTCTCTATCTCTCTTTTCATTTAGGATACCTAGGCAATGTCAGCTGCCACATAAATAAAATTTACGTTAATAAAAAGCATCCTTGTTCAACTGAGAGCATTGCTGAGACCATACCGAATAAAGTTTGAAGCTGCAAGGAGCAGAGCCTGTTCTGCATAAATCTGCATATGGACAAGTTTCCCTCTCTTCCTGTTTTGAACATGCCAATGATTTTTTTTCTCTTTAATTTCAAAATTTGCTTCAAGGGCTGGTTTCGTTACACAGGTATAAACATATATACCTATATTTGGTGTAGTCCAGCATATTTTGGGTTGCTGCAGATTATTTGGGGTAGTTTCACAGTTAACATCCCCTCTCTTAGTGAGATTCTGATTCTTTCACTGCATTGAATGAAAACTATTTTTTTTAAAAAAGGTGTCTTTTTGGATTCAAGAGGCAAACTCATATAAGTAAAGTAAAATAAATAAATAGCCTATAGTTATTTGGAGAACAATACCTTTTCAAATGTCACTTCTGGCTGGATGGCCAGAATCTAACTGCAAGTTTTGACATATTTTTTTTTCTCATACATATTTATAGCTACATACCTATATACAAAAGAAAGTCCCTTCTCATCCTTATGTGCTGTATGCATCCTCCTCAATCTCTGGTTCTCTACCAGGGCCATTGGAGCAGGACCACTTTGTGTAGGATCTTAGCTGTTTCTATCTCTGTACACTTCTGGCTGGACAACTCTGGTGTTGTTCCTGAGATATGTGGGAGCTACTCTGCCAGCTTAGTAGTCATAGCCCAGTGATAGCTAACCTTTTCATCATCGCTTGCCAAAAGTGCATGTGTGTGTGTACGCATGCCTGCCTACACTCATAATGCAATATGTGTGTGACCCCCCCCATTACCCTGTGCATGTGCATGTCAGTGCACCAGATGCCTCTGCACATGCATGTGATCCTCCCTGCCTACACCCCATGTCTCTGCGCATGCACGCATGTCTCCCATGCACGCCCCGCACATGTGAGGCACATACCTGACAATCAGCTGGCTGGGGTGAAGGCGTGCATGGACAGTGGACCTGATCCAGGGCAACAGCTCTGTGTGCCACTTCGGGCACGCGTGCCATAGGTTCGCCATCACGGTCATAGCCCAAAGGGTTTCTACCACCCTGGGACCACTTACACCTTTACTTTCCATATCCTCTTTAGTTCCTTCTAGTACTTCTCCAGCTTCTCATACTCCCTTTTCCTGATCTTGCTGTCACTTTTGCAGCTATCACCATCACTCTCTTCTGGTCCTTGTCTGCCACCGTGGTCTGGTTGATTGGCTAGTTACCTACCTACCTGTCTGTCTGTATCTGGAAGTCTCACAGGACCTTAGCTTTCTTATTCTCCACGATCTTCTGTGGGGTCTTCTATTTCAATGTTGAAGAGTCTAGCCCATATTCTACACAGAAGTTCCTGTACACTATGGCAGCTATTGAGTAATACCATTCAGTGTATGTTATTTCTGCCAGTATCTAACACACACACACACACACACACACACACACACAACACATGGTTTAAAATGCATCCAAGTAAACCAGTGGAGGTATCTTGAATGCTACCATGTTTTATTTAAATCTATATAGTTTATGCAAGCAAAGAATCATGTTCTTGTCAGTGTCGCCAACAGAAATCCCCTAGAGACATTCTTTAAAGGGCAGATAATAAGTTAGTCAGCATCAGTTGTGTGACCCAGGAATGGCTTCCACAGGCCAGACAATATCCTTTTACAGAAGGGACAGATGGCAGTGCGCAATCCAGAACAAAATTAGGAATGCTGCACCACAGATGGAAAGGCAAAGATTCATAGGTTAAAAGGTCATTCAAGACATGGAATCAGTTTCCAGGAGGAACTGAAGATAACACCCTAAGCAATTCAAAGAATGGGTTATAGAACTATGGAGGAATACATTTTGTTTGCATGCAAAAATTACAAGGTGCACTTTCTAGCATTTCCAGGTAGGACCAAAACAACTCTATTCTGAAACTCTCTAAAACTACTATTGACAGACAAAATGGCTATCTATATTTGATTTTATCTAAGATTGATTCCTTGGGACTTTGCTGTTTGCTATATTCAGATAATATAATAAGTGAGCACATACCCATGGTTGTTCAAAGCTGTAAGTACGCCTCCGATCTTCCACATCCTCATCTTGCTTGGCTTGTTGAAATTCTTGCCTTAATCGTTGTATCCGATCATGATTGCTTGGAGCTGATCTGTTACAAAATAAGACATAAGAACATAAGTAATGATGTTTTTTCAAATTCTAAAGTTTTCTTATCCTGGTAGAAATAATAAGAATTTTAGATTTAATTCAACCTCCTACAACAGCTTAAAATATGCATGGCATATCAGCCACAACATTGAACAAAACTTTGGATAAGGAATACACACGTTGCTATGTTGCTACTGTAATAAGGAATAATAGATTTTCACAGCCTTCTGGGAAAAAAACCAGGACTATATATACTGCATATGTCTTGTTATTTTACCACAAGTACTTAGATTCCCGTGAAAGAAACTCTTCTTAATGTAAACACAACTTAAAACAAATATACCTCTTCTAAGCTTTATTCAACACATCTAATTCATAAGAATGTAGCAAAAACCCTTGCATCAATCAGGTCAAACATGCAAGTGGAGCAGCCTGTTTTGTGACACTTACCAGCTGGTATTCAAAAGGCTCAAAGGCATGGACACAAATCATGCTTTATATACAGAAGATGTTATCAGTTGATAAACCCAAATAAAATTTCCCCAACAGGAACATTTATTCTTCTATTACTATATCTGCACTTAAGGCATGTAAAGATTGCATTGAAGATTTTTAAAAGAAAGGCAAACATATTTTAATGAGATCTCCCTGTGACAGTTAATTGTTACTCATTTCAGGTACTCTGCAAATGTCTGAATTTCATCTCAATGGGTTTCCTCAACTTAATTTGCAGATGGCGCTATTAAAATATGTTTCTTTGTCAAGAACTTCCTACTTAGGTCTGCTTCTGACAAGTAGTTTGAACTTATCAGTTTAGCATTAAAAGGTTAATAGGCAAGTGAAACACTTCAACATGTGAAACCCGCATGTTTATCAGGAATCATACCATATTCACAAGAATAGACATGGCCCTTTTTAGCCTAAAAGCGATAATAAAGTTTGATTTGATATGAAGAACCAATTCTCTGCGCACTTATTTTGGAAATACCATCCATCAAATTCAGTGGAATTACTTTTCAATTAACAAGCTTCAGGTTTGCAGTATTACTTTTGGATGATCTAAAATTATTTGGCACATCCCAACATTAGGCAAAATATTAAGCTTTTTTATAACATTAATTGAGTTCTTATTTTTGAGAATCTTAAAGAAATAAGATTATTATAAGGGCCCCCTAAATTGTTCTCCAGCATATAAAGAAAAAGAGAATCGTTCAAGGCAAACCCAAATTGTTTTGTTTATCTGTTAGATGCTGTTGAGGTAATTCCCCGTTAGGAGAATGAGCGCATACAGGGAGACGTATTTGAGAGTAGTGTTTGAATAATACACACCTAGCACACAGATACACTGTACAGTAAATGTAGGTTTTTACTTTCAGAAATGTTAAGCAAAGTTCAAACAAGCAGTCCAAAGTCATTCACAGGTAAAATCAATCAGTTTTCATCCAGGGATAATCCAATAACAAACTCCAGTGTCAAAAACAGTTCAGTATCAGACTTACATCAAATCCAAGAATAACAGTCAATACAGGAATGGCAAAACTCTCCAACAGAAGGAAAACAGAGGCTCATTGATACACACTCTCTTCTGAGACTGAAACTAAGCAACCCAGGTTTCTGGCTCCATCTTATGGCTGTTTGAGAAACCACACCCAATTACACTTTTATTTTCTTAAAGATACAGTATTAAAATGTTTATCCTGGTTTATATATTTCCAACCCAAATAGCTGTTGGGTGACTTATATTCCTAACAGATGCAATGGACACAATGATGCTCCTTCCATTTTACACCAGCTAAATAGCAAATGAATTTTGCTTCCACATTGGAAATTCTTCACCACACCTGAGTGAATGAAGAGATAGCATCAAGGAACAATTATGTAACTTAAAGATTTATTGTATTTTCTGAAAGAGAAGAAAAAGTTAAAAAGCTGAGGTTGGCTCATGCATTTTATTTGGGTACTCCAGCTATAATTTTTCTTCAGAGCTTCTTGGTGTTCCCTCACTTTGGTTGTTATTTCCAGATGTTTCATTACCCAAAGTAGGTAACATAATCAGTGCTAGAAAGAATCCCTCATTTCAATCCTGAGCTACAAATATTCTCATTTAGCAGTACAATTTTTCCTTTTTTTAAAGTATTGGGGGTTGGTATTTGATGCATTTGTTGCACCCTTTAATCTCTCAAAGAGAATTTCAATATTCTAGCCATATGACAAACTATTATTACATTTATTTTTTTGATAAATCATGGATGTTCTTCCATCATTCTGTAGCCACAAAGGAGAAAAAAACCCACGTAACTTGTTTGGAACTTTAGGAACATAAAATGAACCTTGATGGATTTCTAGATAAATAATTTCTAGTTAATAAAAGGACTGATTCCCTAATATAGGTTACAAGAATAGAAAGATGGGGAAACATCATTACAGTATTTTGCATGAAAGAGGGCGGAACTGACCAGAAAAGATAAAATGGTAAAGTTTGAGAGGCCATGGAATGGATGGTTTCTGTCTCACCAGTTGTTTTGTGAAAATGGAAAACTTGAAATGCAGTCATTTTATAAAAGTATCAACAACCTGCTCTGAGAAGTCCAAAGGTACCCACTGGGAGCAAAAAGTGTTCCCCCGCTGGGCTAAATCTTCAGATCTTAATGCAAACAAACATTAAGGCAAGAAACATTATTTCATGCATTCAAGTCCAAAGATATTTTAGAAAGAGTTAAACAAAGTGCCAGGGCCATACATTCATTTCTTCACTGTCCATAGACTGTCTTTCATCTGACTCAGTGTTTCTTTACTTGGATGTATATATCTAGCATAACCACATTCCTGAATCCATGTTTAATTCTGGGACAATTAAATTTTCTTCCTCTACTTCTTGCCCCAACTCTTCGTTAAAAAAATAAAAAAGAAATACTTGAAGTTATTCAATAAAATCAGCTTTAATGGCTGAACTCATTCCCTTTGTGAGTTGAAGGCAGATTCACTGTCTTAGTGATGGGGCAACTTGCACCAGATTCACCTCTTCTCATTTGATGTCTGCCAAATGCACATTACTAAAATGCAGTTTCAGCAGTTTCATGAGTGCAACTGACATGTGCAAACCCTGGCCTGGTCCTGAAAAGAGCAGCGTAAGCAAAGCTCAACTAGGCCAGTTCTGTCACATATTTTCTGTAACTAGAATTCAGAGCATATGGCTGTTTAGAGGCTCAGATCATTAAGCTGTATCTCACTATGATGTCATGCACTGAAGTACAGAGTTGCCAAACAAAGAGATGTCAGTATGATAAAGTGGATACCAACAAGTTACTGAGCAGGAATGACTAAAGCTTGGGGAAGAAAAAAAAATGGATTGAGAAGAAGGAAAACAAAAGCTAAAAGAATCCTTCCAATAAAAGCCAAACAAGCAAGAACATCAGAGGTATGATACAAAACTCAGCAAACAAATACAAATGCAGCAAATAATTCTTTTCAGTGGAAGTTGCCTACACAAAACAGAATAATACACAGCAAGGGGAGGTAGAGGGGTATACGACTCTTCACATAATCTCTCCAGCAGCAAAGAAGTCTTTAACTCTAATATGTGGATGTAATACAAGTTACTATAATGGACCCTGGAATTTGCACTGTAAGTCATGATAGTCATAGGGTACCCAAATTATTGGATTCTATTTTACACTTTTTGTAGTAGTCGTTAAGCTAATACTTAATGCAAAAACATTGTAAATCGAAGTCACATGACTGTGGAATGCTGCAATTGACTATAAAGGTATCTTGATTCCTGAAATATGATGGTGTCACCGTAGGAATGTTGGTGTGTAACTATGGGAACTCTGGAACTAGGATGTAAGTAACTTTGGGGGAGGTGTCCCATCATAACTTCAAACAATTGCTAAGTGACCAGTCATTAAACTGAACAAAGAGAGATTTAACGTGGAAATAAGGAGAAACTTTCTGACAGTAAGAACAATCAACCAATGGAACAGCTTGCCCTTGGAAGTTGTGGGAGCGCCATCACTTGAGACTTTCAAGAAGAGATTGGACTGCCATTTGTGTAGGGTGGTGTAGGGTCTCCCATTTGTGTGGGGGATTGGACTAGATAACCTACAAGGTCCCTTCCAACTCTGATTATCTGTTATCTGTTATTAAGCAAGGACTGCCTATAAATTGGGTTCTTGAGTCCTACCACTAGTGAACAAACCATCTCAACTTGTGTTAATTACGTGCTCTGGAGTCATTTGAGGAGTTCAGTTTATGCAAAGAAAAAAAGTTATGATAGATCCTTTATCTAAAGGTAGAAATGAAAGAAAAATACAGGCTGTTCACAGCAATTTTTTAAAAGGTTGCCTTGTTTATTAATGATGGTACCTCCACTCTGTTGCTAATACATCCAGTCACAGAATGGATGGTTGGTAAAGTTGAGAAAAACCTATGTGTAATGTTAAATTGGATGTCTCTTGTCACCGCTTAGCAGGATAAAATAAATTAGGAAATGGGTAGCAAGGTTAACTCACTGCTTTCTTTCATATAATGGAAGGCTTTTTCATCAGTACAAATATTTATTGCAATTTTGTTTTTACTCAGCTGCACTACGTTTGTCTATATGAATTTAGGCAGAACTGCTGAGGTAGCTTTTCAATACATCCTTTAGCTATGTGGTTTTTCCCTAGCAATAACAATTAGACATATACCGTTTCACAGTGCTTTTACAGCTCTTTCTAAATGTTTTACAGAGTCAGCATATTGCCCCCAACTATTTGGGTCCTCCTTTTGCCCACCTTGGAGGGATGGAAGGCTGAGTCAACCTTGAGCCTGGTGAGAATTGAATTGCCAAATTGCAGGCAGCCAGCAGAAGTAATCTGCAGTACTGCATTCTAACCACTGTGCCACCACGGCTCTAGCACTATAGTGGAATACAGTAGTAAGTTACAAAACCCGGTGTTGCAATTGCCCCCTGTTTTAATTACCTCAAAATATCCAAGAGATCTTGATAGAAACAGAAAACAATTGAAATAAAGGTGATAACAAAGTCAAGCACTTTTCATTGCTGCCTCTCCAATCTTCTTCCTCATCATATCTTTATTGCTATATAAGCTATACAACTTTTAAGATATATAAAAGTAGATGGCATTGATCATTATATTTTATTGTTTTGAATTATGTTCCTGCCAAATAAAATATTTAAACAATCTCTTATCACTGGACTGTATCATAAGAGTTAGGCACAAAAAAGTACAAATGTTGACAAATAAGATTTGATGCTGAGACTTAATTTAGCTCTTTCTAAATGTCCTTCTACTTAAACACTATCTTTAGATATTCAGTTTTGTTTAAAGTTATTTTCTGGACCATTCTAAAATTTTATAACTCATGTTTTCATTGGAACAAAGAATTTGAAATGTGTGAAAGACTGCAACGTTTACAACAAAACAAGAAATAAATGACTAATCTGCAGATAAGAGCAATGTCTTTGTTGAATTTACTTATGCTGTCTTTAATTTGATCAGCTAGCAGCATAGAGTTTTAAGGGCAACCCAGGGCTGCAAATTCACAGTAAAAATGTCACATGTTGAATAAGCATTTGAATTAAATTATGCACAAACTAAATGTTTTAGCTCAAACTGATTATGCATGCAAAGTTAGTTTCTCTAACAAGGACAGCTTCTTGAATGCTGAGCATTACACTTGCAAATCTAAATTCTGTTTTGCATGTTATTCACCAGTATATATTTATTTTCATTATACAGGATATATAAAAATCCCTGTTTATTAGCTGAGATATTCTAAGATGACTACTTAGAATATATATCCCTTAATGCCCCTACTTTCTCCTCATAGTTAAATTCATGGATCAACTTAATATAACATAAAAAAATATTTTCACATTATATATAATCACTGAAATATACACAATGGACAAATTTCCATCTAAAGGGTAGCTTAAAAACCTAGGAAACACATTAGCTTTCTGAAAGCATAAACTCAGATGCTTTGGGAAGTTTTCACTCACCTTGACTTTTCTTTCAGATTTACCTGCATTTTTGGAAAGCAAATATATTTGAAAGAAACATTATGTTTATTCTATAGTATTTGTCCTTCCTTTCAGCTGAAAACATTCACTTCCCCTTGATGGCCATAATTTGTAATACATTTCACACCAATTTTAAGGTAGTAAATCACAGTGAATTAAAAACACACCATTCTCGTGTCCAGACTTAAAAGATGCTGTTAAGATGTCATTAAGTTTCAACCTGATTATTTGGATGGTTTACAATTAAGAGAGAAGTTAGTCTGGCTCATATCCCAAATACTCAGGAACACAAGTTCATTTTGTAACAGTAAATCTAAGGAATGCACCCCAGATTCCTTTTTATTGCTTCCATCATTCTTCCTTATTAGCTTGTCAGAGTTCACACTGGGAACACTCTTTAGGGGAATTCTTTTCTTTATGACAAAGGATGAGAAATGAGCAATTATTTTAGGATCCTACAATAAACATGGAATAATAACAATATTAGTTGAATAAAAATGTTCAATCTTGAGGATCATTTTTTAAAGTAACTTTTTTCTCAAAAGTGTTCTGGTGGTTAAATTCAGATTTTTATTCTAAAACAGATTGATTTAAAATAATAACAAAACTGCTCATTGGTATAGACACCTATAATAGATGTTATTATTGTACTTATTATTGGGACAACAAAATGTATCTGTGCTCCTAATTAATTAACTAGGCTACTGAAATTATTGATTACAAAAGAGTTCCAAATGGATTAAAAACAGAAAGGCAGAAAACATCTTCCATATTTCTTTCCACACCAATGAAAGTTCTAAGAGTGGAGAATAGTGGAGTGATATTAGAAAACTGGACCAGAGTCATAGGATTCTGAATCCAAACATACAAAATTCAAGTAGACTTTGACTTACAACCACAATTGGGCCTAAGATTTCTGTTGCTAAGTGAGACATTTGTTCAAGTGAATTCTGACCCATTTTATGACTTGTCTTGCCACAGTTGTTAAATGAATAATTGCAGTTGTTTAGTTGTTAAATTAGTAACATGATTGTTAAGTGAATCTGGCTTTTCCATTGACGTTGCTTATCAGACGGTTACAAAAGGACACAGCGGCCTTTATAAATACATGCCAGTTGCCAACCATCCAAATTTTGATCATAGGGATGTTGCAACAGTCATAGTGTGAAAAACAGTCATAAGTCACTTTTTTAAAGTGCTGTTTTAACTTCAAACAGTCACTAAACAAACTGTTTAAGCCGAGGACTACCTGTATAGTCACAGGCAATTGCAAAACACTTGCAATTCTACCATTTATTAAAAAAGAAACAGTTATATTCAGTGCAGACAGAGTTTGATCTCAATTCCAATAACGTATCTACAGATCTCTCTTATTAGACATCAGTTTGGTGAATGAAATTAGGGCAATGTCTGTCTTTTTGCCTAATGCATCTATGGTCATAAATAAACTGGTTTTGGATGAAAACTACAATATAAATATAATAAATATTTTTTTATATAATACATGACCACGCTTTTAAAAAATCTTAGCACACAAACATTGAAACTAAAATATACTGCCATTAAAAGATACTGCCTAGATTAAGATCTGACTTTAAATACACAATAATAAAACCTCAATAAGAACAGCAACAGCCCCAGAGTTGTTTTAAAAAGGGGGTACAAATTACTGGGAATACCAGGATATTATCAGGAAATGCTTTTATTTATAAGGTACAAAGTTTTTCATGGTCTCATGCATGCTTTCATTCTGTTGGGCTGCTAGAATGGCAATTTGCTCTGAGAGATTTGAATGAATTATTCAAACAATAATAATTTGAGACAAAGGAGTGAAAAAAGTAGCGTTATTATCTTTGTCCCTATCTGTTCAGCACATCTGTATGGGTCATCACCAATAAATAAGCTAAGGCCAGGTAGGCTATTAAAATATATCATTCAAGAGACCTTTGTGGTTCTCCATGTATATCTGAGATTTTCTTAGAAAAGAACATGTTAGGAGAGTTTTAAAAAAATGAAAACAATAACTTCCATTGAACATCAGATTATTTTTTTTTTAAACTAAACTGGCCTTCAGCTACAAAGGTTTCCAGGGGTGGCACACATTTATTATGAAAAACACATATACTGTAATAACACAATGTTACAATATAGAAGTAGGGGTGGGATTCAAATTTCTTAACAACCGGTTCTGTGGATATGGCCTAATTTGTGGGTGTGGCTTGGTGGTCGTGTGACTGGGGTAGGTATGGCTAGGTGCATGTGACTGGGATGGGTGTAGCTAGGTGGCCATGTGACTGGCAAACCAAATATAAATGGTCCTTGCTTAATGGCCAGTTGCTTAGCAAGTGTTCTAATTTATGACTGACCTCCCCAGAGCTACTTGACCTGTTTTTGGAGTTTTGACAGCTATTCTCTCTCTCTCTCTCTCTCTCTCTCCCCTTTCTCTCTCTCTCTCTCTCTCTCTCTCTCTCTCCCCTTTCTCTCTCTCTCATGACCAGTTACAACATCCCACACAGTCATGTGACTGAGGTTTTCTAGTTCTGAGGTTTGTCAGTTTCCAACAATTCTTTCTGGTTTCCTGTTAAAAATGCCCATTGTTTAACAACCAGTGTTCACGTAATGACCACAAAGTTCACTTAACAACCATAGTGTTTGCCTAACCCAGGGTCTGCAACCTTAAACGCTCAAAGAGCCATTTTTCTATTTTCTTTTAAATAGATCTCTCTCTGTATGTCTCTCTCTTTCTCCCCTCCTCTCAACTTTCTCTCATCTCTTTCTTTCTCCCTCCCCCTCTCTCTCATTTTCTCTCTCTCTCGTCACTCTCTTTTTCTTTCTCTCTTTTTCATCTTTTTCTTTCTCCATCTACCTCTTTCTCATCTCTGTTTCTCATCTCTCTCCCCCTCCCGTCTCTTGTCTCTCTCTCTTTCCCTCCCTCCATCCCGCTCTTTCTTCCTCTCTCTATTCCTGGGGGGTGGGGAGGAACATCTGAACTGCTGCTGGGTGGTGGGAATCTGACGAGCCAGTACTGAAGACTAGATGGCTGGCAGGGAGTGGGGCAATCCTGCAGTCTTCCCCAAAAATAACGCTTATGGTGAGGAGGAAAAGAAGCGCATTGGGAGGAAACTTGGTGGGTGTCAGAGGGGCGGCAAGTGCTTCATGGCTCCTGAGGGGGTTGAGCCTCCCTGCTCCAACATCTTCACATGAGGGCATCTCTGGCAGCTGCTTCCTACTTCTCTGCAGCTGCACTAACAGCATTCAATCTGACTGCTTCCTTCCTCCTTCTTGGCCTCATACATACACTCACACATCTCACAGTGCTGTAGGGACCCGACCACATGCCAACTCCTTGCAGAAGATCTTCCCCGTCCTGTGTGTGCACGCTCTACCCAAGAAGGAGGAGAAGAGTTGCCAAACTTTTCTTCCTCTCTTTCCTTCTCAGCAGAGCTGCTCGGAAGGCAGCTCCTGTGGCCTGGCTGTCCCTTTATGCCCCCCCCCCATCCCCCTGCATCAAAGTACCTTAAAGGGACAGGTTGTGGCAGTTGCCTTCATGCTGCGAAGGGAGGAAGAAAAGTTTGGCAATTCTTCTCCTCCTTCTCGGGCATACACACACACACATAGAGCATGCTGTGCACAAATTGCATTGCACGGGACCAGAGAGACTCGCCCAGGCTCTGTGTGAATGCCCAAGAAGGAGGAGAAGACTTACCAAGCTTTTCTTCCTCACTCTCTTCTGACACACACTGGCTAGGCAGGTGATCAGTGTCACGTGGGGCAAGCATCCTCCCAGCCAGCACAGCCATGGGGCTGCGACCTCATACAAATGCAAGTTTGCACACACTCCAGGATTCCAGGCTTTGGCTGCAAGAACTACAGACAGCCTTCCACACCACACACTTCCTCCTCCCATCGCCCCATGCAAGGCAGGAGGCCCGACAGTAAGCATCTGGTCCAAAGACACAGCCCTCCATGATGGAGCCCTTCCTGGGGAACAAAGCAAGAACTTACTGATCCATCCCAAAGGGGAGCTTCAGAGTGGCAAAGGCGCTCTGGGAAGATGGCCCTCAGGGCCCTGGGAAACTGTTTTGTGCAGCAAAGCAAAATTTACTTTAGCAACCGGGAGTTGCTGCTTTGGATTCTGCAAGTATCCCTCCTTTGGGAAATGGCTCTGGTTGGCAGAGAGGAACAGGATTCAACCTGGCTGCTTCTCTGCTGCCCTGGAGCCATTGCTTGATGGGGACTTGCAGGGCCCAAAGCTAAATTTCGCTGAGCTGGAAAAGAGACTCTGACTCTCCCAGCTAGACCAGGAGGGAGAGAAGCAGATGCTGACTCCACCGGAGCTGACACAGAGCTGCTCCATGTGTTCGTTCTCCTGCGAAGGCAATTGGGGGGGGGGGGGGCAGGTGACTGGCAGTGGTGGGAAAAGGCAAAGGGAGGGGAAAGGTAACTAGCAGTAACAGGTAGGTGACAGAGCCTCACTCACTGATCGTGAAGGCAGACAGCAATGGCTGGCATGGCGGGTGGGCAAAAGCAGGCTGCAGGCAGTCATGTTGCGCATGCATGATAAGGACTGACTGAGCGGGGAGGGGTAGGCGAAGAGTACTGGGGCCAGCCACTGTTGCAATTTGCCAGTTCTCCAAACTGTGCAGAATCATAACAACCGGTTCTATAGAATCGGTCCAAAGCGATAGACTCCCATCCCTGTATAGAAGACATAAAACCCAAAAACAAAGGAGGCAAGATTTTGGGAAGAAACATGTCTCTTATAGTAGTTTACTAAATAAGAGTAATAGTTTTTCCATTCCCAATTCGGCTTTTGTCTTGGCTAATGCTAAAATGCAGAGGTTGACAGTTTTCAATAGAATAATCTCAGCAAGAAAATAGGTCTCCACCTTTATAGTAGAATGAATTTTATGATCTTAAGGAACAAATAATAACAAAACAAATATCCTTAATAAAGCAACATAGGAGCTATTGAATACAGTTGATTTGGATTTCAGCTTTAATAACTTTTCTAGTGGATGCCATTAAACTTCCAATTGTTCTAAATAGTATAATTAGTGTTTTTAGTAGCAAATAAAAATAAATAAAAAAAAAGATAGAATGAAATTCCATTGAACACATCAATTGTCTTTTCCTGGGGGGGGGGGATTGGCAACATTATAATGCTATAGGTTTTAATTGATACTACTGTACTTTGTGTGTGTTTTTTTTGCAGAGAAGTATCTCCATTGACTTCTACATTGACAATTTTTCATTCGACACCAAAGTGGCATCTTCGTGGTTTTAGATGGCATATTGTTTTGATGTAGTGTTTAAATAAATTCACAGTGCTATATATTGTCACCTGTAATGGAGCATTATGGAAGTTAAAATGTCCTGATATTACTTTGTCCTTATTTTGAGTCCTGAGGTCAAACTTGCATCCATTAATTCTTTTGTGCAGAGTCTGTCCCATTTGTCCTATACAGAATCCAGAGAGACAGCAGATGATGATCTATTTCATACTAGAGACAGAATATGTGGAAGACCCTCTAATTTTGTGGTGAAGAGATAAATATGCAAATATAAAGCAAAATATACATCTAAGGTGGGGAGGGTTTGATTCCTATATTATATCGTTATTATTCTGTTATTTCTTTTTAATTGTTTTTTTTACTGATTTCAAAATGCTTTTTATCATTTTTAAAAAGTGTTTTATAATTCTGGACTTCTAAAGCTGCCCAAAGTCATTGATAGAATAAATTCCAGGAACAATTATGAAGGATTGGATCCTAATAGTACATTTAAGCATGGAAAACTGCCCTATATAGATTTGTCAAGCTGGTGTTTTTGTCATACAGTAACCATAACTGAATTTTAAAATGGAACTTTTAAGAGTTACTCTTCCCAAAATCCAGTTTTTAATCACAGAAAGTGCACTCAAAAGGTCAAGCTGTAAAGTACTCAAACAACACTTTCTATGGATTCCAGATCTTTCTGGAAACAAATTATAACAAACTATGAACCAACTTAATTTCAATTTAGGATTAGCCTAGGTTAGCCCAAGGTAGAAGTCCGTATAACATCACAGACAAATAGTTTTCCAATCTTTTCTTGAAACTTCCAGCGATGGAGCATCCACGATTCTTGGAAGCAAGCTGTTCCACTGATTAATATTTCTTACTGTCCGAAAATTTATCCTTAAATCTAGTTTATATCTCCCTCTGATGTACTTCCTCCCATTGCTTCTTGTCCTGCCTCAGGTGCTTTGGAAGATAAACTGACCCCCATATTCCATATGACGTCCCTTCAAATATTGGAGGAAGGCTATATGTTACCCGTTGTCCTCATTAGGCTAAATATACTTAGTTCCTTTAGCCATGATTTGTTAATTTATAATTACAGGTAATCCTTGATTTACGGTGACCTTTAGTGACCTTTCAAAGTCAAAATGGAATTGCAGAGAGTGACTTATGATTTTCACACTTGCAGTATCCCTGTGGCCACATGATCAAAATTCAGGTGTTTAGGAACTGGCATGTATTTATGACAGTTGCACTGTCCCAGGGGTATGTGCTCACCATGTGTAACCTTCCCAGCCAATTTCTGACAAGCAAAGTCGATGGGGAAAATAAGATTTGTTTAACGAATGCATGATTCACTCAATAACTACAGTGATTCACTTAATAACTTTGGCAAAAGGTTGTAAAATGGGGCAAAAGTGCCTTGTAGCAGAAATTTTGGCATTAATTGTAATTGTGAAACCAAGGACTGCCTGTAATTTGTTATAAGAGTAACAAAATATGTAATTTGCTGGTAGTCATCAACTTACAATCATTCATCTAGTGACTGTTCAAAGTTATAATAGCGTTGAAAAAAATATTTACAAATAGTCCTCACAGTTATGACCATTGTAGCATCCCTATAGTCACACACTTGCAATTGAAGTGCTTGGCAACCAGCTCATATTTACATCATAGCAATCTGTAGCTAGCTTTTAGCAAAGTCAATGTTGGAAGCTGGCTTTGTTTTATGACTCTACAAAACACTTTAACCAATGCAGCTATTTTTTAACAACCATTGTAAACAGATTGTAAAATGAACTGAACCTTGCTTAATAATGGAAATTTTGGTCCCAATCATAGGGGGAGGGCTGCCTATATTGTTTGTACCTGAAATGTTCAGAGGGAGAAAACTAAAACAAGTTCTGAAAGATCTCTTCCTAAATTGTGAACAAGGGAAAATATGATTCAAGGTAAGTCTTTAAGAGGAGGAAATACTTTGTTAAAATGTTCTAACAAAGGATGAAGTGATATTGGCCAACAGGTGATTCGTTCTTTGAAAAAACAGAATATTAATTAATAAAAGATGGCACAAGCTCCATAAAAATGAAAATAATGCAATGGTTATGAAAAAAAGGTTCATGATAAGAAGTCCCACACAAAGAGTATTTAAAGTATGATAATATTCTTGGGAATAACCAATCTCAAAAAAAATGTCAGGAAAAGGCAGCTTTCTCTATTAGGTTAAAGGTATAATTCAAGAAAGATAGCCAATGGTAAGGATGCTGTATGCGTAGTTATTTTGGAAGAATGCCAGTTAGCTAACTGATGTGAAATTGGCCACAGTTTAAGAACAACATATTGGTAAAAATGAGAAATGTCATATAAGCAAACCGACAGTGGAATGGAGAACTGAGAAACAAGTTGGCTACCCTGGAAAATATATCATAACCATAATACAATATACTAGAATTAGATAGAGAAAACACAATTGATGTGATACAATAGCCATGTAATTTCAATTATTAAGTTAGCTCTACAAGTTTATATACAGACAATGAAACCAGGAGAAGGACTGGTTAATATAAAGGAGATTTGGGGGAATGGAAGGGAATAGCAGTTTCCTTGATCTTTGAAAAATTAGATAATGGTTTTATTAGACCTGCAATCAAAATAAAAATAAAATAAAAATTAGATGTTTACTTTTGTTTTACTATACAGGTCTAAATCCTAACATGGCTCTATCACAGAGATGTTTCAGCTGATTTTCTATGTAACTTTCTTTATAGATGCTATCCAGGGATGCCTTCCTTTTTAAAAATTTGCTCTTGTACACTTGACATTGTTGTGATTTGCATTGGTCTGAGCCTCATGCTAGAGGCCTCAAGGCCTCCTACCTTGTTGTATATTTACTGACAAATATGAAATAATACACAACTGGGTCTCTTCAGAGATAAGCTAGTTCTATGTTCAACACTTCAGTGGGACTTGAAATCGTCTACCCGTACACAATAAAAATGAATGTGGTTGTGTAATGCCTCCTTTTGGCTAATGTAATACCCAATATTTATTTGAGATTTTATGTATTTACTGGGCATCAAGTTGCCCTCTTCTTCTGACAAAAAGTACAGAAAGTTTGAAAGTTATAGGAATGAGAAAGACAATTATTGTAAGCAGGGATTATTTATTTTACCTCTAAATTTTCTACTTATTAAATTAAAACTTACTATTCCACAGAAGTCTAGGTACTTGCAAATTCCTAACTCACTATCCCACTCAATGATAGTTTTAGTGATATCTAATATTCATTTTATCCTGTTTTAACTACAACCATAGTTAAAATATTTATCAAACAACTTATAGTAATACTATACAAATTGAAAGTATGAAATAAGAAGGTATGAGGTTTTCTTTTTTTGCAAGGCAGTGAATACTATACAAAGGTTCTATGAAATTTTACAATGTTCTAAAATAAATACAAAAATCAGTTATATCAAACAAATGCCCCAAAGGTTAGCTGACTGTTACCAATAATAACAGAATAACACACTTGGAAGGACTTTGGAGGTCCAGTCCAGCCCCTTCCTCAAGCAGGACATACCATTTCAAACAAATGTTTGTCCAATCTCATCTTTAAAACTTCCTATGTCGAAGCATCCACTTCTGGATGCAAAATGGTCCATTGATTAATTGTTCTGTCAGAAAATTTCTCCTTAGTTCTAGGTTGCTTCTCTCCTTGATTAGTTTCTACCCATTGCTTCTTGTCCTGCCTTCAGGTGCTTTGGAGAATAGCTTGACTCCCTCTTCTTTGTGGTAGCTCCTGAGATATCAGAACACTGCTATCATGCTCTAGTCCTTCTTTTCATCAAATTAGACATTCCCAATTCCTGCAACCGTTCATGCTTTAGTCTCCAGTTCCCTAATCATTCTCTGCACTCTTTCTAGAGTCTCAACATCTTTTTTTATATTGTGATGGCTAAAACTGGATGCAATATACCAAAGGTGGTCTTAACAAGGCATTATAAAATGGTGTTGACACTTCAGATGATCTTGAGTCTATTCTTCTGTTAATGCAGGGTAGGATTGTGTTGGCTATTTTAGCAGCTGCAGCACACTGCTGGATGATATTTAAATGATTGCCCACTAAGATGAAGGATTCCAAGTACAAACAATATGAAAATATTCCCAAGTTTAAAAAGCAGGACTAGAAAATGAATATTGACACACCTATATTTACTATACAACATTTTTATTCTGCAGTGAAGATCATAGTGAAACTCTGGAATGTGAGCCTTAAATATCATAGATCTACTTAAAGTAGGCAAGAATATCTTATCAAACTGCTTTTATATGCATTAGCCAACTGAAATAAAACTTTAAAAAAATTTTTTTGCGGGAAATTTAATTGGACCATCTGAAATCCACCACATTTAACTGAAATATATTCATTCTGCATGCTATGAACAATATAACAATCTCTAAAATTTAGTTTTGTTCATATTTTATAAGCCAGGCCAATTTTTGCTCATTATAATCAAACCAGAGTCATCATGCGCAACAGAAATTGTCGCTGCTATTGTGTTTTAGGAAATCTAGTAAGGTTTATTTGAAATAATCCCTTGGTCCCTCTTCATGAATAAAATACGGTGATGCTTAATATCCCATGGTACTCTATACATTGGATTCTTACATTTAAGCAAACATCTATACAAGAAGATCAAACACATTATATTCCTGCTGGTATTTACATATGGTTCATCCTGTCTCATTCTTCCTGGCTTTACAGTATAGAGATATATTTAAAAATGACATGTAGTATTATAGGTATTATTGAATTATAGATATACTGCGTAAGTGTATACATATATATTTATTTATCAAATTTGCATGCCATCAATTTCACTTGGAAGTATAATATTTGAAAGATAATAATGACTCTAAGCTTGATAGAAGAAATCCACATCCTATGAAATTAGTAAAACCAAAGTAATTCTTTTAAAGATTATCCCAGAAGACTGAATAGGTCATTGCCCCAAATTTCATTATTGCTGCTGTTGCTGCTATTACTACTATTACTATTACTACTGCTACTATTACTGATGATGATTCATTTTAAAAGTATTCAAAGCTTTTCTCATATTTAGTAAATTCAATTTTTTAGATAATCATGATAAATACAGAGAAAGCTAACCCCATCAGTTTTTCACCTAATATCTAATGTTATGGATGTTATAATCCATAATATCTCCTGTAAAGATACAGGACATAATTTAGTTGTGCTTTCAGGTGTTTTCTTAGATTTGTACATGTTGTTCGTTTTAGCTAATGGAAAACCATTTTATTTCTTTTCTTCTTCTATTACATTATGGATTCTTCCCAATCTAGTTCTTAGAAACTTTTTAACATTTTTAATTTGCAACTTATGAATTTCTGAGTTTAGTATAAATATTTTTTAATTGTGTTGGATTAATATTATCTGAATCATCTTCTGGAAAACTACTATAATTACATTGCAATTATTCTAATAGAGGAAAGGATTATGAGCTTGTACTTTATTTAATATCTTTTTGTGAATTCATAGCAATAACTAGATTTAAACAAAGCTGGTTTTGCCTTATGGCTCATTCAAACTTTCCCCTCCCTGATATGAGTGATGTATTTTAAGGAAGATACTTCAAAATATACAGGTAGCCCCCAGAGGTGGTATTCAGCAGGTTCTGACCAATTTTGGAGAACCGGTAGAGGAAATTTTGAGTAGTTCAGAGAACCGGCAAATATCACCTCTGACTGGAGATTTTACCGTATCCTTCCCCTGCCACGCCCACAGAGCCGGTGGTAAAAAAAATTGAATCCCACCACTGGTAGCCCCTTGAGCCCACAATGTCAGTCAGAAATTGTAACCAGATTGCATTAGAACCAGAACTGATGTTATGATCTTTTTTGTGGCAGTTGACTTTACATCTGAATGCAGCAGTTGTAAAGTAAATGCTATAGTCATTAGCAATCTTATTGTTAAATACATTTAAAACAGTTTATTTTAATAATTTAAACAATACAGTCAA
This sequence comes from Pseudonaja textilis, assembly GCF_900518735.1. The sequence goes on from NW_020769353.1 coordinate 4,253,771, forward strand.
AAGATGAACAGATGTAGACATAAGCTTAATTAATGCTCTTGATAGATCTTATATTTGAGGCTGATTTTAACTGTGTTATTGTAATGTATGGTAGGTACTGATGAGTCAGTACAAAATGCTTGCATCTACCTCTGTTCAATATATTTTGGTTTTTGCTGGAAACTAGAAATAAATTCTGGTTTCCATTTAAAAATAGCATAATTCACATGTGACTGTGAGAATGGATATTAGAACTCTGAATCTGGGTTGCAAATCCCATTTTCATGGTCCATCATAACTTCAAACAGACGCTAAGCTGACGACTACCTGTGCACAACATCAGGTTCTTTAGAAACTATTTATTCTTTATACATGTTATTTTCACTGAATTTTCTTTAGTAAAATATATTTAGTAGCATGGAATGAGATTTCAAGAATTCCAGCAACTGAACGACTCCCCATTTAGAACTATTTTTCCCCCATGGGCATTAAGATGAACAAATCTTGATTATTGTAATTATTCTTATCCTAACAGCCTTACTTTGATTTGGAAAGGAGATGGAACATTACCCTGTAACAAAAAAACTTATAACTATCTTATAGTCTAGTATCCAATCATTATAAGCAGGATGAAGACATACAAACAAAGAAATAGATAGGTGCCATAACTTGCCACTAAGATGACTAGTCTTCATATATTTTCCCCTTTTACCCTGTTAAATCTCATAAGGCTCAAGATTGACTCCACCTTCCATCCTTCTGAGGTTGGTAAAATGAGGACCCAGATTGTTGGGGGCAATACGCTGACTCTGTAAACCACTTAGAGAAGGCTGTAAAGCATTGTGAAGTAGTATACAAGTCTAAGTACTATTGCTATTAAAAATTGGAATTTGTCAATTTCTTTTGGAAGAGCTAACTAACTCTCTCTCTTTTTTTATCCTGTAATTTGGGACCCTTATTATTATGCAATCCTATGTGAGGGATTGTATGACATCAGATAGCAATAAATAAGCAAACATCCACTGGCAACAATTGTGAATTGGAAGTATGTACAATGCCCCAATGCAAATCTCCCCTCAACATATGTGGCATGTCTTCATAGTGTTTCCATTTTTCTTATTTAGCTGTGGTCATATTTCACTAACCCAACTGATTTGATCAATTACTTCTGTTTGAATATACCAATTATTTTTTAAAGCCAAAAACAAAACATATTCAACCTTAATCTTCATAATAGCAGATCATATTTATGTGAACTGTTTGGCAAATTGGCTTGTTTATCAGTGGCCAATTTAATTCAAAACCAGACCCTTCTATTAAAGATTAATAAAATATTAATCAAACACAAGGCCTGCAAAAGCTTCTATTTGATTAATATAAACTTTCTACTTAAAATACTACTGTAATATTGTTCTATGGGTTTTAAAAATAACTTTATTTGGAGATATCAAAACTAGACATGTTATTTCCAATATAGGTAATTCCTCAACTGAGACCAGAATATTGGTTGAAAATCATTAGTCTAGGAATCCACATTACCCGAACCCAATTTTATGAACATTTTTATAGCTGCCGTTAAAAGAACCACATGATCGTAAGTCTGAATCATGCAATCATTAAGCAAATCACACAGCTGTAAGTACAAACCTATTCTCCCATTTCCTGGGGGTTGTGTTTAACTTGGATTATGCAAAGTAACTTTTTTTTAAAAAAAAAATCTGTTTTAATTTCAAAAAGTTGTTAAATGACCAATTTTAAGTCATGGACGCTATATAATATACATATATGCATATATATGCATATAAATACATACTAAAAATTAAGTGGACATACAGTATTAGTAGTCAGTTACACATATTGCATATGACAAAAATAAATGACATATAACAGGACGTACCTGGATTCAGGATAAAAGAATCACAAAGATCTGAGAGTAAAATTTTTAACTACTATCAGAAAATGAAGAAAATAAACTAGGAAATGTGCTTAAATATGGGATTGTTAACTTTGACCTTGTGCCAGCACAAAATATAATAAAATGGGATTAACATTTTCAACAGCCCCTTTACAACATGGGCAAAACCTTAATCCAAATGGAATGCCTTTTTGTTTTCCTTCATGATATTGTTAAGCCAAAGAAAATGCCCACCTATATTTATTTAGGGATTATAAATTGATGTAAGTGAGCACATACACTAAAATTGGAATGATATAGAAAAGATTAAGGAAGGGAGCAAAATATTTCTTACTTATTCTTCTATGTGAATAGCAACACCTTGTTCCTATGTTATTGATAATTCCTTCCAAAAATCTCCAACTTTGAGTTTAGTTTGTAATAATTATGAGAAACCACTTGTCTAATCCCCAGGAACCAGCTATGGAACAGTTCATAGAATCAGAGAACATATGGTTGCATCTGGCAATACATAGACTTTCAATCAGTCACTTAATAGTTGTTCAAAATTATGACAGACTTAAAATTCATCCTCAAAGTTACAATGGCAACATCAACACCCCTTCAGTCACATGAATACATTTCAGGTGTTTGGCAACTGGCTCATATTTTTCACTGGCTGCAACGTCCCACAATCCTAAAATTGCATTCTGTGATATTTCTGCTGTTTTCTACCAAAAAAGGACCATTGATAAGCTTTATTTGGACTTATGATCATATTATTTGTTTAATGACTATGTGACTTTCTTAATAACCACAGTGGCTCACTTAGCAACTATCACAAAAATATTTGCAAAATAATGTTTTGACATATCGATTAATGACTGCAATGACATATAACCAAAATTCCAGGGTCAATCATATTTGTAAGACAAGGAATATCTTTATTGCCATTTTTGAAACTTGTAAACTTTCAACTATTGCCACCAAATGAAACTCCTTATGCCTTACAGTATTCGTAGTTGACTCTGCATTGAGATATTATGGCCAGGGAAGGAATCTACCACTATATATAAAGTATAAACTATTTACAGTGGTACTTCAGTACTTGTCATTAATTGGTTCAGGCAGCGAAACAAATGCTAAAACGATGAGTACGTGTCAAACCAAGTGATGTACCGCATGACCCTTTGTTTTGGCTTGGAAGAATTCCTGTCTGTCCCTTCCAGCATGGCCGACTTCCTGTCCACCATTTGTGGCCATCCCCTGCTTCTTTTTGTAGTGACTTTCCCAGCATGGCCGGCTATCTATCTGTTCTATGTTCCCCTTTTCCTAGCATAGTGCATCAAACAAACAATGAGTACTGGGCAACATTTTTACATCAAAACGCATAGAGTACCAAATTTGATGAGTTTTGAAGCAGTCAACTACAAAGGTACCATAGTATTATAATTGTGTGTTACTGGTTCAAAGTTTTGGTAATATTCTCTAGGCCAAGTCAATCTGAGCATTTATTTTCAGATAAAGAGAATTGTGTAAACATAAACTTCATTTAAAAAATAAAAATAAAACTGGGAACCCTGATTGTAATTCACTCATATCCAAGATGGATATAAAAGGCAAATGTGATCAAGAGTAAATGGACAGTGTTAAGTGTAGCGGCTCTACTAAATATGATATGGCTGTAGACTTCACATAGCCTATCCTCCCCCCTCCCTTTCCTTCCCATTCCCACATTTTACATGAGGTCAGGAAGCAGATCATTTTCTTTCTTTCTCTTTTAAGATTGATTTGGGCAGACATGCTATGCAGTAAATATGTGCTGTCCCAGCCTTGGTAACATCCATCACATTTGTCTTCCCAGAAGCACTCCATAGCAAGTAAAGCTGGTACCTCTCTGTAAAATGTGCTTGCTCAACTAATTATTAACAACTGCAAAAAAAAAAGTGACAGACATCAGCCCTGGTGGGCAGTTCTTCATGCAGAGCTAACACTGCCAGTTCCCTGCCACTTCCATCATCTGTCATCACTGTCTCCTCTGTTAATTGTCTGGGGGCTATAGCTGTCTTTGTGCACCTCCCCTTCAAATACAGGTAGAGTACAATCATTGTATATATATTGATCTCTGCCTGATCTGAAGGAATTTAAATGTACTTAAATTTAGACTGATATGACTTATGTATTTCATGCATGCAAATCAGTTGTTAGATCACTCCCTCTGGCAAGAGCAGGATGGTGTGAGAGCATAATCCAATGAATTAAAAACTCCCACAGAGAGATATACACATTTTTATATTTTTATATACACATTTTTATATTTAAATATACAGATTTTGTAGAGTTGTATGCAAAAGTGAGTCCAGCAAATGCATATTTATTCATACAATAAATGCCATTGCAAAAAACAATCCCAACCACAAAAAACTTTGCTCAAGACCAGACTTGTCCATACTGCAAAGAATCCGCTCCCGTGAACTCCGCACAGAACTCAAAAAGCATCTAGATAATGGAGAAAAGGCCCTTTACATTGACTACTGAGCTGATTGCATCAAAAGAAAGTTACACAACCCACAACTCCGCATCCAACTCCACCCCATCCAATCCAACATTACTCAAAACTAGGCACGTATGCCCCTAACTACCTCTATTCCAAACACAACTGGCCTTAAATGCAAGCTACTCAATGCAAGAAGCTTTGTAAATAAAATACCTGAATTTCTCCTCTTACTAAATATGGCTAAATTTGACATTATATTTGTCTGTGAAATATGGCTCAATGCATCTCTCCCTGACTCCATTACCACAGTAAGAGACTATCATGTTTACCGATCCAATCATGAAATCCGTAGAGGAGCTGGTGTTGCTATCTTCTATAAAAAGTCCCCACATCTAAAAAACATCCAAGTTACCCAGGAGCTTGCTATTCCTGAGACCATTATCTATGGTCTATGTCCTTAAATGTCACATTTCGGTTCTTACTATGTTACAGAGCCCCTGATTATAACATGCAAACAAGCTAAATACACTACTAACATAAACAGCATCCTGCCCACACATTTTTATCTTCCTTGGTGACTTCAATCTACTTCATATTAACTGGACCCTTAACAAATGTACAACTAAACCCACACATGCAACCTTTTACAATGCAGTAACAAATCTGGGACTAGAACAACTAGTAACCAACAACACTAGACTTAACAACTGCCTCGATCTCATCTTCTGCAATAGTTTGAATTCAATTTACAGAATACAAATTAAAGAACCCTTTTCCAACAGTGACCACAGCATGATTGACTTTTGTCTCAACATACGTCCACCCAAAAAGCATCACAATGATGGAATGTCCAATTATAACTTCAAAAAAGGCAATTATGATCTTATAAACAACGATCTCTCATCCCTTGACTGGCAATTTTTATTCACTGGATGGCAATACTGTAGAAGACCATTACAACATATTTTTACTTGAAGTCAAAAGAATCATCAAACTATATGGACCATTAACAACCCCCAAAACCAGAAAAAAAACAAATTACCCATAACAATAAGGAAGCTTCAATCCAAAAAGAAATCACTTTGGTGAAAAAACAAATCTGGTCATGTTGCCAACTTCAAAAGCCGATACAAAAATTTATGCCACCAGATAAAAACTGAATGCACCAATTATCACATTAAACAAGAAGAAAACCTTCTACACACCAATTCCACCCGTGCTTTCTACAATTTTGTAAACAACAAACTAAAAGACTCAAGGTCCATCCCACCCCTGAAAGGACCTAATGGTAAATACTGCAACGACGACACTATTAAAACCAACCTCTTTAACACATTCTTTGGCTCAGTATTTGTAAACAGCAAGACAACGTTGAAAAAGCACTATGCAATCTAAAACCATCTCTATCTATTGGACCGGACGCAATATGTGCCCACTTCTTTAAAAAGCTATCCACTGCCGTAGACAAACCTCTAAGCATAATCTTTGAAAAATCTTTCAGGACCAGCTCCTTGCAAAAACTATGGTCACAAGCCACGGCCATCCCCATCTTCAAGAAGGGAGACCCCAGCCTAGTTGAAAATTACAGACCAATCTCTTTATGCTGAGTCACCTTTAAAGTCATGGAATCAATTATTAACCAATCCATCATCCTCCACTTAGAAACAAACAACCTACTCTCTAATAAACAATTTGGTTTCAGGAAAAAACTATCATGTAATCTGCAACTCTTACACTGCAAAAACATATGGACTACACAACTCGACCAGGGCAAAGCAATAGATGAAATCTACATAGACTTCTGTAAAGCCTTTGATTCAGTGGTACACAACAAACTACTCCTAAAACTAACATCTTATGGTATCTCTGGACACCTACATAACTGGATAGAAGCATACCTGTCAAACAGACAACAAATGGTCAAAATTGGGAGCATCCTATCAAATTCTGTACCTGTCAACAGTGGTGTCCCCCAAGGCAGTGTCCTGGGACCAACTCTTTTCATACTCTACATAAATGACCTCTGTGATCATATCAAGAGCAACTGCGTTCTCTTAGCTGATGATATAAAGCTATTCAATACCACAGACAATACTACTACTCTTCAAAAAAGCTTGACTATGTATCAGAATGGTCAAACAAATGGCAACTTCAAATCTCAACAAATAAATGCTCTGTCTTACATATTGGCAAAAAAATAAAAATAAAATAAAATACAGGCTGAATAGTCAAGACCTTGTTGATGATCCAAACTCTAACAAGGATCTTGGAGTACTCATCTCAAATGATCTAAGTGCTAGAGCCCACTGTAACTACATAGCCAAAAAGGCATTAAGAGTTGTTAACGTAATCTTACGTAGCTTTTTCTCTGGTAATATTACACTACTAACTAGAGCATACAAAACATTTCCTAGACCAATACTCGAATACAGCTCATCAGTCTGGAACCCACATTGAGTATCTGATATTAACACAGTTGAGAAAGTCCAGAAATATTTCACAAGAAGGGTTCTCCACTCCTCTACTCGTTGCAAAATACCTTATGCCACCAGATTCAAAATTCTAGACCTAGAAAAACTAAAACTACGCCGCCTTCAGTCCAATCTAAGTATAGTATATAAAAACATACATTGCAATGTGCTACCTGTCAATGGATACTGCAGCTTCAACCATAACAACACAAGAGCAAACAACAGATACAAACTCAAGGTTAATCGCACCAAACTTGATTGCAGGAAATACGACTTCAGCAACAGATGTCTGATGTCTGGAATACTCTACCTGACTCTGTGGTTTCTTCCCCAAACTCCAAAAACTTTAACCCTAGACTGTCTACTATTGACCTCATCCCTTTCCTAAGAGGTCTGTAGGGGGCATGCATAAGCGCACCAACGTGCCTGCCATCCCTGTCCTATTGTTTCTTTTATTTTTTTTTATTTTTCTTATATGTATCCATGTATTCATAACTATGTTTTTACTTATACCTATTATCTTGTAAGCAATTGGCATAAATAAATAGATAGATAGATAGATAGATAGATAGATAGATAGATAGATAGATAAAAAAAAAACATACTACAGTAAAGCCTCCAAAGTCAGATAAGATAGTCTATATATGGTGACATTTGCTTTTATTTTTTGTTTTCTTTCTAAATGATGGAACATTCAACTCTAGTTTTTCTATCTATCTCTTTTTTCTTTTTTCTAAATGAACTGTCTTTATTATTCTTACTCTGTATGTGGACTTTAATTAGGAACTCCAGGAAATTATCAGAAGCAAAATATCTGACCAAACTAATACTATGAATTGGAATTCAAACAAAGTTTCCTGTTAAAGATCAAGAGGTAACTTTTAATGTTCAAGAGAAATTTCTAATTGTTTTTTGTTGCATATTTCAGCTTGAGTGAAAAGTAACCAATTGTTCTGATAAACAATCCTATCCAAAGAAGATGTGCTTTTCCATTTTTTTTGTGCTGTGAAAAAAGAATAGAATGACCACCTTTGAACAGCTAGAGATGTGGCAAATCATTCAAATCATTATTTTTTAAAATTATTACAACATCATAAAGCCCCCATGATAGTCTTGTGCCAATACAGTGAGCAATTTCTTAATTTCTCCTTGTCTGATATTATCATAGACAAAAAATCAAATATTCTAGAGACAATCCATACAGGTAGTTTTTGATTTATAACCATTCATTAAGCAACTATTTGAGATTATGGCAGTGCTAAAAAATGGAGTTATGACCTGTGCCCAAAATTAGGAGCATTGTAGCACCCCACAGTTACATGATCAAATGTCAAACTTGGACATTTGGCTGCCGCCCACAGTACAACATCTGCCTATCTCTTCATTATTTCTGCCAATGTGGTCATTCTGCCTTGTTTGGTGACAATCAGCCCCAGAACTTTGTGGCTCTATGACTGCTTGCTATGCCCAGGAAACCTCAGTAACTGCTAAAAAGAACTCATCCATCCAAATGCCTACCCTCCCAAGCACATGACTCCATATCCCACAAGCCAACAAGCATTACTTCCCAGCAAGCATTCATTCACCCAGCTGCCTTTTCTCCCTGTTCCCCAGACCAATCTTTTATCTTTTGCACTTACTTGCTGCTTTCGCTGACTCCAACCTGTCCAAATTTGCTTACTGGGGTGGGTTGGGGAGCCATGTGAGGCTACAGAAGTAAGACAACTGGGTGAATGAAGGCTTGCTGACACTTCCTGGGGCTTGGCATATAGTTGCAGGGCTGTGTGGTTATGACACTGCTTGTTGCCTCACAAAACAGGGTTCAGGCATGCCAAAAGGGCACAGATGGAAGCAGAAAGGTGGGTGAGGAGAAGTGGAAGTATATCTTATTTTTTGGAGGCGGTGCTAGGAAGAACCAAGCCTGGGCTTGGCTTGCAGGAAGTACTCACTCAACAACTCAGGATTCTAGGTTAACAATACTGTTTACATGAAATCAAGTTTTACTATAAATGATATTTTATCATTTATAGTAAAACTTGCTTTCATTAAAACTAATAGTGTCAGTTAATAAAGCAAATAATGTCTATATTGATTTACAAAGACCCAATTTAAAAATTATATATGTCTGTATATGAGTAGAATTGATATCATAAGTTGATGAAGTTATAAAGCAAAACAACTAAAAACTCAACAATTCAGTGCTCTAGATTAACAACTATACTGGGAAGAGCTGGAATTTATCATCATAAGTTGATGTGGTCATATGATGCTTTGTTTTACAATCTCACCAACTTATGACATAAATTCCACTCATATAGAGACATACACCATTTTTAAATTGGATCTCTGTATAATCAACACAGTTATTCTTTGTGTTACAAACTGATACTATTTGTTAACATGAAAGCAAATTTTGCTATAAATTATATTTTACAGGAATAAATTTGTCAATGAAGCCTGCTTATTACATTTAGAAATATTACTACTTCAAAAAAAAAAAGGCTACACTATTTATCAAGTCGTCCTACAGATTGTTGATTCTAAAGCAATGTTCTCTATCCTGATTTTCTTCAAATATGTTTAGGCTTCATCTATAATCTTAAAAGTCTGGAGAGCTTGCAATTAGGAAAACTATTCTAGAAAATTAAACATATCCATCAAAAGAATTAATATTGTTTATTGTACCTTTATTGCATCAAAATAATGCAAGCTTCCATATTCCGGACAAGAGTACAGCAAATAGGTCAGATTTAGCTTTCTGTATAATTTTCTAGTTAGAGAAGTTTGGCGTACATCAATAGTGCAAACCTATTTATTTTCATGACTATAAGAGTTGGACATAAGAAAGTAAAGCATCAAAAAAAACAATGCTTTTTAATTGGGATATTGGAGAAGACATTTACAGAATCACTTGGACTACATATCAATGTGTGAATGGTGTGGTAATTGGGTATCATACATTTCAATACAAATAAGCATAACATTGTTACTCACAGTTATTAGGGTTGATATGTATAAACAATAAAATTAAAAAACTTGGTGGAGGGAGAATTGCTTGCACAGTAAGGAAATCAAATCAGTCAATCATAAAGGAAATTAACCCTGGATTAATTTGGAGGGACAGATACTGAAGCTGAAGGTCAAATACTTTGACCACCAAATGAGAAGAGAGGACTCAGTGGACGCTGAAGCTGGGAAAGGTTGAAGGCAAAAGGAGAAGGGACAAAGAAGATCAGATGGTTAGATAGTGTCATTGATGAAATGAACAGAAATTTGGGCAAACTGTGAGGGATAGTACAGGATGGGGGTCGGCGAAGAAACCTGGCATGCTATGGTCCATGGGTTTATGAAGAGTCAGACACTACTTAGCAAGCAGACAACAACAACATTTATGGTTACTCAAACATAAATTCATTTCCGAAAATGAAATATTGCTACACTTTCCCTCTAACATTCAATGGGCTAAGACATTAAATTTCCTGTGAATAATAGCTCTTCTTTGAGGGGAAAATAAGATGTTTAAATGTCTTTAGGTGTAAAGAAAGGTTTGTCAAAAAGATGTCTATTGTGACAGTTCAAGGCCTTAAGACTGCCTCTCTGTTGGTTCAAATCAAAGTCTCTTTGATGTCAGTAGGAGCTTTTTCAGATCCAAGGTTTCAGCTGAGAGACAACAGCAGGCTAAATTCTTAACTGCCTCATTTTTCCAAGAAGAAATACATCTATTAGTAAGGAGGGACTGAATAAAAAAAATCTGTACCTAAATTGTACTGTATTTTATTTGCAATTTGCACAACTGCAAGGATTGATAGCTAAGGCACATTTCTTAAGGATTGCTTTACATTTTTGTTTTTAAAAAATACTGTATAGCATTAACTTGTATTTCATCAATAGTAGCTATGATAGATATTCAAGATGCATATACCAAGAAGTTAAGTTTCTACACTTTGGATCATTATTTTTTAGAAAATACAAATTGTTTCATTTCATTTTATTGAAGGAGAGAGCATGGTAGTTCTGTGAGATTTTGCATGGAATTGTCCTTAGGCAAAAAAAATTTCTTCCTCAATTTTTCTAGCAATTTCAACTAAGTATTGAATCTCTCAAAGAAATAATCTTAATTTTGGATTGCACTCAGCCTGATTTTATTGTGGAAAAATGAGTACCATGTGTCATGGTAATTACTAAGACTACCCCAAACACATACTATTATATATGATTAGCAAAATCATTTTTCAAGCTTCAGTCTGTATGCAGCCATAAGACTAACATCCAAGCACATGGGACTACATAGTTATCTACTGGTAGGAGATAGTGAATGAGGAAAAGGACGTCTTCTTTCCCTTATATATTTGCATGTGGTGTTTCAAAGCAAATGAGAAAAGGCAGATATTATATTACGATGCCATGATTTTTTACTTTTGTATAAATGAGGGTAAGAAATTCTAGTCTTAAGAAAAACCAAGTTGTCTATGTATCAGTCTTGGATCCTTTAGCAAGAATAATATCATAACTATTACTAGCACTGAATTCTTCTGGGTACAGAACTCTGATATTGTTCCTGGGATCTATTGGAGCCATTCTCCATGCTTAGAAGTCACTGCCCTGAGTGTTCCTACCACCACAGGGATCATTTTGGTCTCTTTCACATCCTTTCTAGTTCTTCTTTCAGGCTCCAGAACTTCTCCAAATTCTTATAATCCATCCAGATATTGCTATCATTTGGCACTTCTACAACTACCACCACTGTATTTTAGTCCTCATGTGACTGATATTGATCTGTGCATCAGTGCTTTCTTTTAGTCCAATCCTCTCCAGCCAATGACTGCCATCCACAAGTCTTTTACATGCTCTTGAATTTGTAAGTGAATTATAATAAATGACATTATTTGGAGTGGTGAACCACCATTCTCTTATGATGCTGAAATGTTCTGCATGGTACACTCGAAAATATCTGCTTTAATTATCTGGTTCTCCTCACAGCATCTCAGCCAGGTTCACCAATAGCAAAAGTATGAATGAGAATTCAACATTCAGCACTCTTAACAATACAATTTAAATAGTTCTGCTTATCTGCTTGAAGTACAAAGGTGACAGTGGAGATGTGCTAGACTTTCATTTTTGTTCCTGAAGGCAGATGGTAGGGGTTAACCTTAAAGGTCTCTGAATGTAAAAGATTGGGGGGTTGTATGAAAGCCTACAGCATTAACAACTCTCTGGGACCTGCTGTGTTAATAGTGACTATTTTGGGCATAGCATTCTTGATCTTTTCAAATGGCTTATTTTATTTCAATTAAGCTCTACTTCCATTTATGGCAGGCACCTAACAGCACCCACATCATCTTTCAAATCTTATGGCAAAGGCAACCATTTTCTCCATTCTATTGGGTGCACAGAAAGACTGTGCTGAAATAATGGCCAATTTGAGCTTTTGAGATTAGCTACAACAAGGTAATTGCTGCACAAGTCATGCTACATCTAACGTGCTGTTCCTCCAATGCACAAAATTCTGCAATTGCCTTTAAAAGGTATAATCTTCTATAATCATTTTTGGTGTTCAAAGCAATTACTTTTCAATGGAAAATGTAAGGCAGAGAACAGCAGCCTTGAAAGATTGCAGAGCCCAACAGTTTGTAAACTCTGACCTTCTACATCACAGTTACATGGCCAAGTTGGTAAAAGGGCATCACACTGATTAGTAACCTTTCAGCGAGACTATCAGGACTGTTTTCTGGCATTCTGATTGATCTGATCTGATTCTGAAAGATAACCTGATCTGATAGTGTACAACAGGATTGTTATGGTTGAGATATTACTTTTGGCCTTTCTGCCCTTTCAAAGTATCATATCTGAAATAGAAATAAAAGGCTGAGGAACATGAATAAAGCATTCTTGGCCTTTTTCCTTTTCAGTTCTACAAAGAGACCCCTATGTCAACCCCAACCAATTAAGGCCATTTTCATTATTTAGCTTTGTTCTCTATGCCCTTCCCTCCCCACTAGAATCTTTTTGATAAAAATAGAAGTCTCATTGTAGCATCTTGATTTTTATAAATGAAATATTCCTCACTCCCCCTTTGCCAAAATCACATGTTGCTGAAAGCTTTAGCCTCCCATGATTTGCTGCAATCATTCACTCTGCAATAAGCCATCTCTTACTCCACTGATTTTAAAAAAACTGAAACAGCACATAGTCTTCTGGTTCAATACACCATAATTTTCTTACCACATGCCAACAGTACAAGATTTACCTCCTCAATTTCAGTGCATAGGTCATGTACTGCAAAATGTCTTTCTGCTTATTGGTTATAGCCAACAATGTCTTTCTGTGAACACAACAGATAGCACTGAAAGATCAAATATGCTCTCCCTCCTTTTACCTCCTCCCTTCACCAAACTGGTTTCACAAAGTTTAAGGATCCAGCAGAGCAACTGTGAATGTATATAGTAAAGTAGAGATGGGAAATTATACTGCATTATACTGGATGTTTTCCTATTGAGGTGAATTTCCATGAATGCTTATCACAGAAAATATTTATTGCTTTACCAACACCAAAACCAGACATTATTTACCCATATAGTAGGGTATATTACTATTATCTTTCTCATCTTTCTACTGTCTTCTCCTATTGGTATTTATGATTATGCTATTTTGCTGTTTTTATGTACACTGAGAGTTTCTGCACTAAAGACAAATTCCTTGTGTGTCCAATTCACAATCACAGTTGGCTAAACTAATATTCTACCTTATTCTATTCATTATTTTTAAAATATATTGTTTTAACAAGGTATTCTGTAGGAAAGCAAAAAACCCCAAACATACAGTGTCTTACCAGGAACAAGTATAATAAGCAGTACTCCTTCGTGAATGTGATTGGCAAAATGGCTGGAATTCATCTAGAAGAGTTAGATTTAGGACTGATGATTGGGCTTTGCCATCTGTCAATCCTAGTAGTAAAAAGGCTTCTACATACAGTACTGAGATTATACTGTGCCCCTAGACATCCCAGGCAAAGCTATACTGTTATTTAGACCTGGCTCTGTGAGGTTCAATAGGCAACATATTGAACTACTGGGACTTTCCTCTATGCTTACTGGAGATGCCTTTTGAACTTCAATGAGACAGAAGCAGCACTGCGGGAAATTACGATGGGTCAGAGCACTGTTATAGTGATATCTTTTAAGATAACAGAATGACAAAATTGGAAAAGACCTTGGAGGTCTTCTAGAGATCAACCCCTGCTCAAGCAGGACCCTATACTATTTCAGATAGATGGTTGTCCAGTCTCTTCTTAAACACCTCCAGTGATGGAGCACCCATAACATCTGAAGGCAAGCTTTTCCACTGGTTAATTGTTCCAACTGTGAAGAAATTTATCCTTATTTCTAAGTTGGTTCTCTCTTTGATTAATTTCCACACATTGCTTCTTGTCCTCCCCTCAGGTGCTTTGGAGAATAGACGGACCCCCTCTTCTTTGTGGCAACTCCTTAGATATTGGAACACTGTTATCATGTCATCTTCTTTTTGTTAAGCTAGACATACCCACTTCTACAACCATCTTTTATATGTTTTAGCCTCAAGCCCCTTTGTATGTTTTAACCTCCAGATAAAAATAATCAGATGTGACTCATACCTTTTCCATGCTGTGAGCTACACTATATATTAAAGTATGTTTGTGTGTGTGTGTGTGTGTGTTTAGTAGCCATATGGAGTGATGAAATGAACAATTCGCCTCTCAGAGAGAATGTTAATAAAAATGATTTAGAACAGTGGTCACCAACTGGTGGGCCACGGCCCACTGGTGGGCCTCAATAAAATTTTGGTGGGCTGCATAGGAATGTCACCCCCAGAGCAACCCCCAGAGCAATTAATCCAGACTGTGCAGGAATACAAGGCTGCGCCGTCCACCTGACCCGTGGTCTCCCTACCCACTCACTCCTTACCCGGCAATCTTGTCAGCTAAGTTGCTATTTTTTCTTTTTCCGACCATCAGCTGTTCTGCTGTGCTGGGAGATTTAGATTAACTAGAAAGCAGGAAATCATTGGATTTCTTGCTTTCTAGCTAATCTTTAGATCTTCGGCTCTGCTTTTAAGTACAGCTGAACCTCCCTTAGGACTGAAAGTTCTATTATTCAGTGCAGACTCATGGCAAACAAATTTTATGTGACAGACTGAGCTAGCCAATGGCAGACAGATAGATCACTGAATGATTCTGTGAGCAACTCAATCTGCCTGCCTGCTTTGCCTGATTTTGGGTAAAAGTTGCTCTTTTTTAATAAAAAAATTCAATATTTACATATAAGGTGAGTCGTGATTCAATTTTGTGAGTTTGCTTGCAAGCAAATTTTATGTGACAGACTTGGCTAGTCGATTTCTTGCTTTCTAGCTAATCTTTAGATCTTTGGCTCTGCTTTTAAGCAGAGCCAAACCTTCCTTAGGACTGAAGCTTCTGTTTGTCAGTGCAGACTCAGGTAGCCAATGTCAGATAGATAGGTCTCTAAATGAATTTGTGATTCTGTGAGCAACTCAATCTGCCTGCCTGCTTTGCCTGATTTTGGGTAAAAGTTGCTCTTTTTTAAATAAAAAATTCAATATTTATATAAATATTTATAATATTTACATACAAGCCATGCCCAGCCAGTTACATGACCACCAAGTGACATCCACAAATTAGGCCACGCCCACAGAAACAATTAGTGGTCCCTGCGATTTAAAATTATGAGTTTGGTGGTCCCTCAGGTCCAAAAGTTTGGCGACCCCTGATTTAGAACACAAACATAATGGTATGTGCAAATGACCTTGGAGGCTAGGAGGAAAAGTGGCAGACAGTACAGAACTGTCATGTAAAAAATGTCCCAGCCCACAGATGGGGGATGGTATGGGAATTAAAAAGTTCAGAGGAAAGAAGCGCAGAAATATTTTCAGTTTTGCAAGATTCTGTTGATATAAACCTTTTCATAAAGATAGAGTTGGACTTCTTGTCGTGTTTCTTGTCTGGACTATTCTGTAGGACTAACAATAGCATAAATTTAAAAAAGATGCAATATTTTTCACCCTACAATTAAACTTGTAGTATCCTGCTTTGAACTGGAGACATATTTAATAATTCAGGAACACTATTAAAACAATCACATAATTTTATCTACAAACGTATTAGTGTGAGAGTGCTAGCAAAAATGACAATGGTAAGAGCATAACAAGAGTGAAATGCTATTAATACAATTTCCATGTGAACCTAGACCTTATCAGCTAATCCTTTGTTTGATTAATCATAAAAATCCATTGATTTTTAAACTCTTCAGACAGACTATAACTGAAGTTTGTCCTACTAAATCTACTGAGTAGACTCAGTGTAGGGGGTGTTTGTTTCTCTTCCTTCTTGAAGAAATATTTCTTTGACCCACAGTTCCATCAAGAAATAGAAAGATCTATTCACTATTTTCAAATATCAATTTTAGAAAAATGCACCTCACATGACAATACACAAGGGCATAGAACAAAAGCAAATGCCGTCATATTTAATGGGAATTCACAAATCCTAAAAGGAAAAAGAAACTATGGAAAGCCAGTTGTTTTATGACTCTACTAATCTACCAGCTAGATCCCATTCCCAGAACACATTTAAGATTAGAGCCATGGAGGGCGGCAGTTAGAATGTAGTACAGGAAGCCCTTGACTTACGACTATGAGTCCAAAATTTCTGTTGTTAAGTGAGGTATTTGTTAAGTGAGTTTTGCCCCATTTTATGACTTTTCTTGCTACAACTGTTAAGTGAATCACTGTAGTTGATAAGCTAATAACCTGATAAGTGAATCAGGCTTCCCCATTGACTTTGCTTGTCAGAAGGTTGCAAAGGGTGATCACATGACACTGGGACACAGCAACGGTCATAAGTATGAACAGTTGCCAAGCATCTGAATTTGGATCACATGATCACAGGGATGCTTCAAAGGTCATAACTGTGAGAAACGGTCATAATTCACTTTTTTAATGCCTTTGTAACTTTGAATGGTCTATAAGTACGCTGTTGTAAGTTGAGGACTATCTGTATTGGAAGCTAATTTTGCTGACTGCCAGCAATTTGATCCCAAGGTTGACTCAGCCTTCCATCCTTCTGAGGTCAGTAAAATGAGGTCCCCGATTATTGAGGGTAATATGCTGACTCTGAAAATCACTAAAGAGGGCTGTAAAAGCACTGAGAACGGTATAGAAGTCTAAATGCTATTTCTATTATGCACTATCATAACAATAAGATGATATGCATCCTGACCATGATTTGGTCTGATGAAAGATCCAGTATATGTCCCAAAAAGCTTACTGCCATAAAGCAAAGGGGCAAGTGTGAGCTATCAACCATATATTGTAATGGGTGGTGTTATTACATTGCATTCCAATGTTCAGCTGTTTCTCATCACTATACAGTTCCTTAAGCGTCACAAAATATGCCAATACAATGATCAGAGATTTGACCAATGGGCCCTCCAGAAACACTTAAATAGATCAATTCCACCTGTGTTACTATACAGTACATTAGCTGAATGTTCTTCATTTCATAACATTTTAGAACTAGCAAAGGAGAACAAATATTCTCCCCCCACTCAGATAATTGATCTATCAAGTTATGAAAATGATTGCTTTGAAAGTGTTCGTTCGTTCTTTCTTTCTTTTTCTTTTTAAGTGAGGCAATTTTCAGCAGTATGTGTTAGTTCATGAAAGCACTTTAATCTTGAATGATTATTAATCAACCTTCAGTTCAAAGAGCTTTCTAATTCAGAAAAAAATCTATATCTTGTCTCTCCCATCCATATCAGTTACTAAAATATGAATGCCTACATTTATTAGCAAATCCAAATAAGAGCAGCTCTTTATTACTGGCCAAGACTGAGAGTTGGGGAGACAGTGACTCAGCTAACATGCTAACCTTGTCAACACATGTCTATTGAGAAGGTTTAATTGCATATTTTAATAAACCATGGCACTTACTCCATCGTTCATATATATAAAATGGTAAATATGTAGTGACATACTGGGACATGCCTGTTCATTCTAATTGCTCTTTATTGTCATTTTCCCCCTCCTGTATGTTCCCTTTCTCTCTCACACAGAGACACACTGGCATACCCATACTTAGAGCAAAGGCATTTGGTGGGCTAAAAATGGTAACCATGGAATCTGTTTGACCTGGCAAACCATTTTCTCTTCCTGTCTCCACCCTATCAGGGTTTCCAAATTTCAATCAGGGAGAGGAATCATAATTTCTCAAATGTAGGTAAACACACATACAATTAGTTAAATTACTATCAAGTTAACAAAACACAGCACAGTTGCTTATAGGATTTCAGAGCAGACCACTGTAAGGTTATTCTGCAAAAGACTACTACTGCAAAAAGTGAAATAAAATTCTTATGCTTTGGAACAGATTATATTTTGAAGATATATGATGGTGAAATAAGAAAATATATTTAGAGCCAGAACATCAACATAGATGATTGTGCTGTTTTTCCTTTTGGTATATTTTTCAAATTTCTAGAATATAATTTGTTTTTTACAGTTATAAGCATAGACTTTTTGTAATTATCTTTTAAAATATGACTGTCACTGAAGATCATAGCCTAAAGCAGACCATTGAGAACATACACGTTTGGAAGGTCACCAACAGATTTTGGTTAAATACCCTACTTTTGTTTTAGAGTTAGGGTTCATAAGCTTAATAAGCCCAGTAAATATTGAACACATATTTAAGCTATTTGGAAGGGAAACAAGTGTCACCTAGAACAAAATAGTACCTCTGGTACTATTGATACTCTATTTCAAGACAAACAATTAGTGACTTTCCAGCTATTATTGAACTACAATTCTAGCATATTTCACCATTGCCCACCTCTACAATATTTGGAAACTTACTGAATGCTTACCATTGTTCATTCCATTATCTTTCCATTGTTTTTTTCAGCAACAATTACTCAGCCTTTTGGCATCAATGGCATGGCTATTTTTCTTAAGTTTGTCTCCTTAAATCTTTCCATTTCTATATAAATGCTATGCATTTCAAATTGATGAAAAATAATAAATAATTGTATTCAATTCATTGATCCATCCATGGTAATTATACTATTCCTAAGCAATTTCATACAGTGTTTAGGAAGTGAAGAAAAAATGGGAAGCCAAAGAAACTGACATGTGATGAGAAAAAGAAATATATATTAATACAAATTTTAGAGCTCTTTCAATAGATATTCTCAGCTTCTATGTAGATCACATCCCAATACAACTTTTAGCTCCTCAGAGTCTCCTAATATTTCCCCTCTGGACAAATTTTGTGTCATCCATACTTCAATTATACATGAATTGGCCACAAAGAAAGTCAGATTATAATTAATCTGTATTGGGTAGATATGTTATTCCTTTCTTGACACAGGTTAGGTCTAAATGAAAATATTCATTAAGACATGCTTTGCTTCACTAGACTAACATATAAAATTGAGTCGGGAAAAAAAGAAAATAGAAACATTAGAAAATACATACCAAAAGGACCTTTTTTTTTTCAAACCTTCATGTAAACCACAAAATTATCACTACGTCTAGGAACAGGATATGTACTACAAAGCCTATAAATTATTAACATGCCTGCTGCAGAAGCTTCCTTTATAAAATATTTAAAACCATGTCCAGAATTATGTATTAGTGAAGGCATGAGATACATATAATTAATCACTGGCATTTTCTTTTTGTTAGCATATATGTTTTAGTGGTGTTTTTCCTTTAAACTCAAATTGCTATTTTGTTAAGAAATACTATACTCCCATGAAGCATTGTATTTTGACCCTAGGATGCCAATCATGTCAATAGGGCATAGTATAATCATGACACTCAAAACAAACTAGAAGACATTGGTTCAATTACTTTATCAATTAGCAGCAGAATCAATGATGAAAAAGAATAAGGAAAGTGATCCAGTCATCTCCAAGATTAGGTTGGGTTTCCCAGCAGTAGGACTAACTGCATAGTCTTATTTATATTTACTAAATTAAAATACAGAAAACTTTGGAGGTTGACTGTGTCCAATATTCAGTTCTTGAAAATGGTATTTGAGAACGACAATAAAAATTGTGGTAGAATTCTATTGGAAAAGAACTGTTTATCCATCTTGCTAAGTGTAAACACAACAGGTAATGGCAACATAGGGAAAATATGCACAGATTTGGGAATTAAAAATAATAAATTATCAGCAGGATAAGAGGATAGATTACCTCTTTAACCACCAAAAGGCACAATTAGCATTTAAAGCTGCTGATGCTGGAATTGATATAATTTGTTTATAGCTACTGTTTATGGAAAAGGTCAGGTTATGCATTTCCAAGCAACATAATAGATGATAAACAAAAACAGTACAGCACTTTTGTCTTTTGTAGTCAGTGGTTTTTGGTTTTTGTATCTCAAAAGGGCAATACATGTGCAAAAGAAAGCGGGAAAGTTGCTTCCAAAAATTGAATGCACAATTTTCTCTGTAATTGTCTGAAAACTTCTGCACATAAAGGTAATGTTTTCAAACTTGTGCATCTAGAATTTCTTTTCACTTATTCATCAAATGAATTATAACACTGGTTCCACAATGGTTATGGTTTTAAGGAATGGATTTAATAAATCTAGCTATTATTATGGCTTGGACAATTCTGTCTGCTTGCTTGCTATAAAATATTTAGTTGAAAGCATCTATGGGCAATAAAAAACAGGCCAAATGTTTGGCTTAGCTTAACCAAGAATACTAAATACGAATTAAATTATAAAACAGAAATTTTTATTCAATCCCACAACATTTAGTCAGAAACAATTAAAATAAAGGTGATCTAAGTTGATTCAGCAAAGTATTGCTAAATGTGACTTTGTGAAAGCAGGGATATACTGAAATTTATTCCCAACGAACCAACAGTTCTTACGGTAAATGCTAGGGAAAGAAAAAATACCTCCCATGCCTGAATCAATTCATGGATCCATTTTTCAGTACTGTGCAACCAGTATTTCAAACTATGTTATTGTAAGCTATGTTATTCTACAGGTATAAATGCTTTCTTCCTGACCTAGTGCTGATTTAAATGTCAGAAAGGAATTATTCAAAAAGAGGTAAAAATCAAGAAGCTACACATTTTTCATGTGTGATTTTGGAGCTATATGGAATTTACTCTGGAATATTGATTGCCACTTTGAAAAGTGTAATTATGGAAGATAAATGTGCAATCTTCAGAAGTGGGATTCAAACCAGGAATTATTTTGTCCCATACTTTGATTTTCCTAATGAACCAGCCTCCCCCACTCATTCTCTCCCACCCTAAAATTGTTGCACTTCTTCCCCCCCACCTCCCGCCCAAGAATCTCTGATTTTATTTACAAAATAATCCATTTCTGAATGCTTTTATTTCTTCTTTCGCCTTTTCTTTAATGGTGCTATTGTTTTGGGGAACTTAATAGTATCTTACATTCTGTGTTAAACTGGCTGCTACTTTAGCTACTGTACTGAACTGCTGTGAGTTTGCTTGGAAAAACAAAGTCAATACTTCTTAAATGTCCTGTAGACATGTTATACATTTCCAGTAATCTATAATGATCTAAAACAATTAGCAACAGATCTCATTTTCCTTAATTAGGGTTATGTTCTTCTGGCTAGATAATTTGTGCATTTCAAGTTTTTTCACACTTAGCAACTTTAATTTGCAATTTACAAATGCATTAGTTCTTAACTGCAGGTCAATAGAAGATAGCAGTTTAGAGTGAGTACATAAATAGTTAAATAGGCAGCTGGAAAGTAGCGTGAGACATGGGCAAGGAGAAATTAATGTATTTCTTTTATTTTTTTTAGACAAATACAATAAGAAAACAGTCTGAACCATAAATTTCTAATAAACTGAAAAGGACACCCAAATGACCCAGTACTGGCGATAAATTCCACTGATATTAAGAAGCTCTTCTACAGATATAAAAAAATAACCCTAGGTAAAACAGATTGTTTACATTATGAAGAAATTCAATTTTAACGGCTTAGTTTGAACTAAGCAATGAACACTAACCTGGTGAACCATAAAACTCTTTTCATTCAATGATAAAAAGATGGCTGTTCAGAAAAGATTAAACTTTAAGGAAGCTCTGTACACAACAATAAGATTTCAAAAAATAAATAAATCTGGGATTCAGACAGCTGTTCTAAATTCAGCAATGGATTTTAAGCAAAAAATCCCAAACAAACCCAAAATTAACATTCTTGTACCCTGGATTTTGACATTGTCAACCAAAGTTATCTTTCAAGAACATCCCATGATATTTTTGTTAGGAGACAAGGTGCTATATGGGCTCTAATTCTTTGTTACAAATTGGTTCTGAAAAATGGCAATATTAGAACATCCACTTTGCCGTACAGCTTTTGTTCTGAAGAATATTGCAGGACTCCACTTTGTTTTCCATAATATTAGCTTCTATGGGAAGCCCGGAGGGGAATCACTCTGCAATTTGGTTTCAGTTAGTGGAGGACCTGCAGCTCACATATTATTTTCTACCTATTAATTGATTCTCTGAATGGGTGAATCAATTCTATTACTAATTCTGGTGGGGCCCTCCACTATCTCCCTCTTTCTTTCTGTATTGTGATAATTGATCATTTATCTCTCCTCTGTTTAGTGAAGTTTAGGATTAGGGTAAGAGTTTAATTTGAATCTCAAACTCATATTTGCAAACTATCTCACTTTTTGACATTTTGACAAAAAAAAATTAAGACTGAGTGGGGTTTTATGGTGGGACAGCTGCTGTTTTAAAAAAAGCAGTGTTCAGGCAGTGTTTTTAAAGTGGTTAATGTCACAAAAGCTTGATCCTTTTGTTACCCAGAACAAAACGAGACAGATGGCATCTTTCATTTGGATGTTGTAGTCATTAAATTGCAACCTATTTTGGGTTGCATCAGAGTCAATGTTCAGTGAAAGGCCTCCTGGAAACATTAGATTTACTCAGTGATCACAGTTTCAATAAACTGTGATTTAGGTTGCAAATGGAGTTACATAGCTGGCATGGTGTCAAACTACAAAAAAATTCTTTTCTAAAAACAAAGCTCTCTCTCTCTCTCTCTCTCTGTGTGTGTGTGTGTGTGTGTGTATGTGTGTACATGCTTCCCTTTGGAAATTGTTCTGCTCTATGTCTTCATATCTTATAACTGATCCTTTGCTGCATTTTAATTTGAATGGCAAAGATGATCGGTCTCTATCAACAAATTGGTCCCAATCAATACAGGTATCAGCTCTCTTTGGAAAGCTTGCATTAAAGAAGCTCCGCTCCACAAAATTAGTTGGCTTACAATTTGTAGTGGTTTGGTATATGTATATTTAAATTAAGAGAATATATCTAGCAAATCTGGATCAAAATTATCTTTTTTTTTTCTTCATTTGCTTGACATTTCTTAAATTGTCATTTTCTTAAAATTTTTTTGATCCTTTAATCCTTTGATTTGGGTGGAGTTGGGATGACTTAATGGAACTGCGCATTTATTGGCCAGATGACCTTCCTGATGCCTACTGAGTTTGCAAAGATATTTTCTTTGCACCCTGATAAGAGAAACAGCACCGGAACTCTCAAACTGCCAAGTGGGAGGCAAACCTCTTATCCTAATTTCCATGTTTACCAAATGAATCTATTTTTTGAGATGATTTTAAGGTATTTCTCTTGGTAAGTAGCCACTTTTACATTACAGATTACAGATAATCAAAGTTGAAAGGGACCTTATAGGTCATCTAGTCCAACCCACCGCCTAAGCAGGAAACCCTACACCATTTCTGACAAATGGCAGTCCAATATCTTCTTGAAAGTGTCAAGTGATGAAGTTCCCACAACTTCTGAGGGCAAGCTGTTTCATTGGTTGATTGTTCTCACTGGCAGAAAATTTCTCCTTATTTCCAGATTAAATCTCTCCTTGTTCAGTTTCCATCCATTATTCCTTCTCTGGCCTACAGGTGCTTTAGAAAACAGCTTGACCCCCTCCTCTCTGTGGCAGCCCCTCAAGAATTGGAACACTGCTATCATGTCTCCCCTGGTCCTTCTCTTTACTAGACTAGCCAGGCCCAGTTCCTGCAATCATTCCTCATATGTTTTAATCTCCAGTCCCCTAATCATAATGGTTGCTCTTCTCTGAATTTTTTCTAGATCCTCAACATCTTTTTTATAGTGTGGTGACCAAAACTGGATGCAGCACTCTAGGTGTGGTCTTACTAAGGATAAACGATATTAAAAATCACAAGTCATCATTTGTCTCTTCTACTTTTACCTCCTACTTCCCAGGTGCCTGAAAGCACCTAATGGTAAAGACTGCAACGACAACACTATTAAAACCAACCTCTTTAACACATTCTTTGGCTTAGTATTTGTAAACAGCAATGGATCATGCCCAGTAATTTCCTAGTCAAACCACAGACAACTACAATGATCTAATACATATCGATTTTACAGAAAACAATGTTGAAAAAGAACTATGCAATCTAAAACCATCTCTATCTATTGGACCGGTCACAATATGTACCTACTTCTTTAAAAAGATATCCACTGCCATAGCCAAACCTCTAAGCATAATCTTTGAAAAATCTTTTAGGACCAGCTCCTTGCAAAAACTATGGTCACAAGCCACAGTCATCCTATCTTCAAAAAGGAAGACCCCAGCCTAGTTGAAAATTACAGACCAATCTCTTTATGCTGCATCACCTGTAAAGTCATGGAATCAATTATTAACCAATCCATTATCCTCCACTTAGAAACAAACAACCTACTCTCTAATAAACAATTTGGTTTCAGAAAAAAACTATCCTGTAATCTGCAACCCTTACACTGCAAAAACATATGGACTACACAACTCGATCAGGGCAAAGCAATAGACGCAATCTATATAGACTTCTGTAAAGCCTTTGATTCAGTGGTACAGGACAAACTACTCCTAAACCAAAATCTTATGGTACCTCTGGACAACTGCATAACTGGATAGAAGTATTCCTGTCAAAGAGACAACAAATGGTCAAAATTGGGAGCGTCCTATCAAATTCTGTACCTCTCAATAGTGGTGTCCGCCAAAGCAGTGTTCTAGGACCAACTCTTTTCATACTCTACATAAATGACCTCTGTGATCATATCAAGAGCAACTGCGTTCTCTTCACTGATAATGTAAAGCTATTCAACACCACAGACAATACTACTACCCTTCAAAAAGACCTTGACTATGCATCAGAATGGTCAAACAAATGGCAACTTCAAATCTCAACAATAAATGCTCTGTCCTACATATTGCCAAAAAAAAAAAATCAGAAAATCAAATGCAGGCTGAATAGTCAAGACCTTGTTGATGATCCAAACTCTATCAAGGATCTTGGAGTACTCATCTCTAATGACCTAAGTGCTAACTACATAGCCAAAAAGACATTAAGAGTTGTTAATGTAATTTTACGTAGCTTTTTCTCTGGTAATATTACACTACTAACTAGAGCATACAAAACATTTGCTAGACCAATACTCGAATACACCTCATCAGTCTGGAACCCGCATTACGTATCTAATATTAACACAGTTGAGAAAGTCCAGAAATATTTCACAAGAAGAGTTCTCCACTCCTCTACTCGTTGCAGAATACCTTATGCCACCAGACTCAAAATTCTAGACCTAGAAAACCTAGAACTACGCTGCCTTCGGTCCGATCTAAGTATAGTATATAAAATCATACACTGCAATGTCCTACCTGTCAATGAATACTTCAGCTTCAACCATAACAACACAAGAGCAAACAATAGATACAAACTCAAGGTTAATCACACCAAACTTGATTGCAGGAAATATGACTTCAGCAACAGAGTGGTCAATGTCTGGAATACTCTACCTGACACTGTGGTTTCTTTCCCAAACCCCAAAAACTTTAACCTTAGACTGTCTACTATTGACTTCACCCCTTTCCTAAGAGGTCTGTAGGGGGCGTGCATAAGCACACCAACGTGTCTACCGTCCCTGTCCTATTGTTTCTTTTATTTTTTATTTTTCTTATATGTATCCATGTATTCATAACTATGTTTTTACTTATACATATTATCTTGTAAGAAATTTAAAAAATAAATAAATAAAAAAAAAATAAATCAAACTTCAATTCTGCAACTTCTAGCTTTAAAGCACTTCATAGCTTGGATTCCAGTGTCCTAAGCAGTAGGCTATTGGATGATGCTATGGCTCTTTAACTTCATTTTAAAATCAGGATATTAAAATGGCAATAGAAATTAAAAGTCTGTAAAAGGCAAGCCATTTTTACTTCTATCCAAGACAAATCATACTGTGGAATTTGCCTAGTTGGATATGTGGATTTTCAATGTCACTATTTTTTAAAAAATAAGAATATATGGATGATGGAATTTAAGGCAAAAATAGTTGTAGACAACAAGTGAAGTAATCTTGTAAACTATATTGTCTCTTCGTGTAGAGAAGTTTTCAGTACCACTGAGTGTAATTAGGCTTAGTGGAAAAGTTTAGTGTTAACATTTATTAGAAGCTCTTTCTCAAAGTCCTACATATTTCACTCACCGCAGAAATCATGAGGAAAACATTGCAAATATATTAAAAGCAGTTAGAAGAAGAGTGAGATAATATCATCATCATATAAAATTGGTATTTTACTCAATCAGATAGGGGTGGGTGGAAAGACCTCATCAAATTCTAAACATGATTAAAAATAGACCTTCAAATATATGCAACAACCTAAGATCAATAAGCATTACACCATCTAAAGCTGTCACATAAAATTGCACTTCCCTCATACCAAAACCAGATTTTCTATATAAATTACCATGAACATCATCAACTCAGGCACATTTGTACTAAGCACAGATTTATCTCTGAGCTAGTTATCCAATACTAACATGACAAAGCTAATAAATTAAGACAGCTTTATGGGAATTCCAACCTGAAAGCTTAATTTTCTATCAAGTAATAAAAGCATTAAAATCATATTTGGCTTGGTTAATCTAAAAGCATGAATTTCATCTTATCTTTGGATGTATACCCCTTTTTAATATGTCAAAAAAAAAACCTGAAAAGGTTTATGAATACTCCAGTTGATCATTTAAAGACAAATACATAAAATCTATATAGGTGACATAAAAGAGAGGGCAGTTCTATTCTGATGCAATGCTATGATTTATTGATATGAGACAAAATGATGAGATTGTATGACCAAAAGAAGAAATCTTCATTTCCATTTTTTTTACTAAATGATCACACATCAATCCATTTTTGCTTATACATATTTAAAATTAAGACAAGCAAATGTTTACACTTCTGAACAAATATGTTCTAGTGATTCACTCTTTCATACCACAGGGATCAAACAAAAGGAGTGCTCAATGAAGTCTATAACTACTTCCCAAATCAACAGAAAAATATGCATTCATTCCACAGATTTGTAGTTAAAGAAGTACCCATGTGTATGAATCCCTCAAAATGCAACCATAGTCTACCAGGCAGAATAAAAAAAAAAAAATTTCTGTCTTTGATCAAATTGTAACACATTTTTAATGCTGGGCAGTGGGTGTATTAGGTTACAATCCCACTCAATTTTTTAGATTTCTGGTTGGCAATATCAGTAACTTAAGTATTATGATCAACAATGTGTCAGGAAACTGCTAGTAATGTAGCTTTTAACTCTTCCAAGCTATGCTTCTGGAGCACAAAATAGATGATGAAACCAGATTTAAATCTCCCAAACCTTGGTACATTTACATGATAGCATTAACAGCTTCTGGTGGGAAAGGAGAAACTTACTGAGAACTGGTCCAGAATTAACCTTTTTGATCTTTCACACCTACTAAAGAAAGTTCCCAGTTCACAGAAAATTCTTTCACACTGTCATAGGCATTCACCACCAGATTGCTGAGATATTTTGTGAGTGACAAGAGTCTCAAGACTCTTGTTAAAAAATAAGATGTTTGGAATAAACAATAGTTTTTGATAAGGATACTTACTTGTTGGAAGAAGGAAAAATTGTTTCAAAGTTTTTAATTACAAACAGCCAGTTCTGTGAAGCAAATGTATTAATGAAATGAAGAAGAGATCCATATTCAGTGAATAAAAGTGTGATTCATTGTTGGAAATAGTTTCATCAAAGTCTGTGGTTTTTTTTCTTACTGGAATATCAAGGGATTCAGTTATATATCACAACAGTAAGAATTTGGTCACTTGCATATACTGCAATTTGCTTCAGG
Source organism: Pseudonaja textilis (assembly GCF_900518735.1). The sequence goes on from NW_020769353.1 coordinate 4,281,860, forward strand.
ACCTTCTGATTAAAAATACCTTTAAGTGTTGTGGCTCCGGGCTTGGATTTAGCTCCTGTGACTGATATGAGTTCAAGTGAGGAGGTCATGGCAGAAAAATATGAGCCGGCATGGCTTAGTGATTGGACTGGTAACCAGGATGAGGAGATGGACGTGACAAAGGATGACAGACCTGATGTATTAGAATTGTCAGGACCTTTGACCTCCTCTGGTTCCTTATCTGATCAATAGCCGGGAATGGCTGACAGGGAAGTTTTGAGAGAGTCTTCTAGTGGAGATGAGAACTTGGAAAATTTGTGGTTAAATGTAAAAAATAGAAGACGGTTGAGAAGGCAAAATCAGCTGGAGTGAATGAGGAGAGCGAGTCAGTAAATTAGCACGTTGCCTCAATGAGTATAAAAGGACACAGCTGGGCTGGTACATTTTGCCAGGAACAAAGTGACTATTTGAATGAGGACGTTACAGCAAGAAGCTCTGAGACTGAAGATTTATTGCCAGGACTGGTTTGCCGGACAGAGTAAAGATTTATGCTGTGGTTTCTGCCAGCCGTTATCTTGTAAGACTTCTTTCCGTTTGATTTAATTGTGAAACGGCTGCTTTCTGTTTTGTTCGTTTGAATTTCGAAGGGGAGTCATAACATTTAAGTATCCTAATCTCATCCTGCTCAACAATACCTCAAATATGAATTCAAAGAGGAAGGAGGGAAGAAATGGTACCTAGCTTAGGATCAGAAGATACTGTGCATTGCTAATGTGCATCTTTTTTTACCTGAAAGAGTTAAGATGCCTTAAGCCTCTGGCAAAGAATGGACATCTTGGACAATTTCTATCTTTATTCTACACACAGAGGTTTCATTGATCCAGTTCTGCTAATGTTTGTTTGCTTTTGCAGCTTCCTATGCTTTTCACATCTGCACAGAACTCTTGTAGGAATTGCCAAAGAGTGAGCATGTCAATACAGCCTCTTCTCCTTCCATTTACAGAAACCTCTGGTAAACCACATGATCCTGATTTCTGTTAACAGAATATCTCCCTTTTGATAAACATACCAATTTATCTGGCTTGTGTAGCTTGCAGACCATATATTACCTCACTTTGCGCCCCACAGTATTGTGAGATTTGGAAGCAAAATGGCTGATTTTGAATGAGCTGTAGGGTTTTGTTATTCCAAGACATAAATAAATATCTCCATCCATAAATCATCCAAAATTCTCCACAAAAGGTCATTTATTGTGCTCTGTCCTCACTATGATGCTACTGCATCATGTTTACATCATTCTGGGGTCTTGAATTACAAACATAAACATAAATACACACTTTAGTCTAGCTAGCTATGAGAAAGCCTCTATGACATGATTAAATTGTGGGCCAGGAACATGTAAGCCAACTGAGTGATCTTGGGCAAATCATTTGCTCTAAGCCCTAGACTGGAAAGTGAAAAAATAAAAATGTGTACCAACTCATATTGTACCTACTAACCCATACTGTACAAGCATAGTAGATAACCTCTACAGCCTGAATTCAATGTATTGATATAGCCTGCTTTTTTTGAGTGCTTTTATGAATGTATAAGATTATAGTCCCAATCTGCACCACATCTGTCAGTGTATAAGGGCAAGAAATGGGAAGATTTTTGCTCTTTTTCATTCCTCTGATCAGTTTTCACAAATTGAGGAAAGAGATGAATTAGCTGCAAATATAAGGAACAGGATTAGAATATTTCAGGTGGTTCATTTTGAAACTATCCCAAGACACCTCATCCATATTTTAATCATGAATGATAGCTTGTATTGGGATTTACAGGTGATGCATATTATCCAACCCACTATCAGTGTATAACAGGATGGTAGTATAAAAGAAAATTATATGACTCAAGTTATGCCTAAGTAAAGCTCTCAACCTCCATTCCCAGTTTTGGGTAATAATTATTCATTAAATTACTCAGGGCTGTCAAACTCCTGCCCCGCGAGCTGGATGTGTTATGTGCTGGCCATGCCCACGCCCAGTTTAGCAAAGTCCTGAAATATCATGTGATGCTGCCGTGACAACTTGAGTTTGACACCCTTGCATTAAATTAACCCAAATTTTCTACTCGGCAAAACATGAAGGAAAAAATAATTACCAAGAAACTGGATCAAGAAACTAAAGCAATTGTGTTTGAAATGCAACTCATTCTTCAAAGATCCCTCAACCCCAATAATATATGGGTTACAATATTTCCTACTCATATTTTCTGCCACTATCTTAAATAAATTGTTATAGTATCCAACTAAACAATTTTTAAAAGGTCAATAAAAGGCTTTCTTCTTTAAAGAAGCTATGAAAAATATCCTGCCAATTGTGCCAAGTAATAAAAAGCTTTATTCTGGATGGGACAATAAGTTACTAGGAAGAAAAAAACTAGTAAAAAAAGGACACTGCTCTTGAGATAATTAAAGTGCTTTAGAGCACTAGCCAATTGATTTTCTTCTTGTAAAGGTAGCTCAATTGAAATGTTCAGAATAAATCATATGTTAAAATTATCTTCTGAAGTAAGAGCTGAGTGCATATTGATTAATAATTATTTGCACTAACAGACTCAACTGAGGCAATGCCATCAATTATCCTAAAAATCTGCAAGATCAATCACAATGGAATCAGAGTTAAAAGTTTCATTGCATTTCTAAGGAATTTCATATGTACAACTCAAAGTGGCAACCTTTTCTAGCTAATGCAGTGGTGGCTAAACTTTTTGGGCTCCTGTGCCAAAAATTGTACGCGCACTTACACACTCATGCTCACATGCCAGCACCCAGAAGGCAATGCGCCCTCCCATGCCCCCATGCATGTACGTGCAATCCCCACCCACCCATCCCCCGCCAGCCCCTTACTTGCACTGCATCTCACAGCTGATTTTTGGCTAGTTTGAGGCCTTTTTCGGCTTCCCAGAGGTTTCAGGAAGGTTTCTGCAGGTTTTTCAGGATGAAAACATAGGTCCGTTTCATCACTCCTGGTATTTCCAGCCTGCAGAAGCCTTTCTGAAGCCTTTGGGAGGCCAAAAAAGGCCTCAAACCGGCCGAAAATCAGCCGTGAGGCATGCACGTGTGCAGTGAGGTAAGTTTGCCTCCAGCTTGTGTGCCGGCACAAATGGCTCTGCATGCCACCTGTGGCACACTTGCCATAGGTTTGCCATCATGGATCTAAAGCCTTAAAAGCAATTTAAATTCCTGATTCTGATGTCAAAAACTTAGTTTTGCAGAGTCATCTGCTGAAGGACTTTCAGTGCCTAGATGCTAGCCAATGTGGTTAAAATCTTCGTCTAGTAGGTGGGGAATGACTTTATGACTTGTGAACTTCAGCTCCCATAATTCCTGAGTCGGCCTAGTGGAGGAAGACACAAGTTTCACTTTAGTCACAAAACAACAACTCAACAATTGCCTTTGGACCATTCATTATCTCTCTTCCAAAGTAACTTATAAGGCAACTCGCCACATCACGTTGCTGTCACATGATGTTTCACAATGTTTTTCCCATTTGTGGAGCTGTAGTGGGTGTGGCCTGCACATGATACATCTGGCTTATGGGTCGCCAGTTTGACACCCCTGTTATAGGGGAACACCATGATTTGTATTACAGTTTAGTAGATACAAGCACGTAAAAAATAATATTAGCAGTACACATTTCCATACGCATGTTTTCAATTAAAAAACTCATACAAGCTACACTTCTGAAAAATTGAAACAAGTGGCTAATGAAACTTCATTTCAGACACAAGGACAACAGGTGGAACCTTAAGAAAAGGATGATAAATACAGAAATGAATAGCCAATGCCATTAATTTGCCCAGCCACTGTCCTCCTCCCCCACACCCTGTCTCTGAAATAATGTAGGAAAGTGCTTTCGATATCAGAAGAAATGATTGCTTTTTTCAGATAAGTATTGAATGTCTACTGTATACAGGCAAAAAGCATATGATCCCTAGAGAAAATATCAATGCTTAACATCCTCTGTTCCATTTCATTTTATGAACAGGAAAAAGAATCTTGACATTTCGTAACTATTATTTTGATGGTTATTATGAATCAGAAATTTCCAGGCATTTGCTTGTATGTGGTTCTAGAAAGCTGATTATGGTATCCATGATTTTTTTTTTCAAGCACATGTCGCTGTGTGAAGCTAAATGTGTGATTTTTTTTGGATGAAGCAACACTGTCAGACATAAGCATAAAATGTCACAAAATTAGTGTTATTCTTCTTCTGGTAGCATATGTTATATCTGACAAGTGTGAGCTATTTGCTCTTTTGGTTGATAGCAGTATGTTCTTTGACCCTCTTTTCTCCTTCTCCCTCCCTCCCTCCCACATCATATTGTCCAAGATTTATGAAATCCTAAAATAGCAGAGGTGATTCACTGAAAAGCTACATATTTCATAGCAATGTGAGTGTAGATGGACACAATATATACAGTTAACTGTTTTTATATTGAAGATATTTTAATAGGAGACACAATTGTCTCTCTATAATGTTCACAGAAAGAAAGAAAAATGACATGACCATTTTTCACTTAGGGCTACTGCAGTGTCCCTATGATGCTTGGCAACTGATTCATATTTATGACAGTTGTACTACCCTGGGGTCATGTTTTGCAATCTTCTGACAAGTAAAGTTAATGGGGAAGCCAGATTCACTCTACAACCATGTTACTAAACCTAACAACTATAGTGATTCACATAACAACTGTGGCGAGCAAGATTGTAAAATGAGGCACAATTTATTTAAGAAATGTTTCACTTATCTACACAAATGTGGGGCCAATTTGGTCATAAGTCGAGAACTACCTATATAGCATTTTCAGAGTTTTGTTCCTACAGCTCCAATCCAATATACCAGTGTTGGCATGACTTTCTTCTGACTGACTTTAAGTAGCTGTGATAGGAAACAGAAACATGTTCTAACATTTCCAATCTATTCTCTTGTTATCAATCATAACAGTATAAAACTATTTTTCTTCTTAGGAAGAAAAACAGAAGTCTGTCCTCATGGCAATAAAGATCTGACCATCATCTAAGCAGTCTATCGATTTCTAAAGGAAGAAAGAAGTTTATAAAACTTGGCCCATACATAAGCTGCAGGAGGAACAGCAGATATCTATGTTATATCATCATTACACAAATGTCAAGACTTATGTACTGTACATACTTGGAGCCCACAGCCTAATGGCAAGAGATGAAAGAGAATTTCACATATCTTTTTGGCATGACCAGGGTTTGTTGTAAATGATGGTATTTGAGCCTGGACATTTATGTTTGCATAGTAATAAAGGTGATCTGAGAGAAATGATCGTGGTGTGTGTGTGTGTGTGTGTGTGTGTGTCTGGATGACACTCTAATTTATAAATACTAACAAGGAAACAAATTGTTTAAAGCACAGAAGAAAACATTTATCTATATACAACCTATGTAATTCTTTCAAGGCAGGCATCTCATTTAACTCCTTACTTTTCTTTACATGATTACCTTAATTAGAAGCACATTCCTCTCACACTTTTAAACTTTCACATTTTTTTCCACTTCTAAGGATTTTGTTGGCAAGGCTGCTTATCTGTACTTTATCTGCACATCATTTGCAAGAAATGTTTTAAAAAGCTCAGAAAGCAGTACTATTTACCCAGTTCTACCAGCAAACCTTAAATAGATATGTAATTTCTATGCAACTCATCACAGTTTTGTTTATATGATGTACTCACATGTATCCTAGAAATATTTACATCCACAGAACTCAAAAATCTTTTAAAAAACACATATGCAATATAAAGAAAAAAAGCAAATCTTTGATAATTATTGGCTGAAATGAGATAGCAAGTTTTCCTTTTAATGAACAAAAGCAAAATTGATTTGCTTGGTTTTCTTTAGAATTATTCAAAGATACTAAAATATGGGAACTATTGATTAATGACTACTCAAATGCAATATTCCTAAATCAATATGACTGCATGATATTCTCCCATAACAGTTTGTTATCATGGAAGCCATGTCACCTGGTAGATAAAGAGGAGATTCACCATGTTCATGGATATTCAGAGAACATCCTAGTACACAGAACCTATTTAAACTTACTTGATGCCTTACTTACATGTTCCTTATGCTTTCTGCGGCATTCAAGGATTCTCCAACATACCAAATAATGTTGACTGAATCAATATGAATAATTTGCAATTTATCCAGGACAGAATAGTGAGAAACAAATCAAAGTATTAAAAGACATTACTACTACTTAGTACACTTTGTGGCACTAATTTTTGCTACTACTTAGTATACTTTGTGGCACTAATTTTTGCTAAGTAAGTAGTTTATTAAATATTAGTTATGATTCCTGTCAAGGAAGAGAATCAGTTTAAAATTAGGTGTATTATTTTCATAACCTTCCCAGTTTAGTCAGTATCCCCTTGGGAGCAAAGCAGACTAGGTGATTTAGGATTTGTCACTCTCATTCAGCCCAACGTACCTCATAGGGTTGTTTTGCTGGGGAAAATAAGAGGAATGACTATAGTTAGTATTTGTTACTTATAAAGTAGTAAAGGTGGGATTTAAAAAAACTACTAAATTAATAAATAAACTACATGTAGTTCTCAACATACAACCACAATTGAGCCCAAAATTTATGTTGCTAAGTGAGAAATTTGTTAAGTCTTGCCCCATTTTATGACTTTTCTCTGCTGAAAAGGAGCCTATTTAGTCTAGAAATCTGTCTTTTACAGAGCTCAACTAGAAGCAATTGAAAAGATTATAAATCTGAACAGGAGGCAACCGTTCTCTTCCTCTTACCAAAATATGGTATTTTAGCCATGGTTCTAAATAGATTCAGAAACTGGCATATAGTCTTAATAGTCTAATCCTCTATGAATTGGTCTAATCTACATTAAGATCAACCTTTAAAAAGCCAACATCACTTCAAGCAGGGCCAAATGTTACATATCAACTATGTTCAATATTATCCACATTGAACATATCAATATTAATTACATCAATATCATGAGAAAGCTATATTTTTCCATTCCTCAAAGTACTAATCTCTTCTATGCAACATCTTTTGCAATGCTTAAGTATCTATATTATGTATCAAAACAACAACAACCTAAGAAGCCTAAAACCATTGCAGTCAAAGTGAATGAGTCTAAAATAAGTTGCCCTTAATTCACAAGAAGCAATGATTTTAAATATTATCTTTTAAAATAGAATTCTAAACATATCTTAAAATATTCTTGAAATGTGGCCTTCTAAATGTTCAAAGCAACCCTTTTCACAGACGGTATTTATGACTATCATGGTTTTTTAAAAAGGAAAAGAAAAAAGGCTTGATATTTCAGGCCTCATTCCTTATTATAAGTTATTAACACAGATTGATATCATTGTGATCTCAAGGACCATCTGAATCTATTATTGTCAGCCCTCCATCTCAGCTGAGACTTTTATTTTCTCCTACTAAAACTGGCTTGGAGCCTAATTAATTGCCCATGAGCAGATGGAGACCTTCCATTTAAGGACTGAATCCAGCAGAAGATTCCATTAATCAAAAGGGGGAGGAGAAAGCATTTAGGGCTTATTCTGCCCCCTCCATACTGCACTATCTAGTCTTCCATAGGAGGCTCCTATCTCTTTTTAGCAAACATTTTTGCGTTTTTGAGTAGGTGAGACACAGTGGAACAGAATGAGTCACCCACCAAAATGACAGTTTTGCTAGTTCATGAGTACAATTCCAGAGTTATTACCCACCCACCCCACCAATAGGAACAAACACTGTATCTTCTATGCTTCCTGCTTTTCCACAGAGACTTCCTTCATTTATCCACCTTCCCTTTTATAGGTTTTCTTTTCCCACTAGGCTCACTTCCCTGAATAGGATTGCAGATTTTAATCTATTGAAGTGCAGCTACAGATCCCAGAAGATGGGGCACTGCCTAGCCCTAGACAGTAACAGACCAAGTCAAACAGGGACAGCTCAGAATAAATGCTTCCATTACTATTTCAAGAAAAAACAGGGAAGTCAAAACAGATGGTACATTAGAGGTTCAGTTCCTTAGCTTGAACCACAAAAACCACAAATATATTTTTTGCTAAAACAGACATTTCCTCTACTTGACCATAATTATACCTAAAAAAAAAATCAAAAGAGATAGTTCTTTCCATTCCATTATATTCTACCTGCAGAAATTTCTTGAAATATAAGGGGTCAACTCTGCACGGCTTTAATAATCACACTTTAATAATAAGCGACAATTCCTTGCAGAGAGCAGATAGTTTGCTATTTGAAAGAGTGCCTTAATTGCCTTAGGAATTTGGTTTCTTTGCACATTGAAAATGCTACCATGTGGACAATTTTTCTTTTAAAACTTAGTAGCTAATATTAAATAAGTGCTTAATTTATAAATGCTAAAATTAATGTTAATTTCTAAACAGGAGGTCTTCAAATGGGGCGGCTATCCTAGGCAATCTGCTCTCCTAAAAAATGCCAATGCTTCCCTTCTCAAAATTGTTGTGACAATTAGTAACATGAAACATAAGAATGGTATTTACATTGCAGTAGCATTATGTCTTCTCTTTTGTATCCTAATCTCACCCAAGATCTTTGGAGATCTTGACAGATCTTTAGAGTAGTTTTAACATTAATATCACACCATCTTCAAAACTATTCTTTATCAGATTTCATCTTGCCCTGTCTCCCAAAGAATTCATTGTAGATTGGTTATGTGAGAAAGACTACGATGTGAAATGACTGATCAGTTAGCTGATGAGTTTCATAGATTAAATAGGGATCTCCATCCATTCTTTAACATGAACAATTCTGACTTGATAGCAATGACATTTATAATCCAGTTTATCAACTGGAACATGACTTATGCATTTTGAGGCGAAATCATGGACATCAAAATACATGTTTCATTAGCTTCCTAATAGAATATGTGTACTGATCTTTCAATACATTGAATGAAATTGTAAAAAAGCAAGTAATAAATTCAGGTTCTTTCTACACCTCCAATGTATTTTGAATTTACTGGCACTGAATAGGAGTAATGCAGAGTTTATTTCCTCTTATCCCTATGCATTAAAAGATAGTGTGAGGCCATTAATTTTCATAATCATTCTATTCTAAAGGGTGCCAATAAATTTTTCCTGTGACTCAAGAGAAAAGTCGCTTAGTAATTAAGCAAAATTATTGTACCTGTATTTTTCTAACAAATGCCAAGGGTAATTTGAAAAGCAGTAAGAAAGGAAGCATAATGCCATTCAACACATTAGGAATGAAACATACAGGTAATCCTTGATTTACAACCACAGTTGAGCTCCAAATGTCTATTACTAGGCAAGACAGTTGTTAAGTGAATTTTGCCCCATATTACCACCTTTCTTGCCATAGTTGTTAAGTTAGTAACATGATCGTTAAATCAATCTGGCTTTCCCATTGATTTTGCTTGTTGGAAGATTATACAAAAGATGATCACATGATCCCAGGACACTGTAACATCATAAATGAGTAAATTACCAAGTGATTTGGGATGCAGCAATGGTTGTAAGTGTAAAAAGGTGCTCATAAGTCATTTTTTTCCAGTGCTGTTGGCATTGAAGGAGGAGAAGGAGGCCCAATTGATTTTTTTTTTTTATAAATAAATTTTATTGAATTTACAATTAAAAACATATCGACATTACATATACAAAAGGGAGAGAAAAGGAGAAAAAGAAAAAGAAAAACGCTCGGTCTTACGAACCGAAAAAAGAAGAGAAAAAGAGATGTAAAGAAAGAAACAAAGAAGCGGAGAAAAAAGAAAATACATTTAAAAACAGACAGATATCCTTTTTGACATTCTGCAAGATCCAATTCTCCTACCTTAATTTAAATACACACATCTTGTCAATATCTATGCTTAAATTACCCATTGTTCATTAAGCAGTTTATCTCTGAAGTAACCAGTTATACCAAGAGTTCCAATTATCATAAAATGTTGAAGATTCTTTATTTTTAAGTGCTATAGTTAATTTATCCATTTCTGCACAATCACATATTTTCTGGATAACCATTTGTTCTGTAGGTATATGGGGTGATTTCCAGCACTGGGCGAATGCTAATCTGGCCGCAGTTAGTATATGAATTGTTACATATTTCATCTTTTTAGGTAAATGTTTATCAGAGATCCCTAGTAGGAAGAACTCTGGTTTGTATTCGATTTGTTCTTTGGTTATCTCCTCCAACCATTTTCTGATTTTTTGCCAATATTTCTGAGTTTCTTTGCAAGACCACCACATATGAAAGTAGGTTCCTTCTATGCTTTTACATTTCCAGCATTTTGGACTAGTGTTTGGGTTCATTTTCGCTAACCTCGAAGGGGGCAAGTGCCATCTACCAATTGATTTTTAAAGTATAAATTCTGGGGTAGCATTTTGGAATTTTCCTCTGGTGTAAGAATAACTTGTAAATCTAACATAAAATGCACCCGGAGATGGGGAAAGGATATCTCCTACTACTCTTGCAATAGGAGGAAAACATTTTGTTCACCTCAGCAAGTGGTATGACAGTTAACACTTGCAGTAAATAATATGTACTGATTGATTCCTTCAATTCCTGTGCGCCCTGCCCTTTTTTTTTTTGCTAGAGAAAACTTTATACATTTCATATATAAATCATGTTTTATTTGCTTGAGGGCTGGGGTAAGTCAGACTCTTATAGAGGTATAATATGCATATCTCGTTTGTGCATCAGATAAAAACAGTTTGGGGTAATCTGTACCTTTTGAACATTCCACCTTGCATTGCTTGTGTGTGCATAAATCCCATGTGTGCCATTCAGCAGGTTCTGACTAATTCTGGGGAATAGGTAGCGGAAATTTTGAGTAGTTCGGAGAACTGGCAAATACCACCTCTGACTGAGATTTTACAGGATCCTTCCCCTGCCACACCCACCAAGCCAGGCCCACAGAACCGGTAGTAAAAAAAATTGAATCCCACTAGTGATGTGCACAAGAACGGTTTAAAGCATTTGGCATTTCTCACACACTTAGTTCCTTGCTTGTAATCTGCTCCTTTATCATACCTAATTCATACAATAATCAAGTGGGATACCACTTCAATAACACGGTCTGGAATTTGTTGTAATCTGAGATTCCACATATTTTAATTTAGAGATCATAATCTCTTACTTGTCAGCAGAACATTTTCAGGAGAGTAGTCACAACTGTTCCCAGATCCTTTCTAAGTCTGAACATATTTTATAGTATATAGTTGGTTTCTTCCATACCTGAAGAACATGCTTAAAATTTTAAATAGATTTCTGTGACAGAATTCTCATTTCTGAAGTTAAAGAAACAATTTTATTAAATATCCAATCAAGATATGATCATTAATTGCTTAGGCTCATCAGTATCCATAAGTGCAAAATGAGAAGGTATAACCAAACAGGAAATTAAATGGTTTCCAAGAATACACTAATTATATACATATACTATATCTTACACACATTAACAAGCAAGGTACTTTCAATTCACAACTTCTATTGATTTTTGAGAGCTTCTATTGCTATTTGTAAAGGAATTGTCATGAAACTTTAAATGCAGGCCAGACATTTACTGTTGCATGTGGAGCACCAACAATATATTTGGCCCAGAATAGTCTATGGAGTACATTTACATGTACTCAAATACTAATGCTTAGCATTAAGATGCAATTACTATTATTAATCTTAGTATTCAAATGACATATTGCCTGGACTTGGCCTATTACTTTTTGCTTTTGGAAGGATGCCACAGGGGCCTTTGGATGCTCTGGCTCAAAACAAGCCCCTACTCTGGCTCAAAACAAAAGACTATTGTAATGGCTATTAAAAACAAAAATAAACTATGTCTCACCAGGAGAAGAGGTAGGGAAGATTATCATTTCTTTTTTTATTTCTTTTATTTTCCCCTTTGTTTTTCTCCTTCCTTTCTCTTTCTCCCTCTCCCTCCCTCCCTCTCCCTCCCCCCTGTCTTTTTCCGAATATTAAACTGGACAAGTTATTTATATTTCCAAATGTTTCCAAATTTCAAAAGAGAAGAAAATTTGACAGAAATTTTCATGGATAGCTGCAGTTATCTGGCCATTCATTTAGCATCCAAGCAGTACACTGAATTATCTATCTTTCAACTTGCCAGTTCTGCAGTTTCCGATCTTTTTATGCTTCATTTAAATTTCAGAGGAACATGTAATGAGGGAACTCCTGTATCTCCCCTCCAAAAAAACTGGGAAGTGAGGGGGCAAGAGAAGTGTCACAGTTTGAAAAGATTAAAACCACAAAACAAACTCAACAGTAACAGCCTTTCTCTGTCACCTTCAGTAATAAGAGCACAGAACACCTGCAAGAGAGATTAGAAAGAAATTCTCAAGCATTCTGAGAATAAGATCAAAAATAGAAGCTCGCTCTGAGAAGAAAGCTTCTGACAAATTGTAAGGCAATTTTCAGCACTGCACTTTTTCTGATGATTTCATCAACTGTGTTTTTCTCTTTTTGTTATATCCAACAGGCAAAGAAGTATAATTGATGAACCCAGTTGTGAACTCTAAATGCCTTCTTATTCCAGATAAATCCTTGAAATAAGTTAAGATCTGAAGGAAACTTTGCATAAAAATTGTACCCCCACAAAACATAAAAGCTTCATAATACTATTTGGTTCTAATCTAAACAATCCGTGTTTTTCAGCATTTATAACAAAAGTGAAGAAGCAGGCCACCAGCTGAGTCATGGCATGTAAAAATTCTCATCGCTTCCTCTCAACAACTATCAAAGACCATCACTACAAAAATAATTACTGCTTATTATTTCTTATTTCTAAAATCTGATCTACTTTTACATATCTGTAATGAATAACAAATTAAATATTCAAACATTAAAAAATAGGTTACTACTATGCAAACCTTTAGTATTTTGTTTAGGTATTTAAATTTCTAAATACTAGATTTAAATTATTTATTGTTAACAATAAAATAATTTATTAAATTTATTGTTTAAATTTACTAAACAATAAAAAATATATATTATTAATACATTATTACATTTAAGTATTTTTATTTTCAAAGTGTTTACGATTCAACATCCTCAAGGTAATGTGAACAATTATGGACAAAGCCAATTCTTTTGCAAACATTTAAGATAATACAGCACTATTTGAAAAAGCGTTCTTGGAAAAATCTCAAAGTAAGGTGTTGTGTGAACTCCTACTCTTTTATGCTCTAATTTATTCAACAGAAAAGAGCTGTTAAGAGTAAACAGGCTGGTAAACAGCTATAAATATTGGCTTTTTTGTATGGAACAATACAATAAGAATGAAGGCAATAAAGAGAAAAAGTAGTAAGTACAAAAGTTAGAAGAATAAAATGAAAACCTGCTTCAAAGTTGGGCAAAGCAGAAACCATGTTTCATGCATGTTTCTTTTCTAAGAAACAGCTTATGTCTTTCAGCATAATCAATGTGATCTTCTCAGATGGAGGCATGTTCATAGAGAAATACATGAAACCAAAGATGAAAACCTCCTAGAATGCATATGGGTCAATATAAAAGAAAAAAAAGAATGACATGGCCATAGGTGTATATTATAGGCTACCCAATCAAGCAGAAAATATAGATGTCCTTTTTGCCAGCCAACTAACAAACATATGCAGGAAACACACAACAGTAGTAATGGGAGACTTCAATTATCCTGATATCAATTGGAAAACTAATTCTTCACCAAGTGAGAAATCAAATAAGTTCCTAACCAACCTAGCTGACAACCTTGTTGTCCAAAAGGTAGAGAGTGAAACTAGAGGGAAAGCCATACTGGACTTAATTCTTACAAACACAGAAGAAGTGATAGAGGGAGTTGAAACTGCAGGAACCTTGGGTGAGAGTGACCATGTCATACTAGAATTCAACATAACACAAACAAAAGCAACATAACATAATGACAGAGCCTTGGATTTTAAAAGAGCTGATTTCAATAAACTCGGAGAGAACTTGGGAAAGATTCCATGGATAAAAATCCTAAAAGGGAAAACAACTCAAGAATCTTGGGAAACTCTAAAAAGTATGATCATAGAAGCCCAGACCAGCACAATACCACTGAGAAAAAAAAACAAGAAATCCAAGAAGAAACCAGCATGGCTGCACAAAGACTGAAAGAAAGAAAAAAGACAAGTACAAAAAATGGAAAGAAGGACATACAACTAAGGCAGAATATCAGCAAATAGCCAGAATCTGCAAAGACGAAGTCAGGATAGCAAAGGCTCAGAACGAACAAAGACTTGCAACAAAAGTCAAAGATAATAAAAAAAGTTTCTTCTAACATATAAATAACAAGAAAAAAATCAAGGAAACAGTCGGTCCACTAAAGAGAGAAGACGGCAAGGAAGTAACAGGCAACAGAGAAAAAGCAGAACTGCTTAACTCATTCCTTGCATCTGTCTTCACGCAAAAAGAAAGTATAGCTCAACCCACCAAAAACATAACTGTAAAAGACAGACCAGAAATAAAAGTTAAAATAAGCAAAAAAATAGTAAGAGAACACCTGTCTGATCTTGATGAAAACAAATCACCAGGACTGATGGATTACATCCCAGAGTTTTAAAGGAGCTGGCAGAGGTCATCTCACAACCACCGCACCATATCTTTCAAAAATCCTGGAGCACCAGGGAACTACCAGAGGACTGGAAAAAAGCTGATGTGGTTCCCATCTTCAAAAAAGGAAAAAAAAAAACAGACCCAGGAAACTATAGACCGATCAGCCTAATACCTGGGAAGATACTGGAAAAGATAATAAAAAACCAGATCTGCCAACATCTAGAAACAAGTAAAGTAATAACTAGCAGTCAGCACGGGTTTGTTAAGAACAGATCATGCCAAACCAATCTTATTTCATTCTTCAACATAGTGACTAAATTAGTAGACCAGCAAAATACTGTGGACATAATATATTTAGATTTCAGCAACGCATTTGACAAAGTAGACCATGACCTACTTCTTAGTAAGCTAGAAAAAAGTGAAATAGATAGCACCACCACTAGATGGACTCGCAACTGGCTGGCAAAACGTACTCAATGAGTAGTCCTTAATGGGTCTAAGTCTACATGGAGGGAAGTAAGCAGTGGGATGCCAAAAGGTACTGTCTTAGGCCCAGTCCTCTTCAATGTCTTCATTAATGACTTAAATGAGGGAATAGAAGGGGAACTTACCAAATTTGCAGATAATACTAAGCTGGCAGGAATAGCTAACACCCAAGAAGATAGGCTCAAGATCCAGATGGATCTTCACAGACTAGAACACTGGGCCATATCTAACAAAATGAAATTCAATGTAGAGAAAAGTAAAGTCCTACACTTAGGCAAGAAAAACCAAAAGTACACATATAGACTGTGTGAAACCAGGCTCAATAGTAGTGAGTGGGATCTTGGAGTCTTAGTGGACAAACAGCTAAATATGAGCCAGCAGTGTGCAGTAGCAGCCAAAAAAGCTAATTCAATTCAAAATTGTATTAACAGAGGGATATAGTCAAGATCAAGGGAAGTACTAATACCACTCTATAAAGCCTTAGTAAGACCACACCTAGAGTGCTGCATCCAGTTTCCCACACTATAAAAAAGACGTTGAGGATCTAGAAAAAATTCAGAGAAGAGCAACCATTATGATTAGGGGACTGGAGATTAAAACATATGAAGAATGATTGCAGGAACTGGGCCTGGCTAGTCTAGGAAAGAGAAGGACCAGGGGAGACATGATAGCAGTGTTCCAATACTTGAGGGACTGCCACATGGAGGAAGGGGTCAAGCTGTTTTCTAAAGCACCTGTAGGCCAGACAAGGAATAATAGATGGAAACTGAACAAGGAGAGATTTAATCTGGAAATAAGGAGAAACTTTCTGACAGTGAGAACAATCAACCAATGGAATAGCTTGCCCTCGGAAGTTGTGGGAGCGCCATCACCTTTCAAGAAGAGATTGGACTGCCATTTTTCAGAAATGGTGTAGGATCTCCCACTTGGGCAGGCGGTTGGACTAGATGACCTACAAGGTCCCTTCCAACTCTGATCAGCCCCTCCCCCTGACCTGCAGCATGATATTGGCTGCAGCCTATTAGAAACCAGGGTATGGAAGTGGTGGGTGATTGCACACACAAGCTTCCTTTGTGAAAGTGGCACACATGCGCGCAAAACTATCCCCTCTCCCCCGCAACTGCCACCATCACTCCACCAAGTGAGAAAAGTTGGGGACCACTCCATTAGACTATGTGAATAACAACAATCTTCTGTTGCTGAGGTAGAATATCTAGCCTATGTATATCTGTGGTGCATATTGGAAAAAGATATATCAATTCCTATGACCCAGGAAAAATATGAATGAGATTATCTTGATAAAAGTTTTAGATATGTAATATACCTTAGGAAACAAGAGAGAAATTCTCCATCAGCTTCCTATTGCTGCCACTTCTCTAAAATTAATTATTTCCGAATTCTGTTTTAACAAATACAATTATTACATATTTTGGAATAATACTTTGTTAAACCTAAATTCTCTTTTTAACTAGGGGACAAAGCATTTAATGGCACTAATATTAATTATCATAGTAGATTTTCTTAACCAAATCTATTTCTAATATCAAGAAAAAGTCATGGTTGGTATCTTTCCAAGAAACCCATTTATGCTCACCACAATTAAAATCTTCCCTTTCAATTGGCTGAATTCAAATTTAATGATATAGTCATATTTAAAGTAGATCTTCTGAAAGCAATAGGGTTCAGGTGTATTCAATATTTTGAGTCTTAACCAATGAGATTCAGCTTCAACTTACAAGCCCATGGCTTAGTGCATTTTGCACCCAATGTGTTTCTGGGAAATCATTGAAGGCAGTTTCATATAAAGTGTATTGCACTATTCTAATACAATAGTGACAAGGCAAGAGTTAATGTTGTCAGGGCACACAAGACACAACCCAAGAGGTGTAGCAAAGCTGCATGAAATCTGCCACAAATCTCAATCTATAAATCTTGCAAGAGCAACAAGTCTAAGAGAACACTGAAGTCATAGATCTTCAGCTGGTGCAACATTCAGTTTGGGATTATGATTTGAACAGATAATCAGACGGTTTCTGAATTAATTTCATTTCATTTTTGGTGGGATTAAAACAATGCAGTAGTGTTCCATACTTCTACTGCTTTTGGACAATCAAGAACAACACCATGGTTCTGATGCTGAATTCTGCTGAAAAGTTATTCCACCATTTTATCTGATTCTAGCTATGATTTACTATTAAGTCTTAATGATAATTGCCTCAATGTTCAAATCAGTTTACCTGAATGAGGCAAATTTTACCTGGGCTAGCCAAATTCAACGTATCTTTCTTTGCTGTATATCATTTTCTTTTATTTACCTTAAGTAATCTTCTAATTTTATTTTATTTCTATGATCAGTGATTTCTTTAGCTTGCCCCTAGAGGTCAAACTGAACTAAAAGGAAGTCCCATCCCATGGCAAGAAAGATCAATCTATTGACAAATGCACTTTTAATCCAATACCTAGGTTTGTTTGCTTTTTAGCTTCAATTGAATGGGATCCTCATAATCAGCTTTCTCTGATATATTTTAAAACTGTCCAGCTATGTGTATCAAACCAGAGATTCTCTGGGGCATTGTTTATGAATACCCAAGACTACTCTATATGCCAAATTCACTTGCTTTTCTAATAATATGCTATTATTAATACAGTAGTAATAATAATAAGCATTGGCTCAGTTGGATATAACTAAATTCAGACTGAACTGTAATTAGACTTTAAAAAGTCCTGATTATCTCCAATTCTAATGATTTTAACTGTGATTGCTTTAAGAGTGATTAAATTTGAATTTCACCTAGTCTTTATAAGCATGAGACCAAGTAAGAAAATAATGCAATTCATTTACAAAACATATTGTGTTTCATTTCTACATTGTGAAATCTTTAGTTTAACTCAACTGATGGAATATCTTCAGATTATATATGAAGTAAATCACATAAAGGTAAAAAAAAACCCTATATACTTATATTTAGCATTACAGGAAAGGAAAGGGAAGTACAAGAAAATATTGCAATTATAAACAAGATCAGAACTGAGTAAGAAGCCACAGCCTTAAATTACATGAATTTATCATTAAATATTAAAATTTCCAAGTTCAGAAGTAGTTTATGATTTTTTTCTAAAGGGAAGTCTTGTTTCCCTCCTAGGTAATAAGGTTGATTAAATATTGATTCTTGGAAAATTAGCACTACTACTGTCGTCCTATAAATCAAAGATGTGCCATATAGGAAATCCCAGTTGTGGTTGAATTACTAACTACGCCTAACTCTGTAGCTCACACAGCTCTTATTGCAAGTAGTCCTCAACTTAACACCACTATGATGTTAAAAATTACTTAGTAGTAGTTATTAAATGAGTTGCATCCAATTTTATGAACTTTTTACCATGGTTATTAAGCAAATCACTGTGTTGTTAAGCAAGAATCAATTTGAATCATCAAATTATCCATCTCGGAAGAATGGAAGGTTGAGTCAATTTTGAGCCTGGTAAGGTTCGAACTGCCAAATTGCAGGGACAGCTGGCAGTCAGCAGAGGTAGCCTGCAGTACTGCACTCTAACCATAGCGCCACCATAGCTCATTAAGAGCAAGGACTACTCATAGGTCTTTTTTTTTTTTAGCGCTATTGTAACTTTGAATTGTCTTTAAATGAATATTATAGGTTGAGGGCACCTGTATTGCTTTAGTTGCAATGATTCAATTATAATGTTTATTTTTTGTTTGTTTGTTAAGCCAACCAGAATATCTAAAAAACTTTGCATATATATTCCATAAATAAATAGCATTGTATGACAAATTTTGGATGTGTTGACTGAAGGTAGTTTCTATAACCTCTTTGATTCTGAAAAAGGAGAACAGGTCCCCCCCCACTCTTTTGTTGAAATAATTGCATCTAATCACTTCTATGGCAGTTCAATGTCATTTACTACCTTACTTTTATTTTTCACTCAGAATAAAATGAATTGCAATAATATAGTGTGAATATATATCCGAAATTTAGAAGCCACAAGGATCAAATTTAGAATAGCAATCGAGCAAATTGTTGCTAATATTATAGTGTCTATTATTCAAACACATTGTAGTTTATGATGAGTGCATACCCCAAATTTGAATTACATTACTATTTAAATGCAAAGTTAACTAATATTCCTCATGAATAGTTGAGTAGCATATAACAAAAGGGTTTAGGAATGATCTTTAATGCCTGCTTTTTATTGGAAAAGGCTGGTTTTTATTTATTTATATATGTAGATTTTAAGGTAGATGCAAAACAAACTGAAATGCAATTTTATTTCTAGCTGCACAAATGTCTTTTCATTTCTTTTACTCCCCCCACCAATGGTTTATTCTGTATCTTGAGAAGCAAGAAATTATTCTATCCTATTTTTTATTGGGGAGAGGGAATAATTGTCTCTTCTTTTACTAGCTCAAACTAGCTACTAAGAAGATTCAAGAGCTCCTTACTTTCACCAACTTCAGTAGACATGATTAATGGCAAAACATATGAGATTAATTCTACCTAGTGTTAATCCCTTTTCCATCCTGATTGAACTCCTTGATTAAATATATATGGAAAATTAAGGCAGAAAGGTATCAGGAAACCCTTTAAGATTTAACTACCACTTTCCAACAGATACTTTCAGAAGCAATATGTGGAAAGATAAGGAGGTAGTACTTTCAGAGGCTTATTTAAGCTGTTAGAAACATTACTATATGAAATCATTAAACGCTATGACAATCAGGCATGACACATTTATGTCAATAATGCGAAGGACAAAAATCCTGCAACACAAGGTTAAACCCAAGGTAGACAGAAAATTTTTAGCTGACAGTTAACATTATTAAATCCTTCCAATTTAGACATTCTATACACAAAAAAGCAATAAAACCAATTAGCTTCTCATTAAAAGATAACTCTCTTCTCAAAAGCTGTATTAATAAAATGTCAAATTGTATTTTTAAACATACAGATTAAGCTCTTGTCAGCTAATCAGTCTCTCAACAGGTCAAACCTTGTTTGTTTTGAATGTGGTAAGAACCTAATTACAGTGAAAGTGTTTTTTATAAAATATGTTAATCAACACCATCTTTAACTCCAAGAGGCATAGATCAGACTAGCTGTATATTTCTTGAATACTACTATGTATATACACACAAACACATACACACACACACACACACACACACACAATTCTATCTATATTACTACTTTCCTTTAATTTCTATGAATGCATAGTGTATTAGTTCTTTCAATTTTTCAAATATAAACTCTCTACAACCTGGTTATCTATATATATATTGTACTTCCAATTCCATCAGCCTCAGCCAGTATGGCTATTAGGCTTGACCGTCAGAATGATGGAAGCATATTTGTTGAATACCAGTTTATTGAATGCTTCTTGTATCACATCAGTCAGATTTCTAATAACATATTTCTTTGGGTACTGAAAATACCACAGCCAAAATTCTAAGTGCATTGCCTATAACGTCAGTTCGTGTTTCTCATTTTTTTCTGAAATGTATTACATTTTGGAGAAACCAAAAGATATGTAACTTACAAAGTGATTTATACAGCACAAAGAGCAAAAATATTGAGAATACTTATGTTACCAAGAAGAATTTCCTCAGCCCAACTGAGCTTTACAACTAAGGAGCAAAGATGACTAACAAAATTGTATTATCCAAAATGATAGCATTTCAATCATATACTTTCAGCATTTGTTATAGAAAATGCTGTAAGAGACATTCCATTTTATCTCCATAATCAAATGGTTGGGCTGGCGAAGCATTAGAGTAGATAAAGTTCAACACATCCTGAGGAAACTGGGACATTTTATAATAGCGCTGCTAAAACAGCATTAGATTAACATAATCTTCAGTAAAACTAAGACAGCAGTGTCTATGAAGATTCTCAGTCATGCAGGTCATGGTTGTCCCAAAAGTGCTTTTTCAAGAGGCAACTGGACTTTTGTTTTTCAGAGCTGAAAAAGCTTCTTGGATGAAAAGCAAAATGTCTTCAAAGAAAAAACGAAGTCCAGTTGCCTTTTGAAAAAGCACTTTTGAGATAAGGTATCAATGGAAGATACAGATTTTTGCCCATTCTAAATCTTATCTAATCAACCTACAAAGTTATATGCTTAATAATGGGTCAGTGGATAGGCAGATGTTTAGTGGTAGCTTCCATCATTGTTCATTATTAAACTTGCTGGCTAGTGGAGAATGCTTATTTGGTTGAACAACATCTGGAAGACTAACTGTTATTCAGTTCTAAGTTATGGTATGGAGGAAAGGTACAAAAGTAAAATCAATGAAGGAAGGTTTCAATAGAAGACAATATTTATAATTCAGGGTTGAACTGTGGGGCAATCAAGAAGTAAACAATATTCCAATCAAGGGGTTATCAATGCAGACAAACAAGCTAACAGGTAAAAAATAGTCTAATCAAGGAACCACTAAGAACACTCCCAACAATACACACAGGGCAAGTCACTGATATATAAAATGACAGAAAACCCCACCTCCTTTAGCACTGATGACATTATCTACTTTGGTAATGAAATGTCTGCAAGAAAATCAAATTTAGAGACCACCAGAGACTCTACAATCAAGAAAGGCATTATTTCCAACTAGTTTTATTTAATTATTTCAAATAAACATTTTCATTTCCCAATCATTATCATAACCCACTAAACTTTCTATTATTCTTGTATGTACAAAAATGAATCTAGGATTCTAGTCTATCAATAATTGTTTCATTGATCAGGCAGCACTCTGATTATTTCCACTTGTAATAACAATAGGAATCAAAAGCCAATGTGAGAGGACATTATTCTAACATTTTCAAATAAGTGTAATGAGAAATGCCTTTGACTTTGTTTCAAAATTATCCAGAGCTAGTCTTGAACTGTTGCTATTCACTAGAAGAACATTATTACTTGCTCAATTAAGTTAATCATCTCATATCATATTAACTCCTGTGACACAAGTGTTGTATTTATATATACTAAAGAGGAAGAAGTATTAATGGATAGTGATTTCTTTTTCATTGGAAATATAAGGAATATATTTTAGAATTTTTCTGTTCTTACGCACACATACAACAACACACATTACTATACCTAATACTTATTGTTTCTACCCTTGTAACTATCTTTTTGGCAAAATTCTCCTGTGACAATACCTAGAAAGTAACTTATAGGAACCCAAAATATTTTATATCTTTCCTTAGAGCTCTCCTTGCTCATGAAGAAAAAGGGGATTGCTAATAATTACTCAAGGGTTTGATGCCTATGGAGATTCTCAGTCATCCAGGTCATGGTTGTTCCAAATGTGCTTTTCAAGAGGCAACCGGACTTTCTTGTCTTTCTTTTGAAGACATTTCGCTTGTCATCCAAGAAGCTTCTTCAAGGGCTTAACACATCTTTTACCACTGGCTTCAAGTCTGTTCCTGGTTAATCAGAAATAAGTTTGTTGCAACAATGCAAGTGGGACCGTATGAGATTAAAATGATAGCTAGATCCTATTTCTTGGTGCTGCCTGGTACACTATTCCTACAATTTCTAGATAAGCTTATCTAGATTCATAGTCAGAACAAAATGACAGCTGGTAAAAAAATCAAGCACCAGTTTTAGGGTTATCAAGTATCTGAAGAGGCAAAGGAGGACACAAACAATTGAAGCGGTGGACATATTGGCTGGGGAGGGAAGGACAACCTAAAGATTTAATAAAGGTAGTCCTTGACTTATGATCACAATTGAGCCCAAAATTTCTGTTGCTAAGAATCATTTTTTAAGTGAGTTTTCCCCCATTTCACGACCTATCTTGCCACAATTGTTAAGTGAATCACTATACTTGTTTAATAATAACACTTGTTAAATTAATGACACAGTTGTTAAATGAATCTGGCTTCCCCATTGATTTTACTCACCAGAAGGTCACAAAATCTGATCACAGGACCCTAGAACACTGCAACCGTCAAAAATATGAACCAGTTACCAAGTGCCTGAATTTTGTTCAAGTGACTACAAGGATGCTGTAATGGTTGTAAGTGTAAAAAGTTACTTTTTCCAGTGCTGTTGTAACTTTGAATGGTTACTAAAGGAACTGTTGTAAGGTAAGAACTACCTGTATTTTTATTTACCTTCATTGGAAAGGAAGAAATTACAAGTGAGAATTTTTTTTTTTTTTGAACATATTTTATTGATTTTCCAAAACAATACACAGACAAACAAAACATAAAATATAATGACATAGGAATTTTTTTTTTCTTAAAAAGCCAATACAACAACTTATTTAAAGACAGAATTATTCCAAGTTATCACATTTCCAAACAAGCACAATTTGATATATATATTTACCTTATCTGTTCATCTTCATATCTTACCCCAAACTTCTCTTTATTACTTCTTTTCCTTCTATTTATTCAAATTATATCTCTTTAACTTTAGATTGTATACATTTTTTATATCCATCTGTCTTATACATTTTCATTATTCTCTTTCAATAAAAACAAACAAACAAACAAGACATAAAACATAAAAACATAAACATCTTTTCTGAAAGTTGCTTGATCCCGGGTTAAAACTCATCATACAGACACCTCTTCAAAAATCATGTTCCTTTTATATATCATTCCATATCTTATTACCGTTTTCCATTTTCTATATAGCTTCTTCCTTTTTTTAACTCTCTTAATTTTATTCTACTCATCTCAGTTCAAGTCATAATACTTAACATTCTTTGTCTGTTCTCAACTATCCATTCATTTTTTCTCTTTAAACAAAACCTCTCCTGTACACTAATTAGAGTATGACGCCTTTAACTCTTTCCCCTAACCTGATAATACTTAATATCACACATAACTTGTATTGGGATTCTGTTTAGCACATCCTAAAGTCACACAATATATTATATAAAGAGAAAAAGAAAAATTTTAATCGTACCTATTAATACTTATTTATATATTTATATCTTAAACATTTTATTCTATAAATGCCTATAATAACACAATCTTATGTACCTTACAGAATCCCTTTTTCAATTAAATTTACCCATTGTCTATAAATAAATTTTGTTTCTTCAAATCTTGCTTCCCATCATTGAGACTTCTCACCCCTTCCTTTCTCCCTTGCTTCTTTTTTTCCTTACCCTGTTCACCCCTTTGTCTTTCCACCTGCCTTTTCTTCTTGTGCTTTCCCCCTTCCTGTTGTTTCCTAATCTTATATCCACCCTTCAACTCATTTTTATCTTTTTTGGTTGTTTTTTTAAGTTTTAAAATCCCTTTTTCCTTTTCCTCTTCCTCCTTCTTCTCCCCCAATAGGGTCACATGTTCATCTAAAATGGTTCCTTCTTTGTCCCAATTATCCTGCTGCGCAATCAATTCTCCATAGGAATGCACCGCCATTTCTAGAGATTGAAAAAGAATGTCCAAGGTAGCTTTCCAGTCTTGTTCTTCCTTTTTATATTTTAGATATTCAGTTTTAAATTCATCCAAAAGTGGTGCCATTATGAAGAGGAAAATTTTTTCCCAAAACAACCACCCGAGTGTTTTTAAACAAAGAAAAAAAAAGTTTCCCAAAAGATGCAAAGTCACCAAACAATCCAGATAAACTATTTCATTTAGCACTTTTTCCCTTCTTCCATTTCTTTTTCTGGGGTTGCTATTAAATCACAAAATTCCAATTATAATATGTCTTTTGAAGTCTTATTAATGTTCAAATGGCTCTTTAACATTCTAGGCAGTCTGCTCCTTATTTTCAATTTCAATTTTTTTTTCCTCTCCCTTCCCACTCACAGCAGAAGAAAAAATTTTCTTTAAATATTTAGAAATCCATATCCCTTTGGCATTAGCACAGTCTTTAGCATTTAGCATACCTTCAATGCGGGTTTCCGATTTCTCTCAAAGCTGTTCCGTTTGGAAGGAGAGTGAAAAGAAAAAAAAAAGTTTTCCCTTTGATATCCATTCGCTGCTTACTCAGTCTGGGAACAATGTGTCTTTAGTAGGTGTTAAATATCAGGATACTTTCACTGTTCCTTTGTCCCGGTCAGCAAAATCAGTTTCGTTTCTTCACAAACCCCTCCAGCACATTTCTTTCCCCGGCTGGGCTCTTCTAAATGGCAGCCATAAAAGATCACCGTTCAGTTGCCATCAGAGAGGGAGATTTAGCCGGCTAGGGAAGAGAGATGCGATGTCTCTCGTCCCTGCCAGAACCCCCCAGTCTTCACCACCTTCTTCAAAGGTGGCTTAGCCCCGAAGCCAAATGGCTCAAGGCACTCAGGCAGTGAACACAGGCAGAAACCATGGAATCCTGCCTGCACTGAAGAACCACAAGCCGGAAGTCCACACAAGTGAGAAATTTGTGGACAAGGGAGAATACATATTGACAGAAGTATGTCAACTGTTTGCCTAGTGTGATCCAATTATGAGCCAATTAAGGAAGCAAAACCCATCACCACCTCACTGATTAAAGTCTTGTCAATTTCAGGCAGCAGTGCAATTAGCAGGAGAATACTAATCAAGAATGAAGGCCACAAAACTAGCTTGTTAATTTGCATTTAATATTATTAGGGAAATGTGGTACAGTGTTTGTTCAAAATTATGACAGCATGAACAAATGGTATCTATGATTGGTCCTCAGAATTTAGGCCATGCAAAATCCCTGTGGTCATGTGATCATGATTTCCAATCTTAATTGCTGGCTTTCCATATGCAAACTTAACAAGGAACCAGGAAAAAGTTGGAAACTGTGATCACATGAAATCCTCACTTCATGATCTACATGTTCCTCACTTCAGGAATTGCCATCGCTAAGTGCCATCACTTGATGTTGTGCTTTATGACTGCATCACCTAACAACAGTAATTCTGATCTCTATTGCTGTCATAAGCCAAGAACTACTATACTCAAAAAACAGAGACATGAGGACTCAAAGATAGTCATATCCTCTTTTTGCCAGACATCATGTAACCCTAACCAGAAGCAGGGATAAATTAGTGTTCAGACAGAACAGAGCAGAGCAAAACAGAATAGCACAGTACAGAACAAAACAGAACAGAGTTGGAAGGAACCTTGCAGATTTAATCCAACCCCCTGCTTAGCTAGGAAATCCCATACAATTGCAGACAAATGGTTGTCCAAATTCTTCCAGAAACTTCCAGTGTTGGAGCATTCACAACTTCTGGAGGCAAGCCCATCCAATGATTAATTGTTCTGTCAGTAAATTTCTTCTCATTTCTAGGTTTTTCTCTCCTTGATTAGTTTTTACCCAATTGCTTCTTGCCCTGCTTTCAGGTGCTTTGGAAAATAGCTTGACTATCTCTTCTACCTCCTCTTTGTGGCAACCCCTAGCCTTTCTTTTCATTAAACTAGACATACCCAATTCCAGAAACTGTTCTTTATATGTTTTAGCCTCCCGTCCACTAGTTATCTTGGTTGCTATTCTCTGTACTTTTTCTAGATTCTCAATATTTGTTTTACACTGTGGCAATCAAACCTGGATACAGTGTTCAGCAATATCTAATTCAAGCAACAAGGTCATGTGCAAAGTAATTAAATATTGACTCTTAGAAAATAAAAATAGGTGATCCTCATATTAAATTTTGTGATCATTATGCAAAACTGGAGTGTGGGTTTTAATATCAACACATACCATTCGAACTTTTTTATGAAAAGATAATGTTCACTATGAAAAATATAGAAAAGAATATCTCAATACATTTATTAGAAAAATGGTTGTAGATAAAGTAACTTTTCTTTCTTATGCTTTTTCCATGCATTCTATCAAATATTATATCCAATCTCCTGAAAATGATTGAGAAGAAGTCTAGAACTTGCATCAGCACAACTCTGCTGCTCATTAAAACAACTTCACCCTTTTTCAGACTTTGCTACTTTAAAAGCATCACATTAATACTGTGGCTACTTTAATGACTGATTAAAAAATTTAATACCCATGTCGCCAACATATCTATATATTTCCATTGGTATCTGTTGAGTCTCTGCTTCTGCAGAGGTTATGCCTTTTCAAAGCTTATTTTAATTTTAAAAATCAAATGGAAAGCTGTGAGATTTCAAGCTTAACCGTATCTCTGGGCAGTACTTCCTTACCTCTGTAACCGATGCTTGAGGATCCCATTTTCATGTACCACCAGAACACAAAGTTATTGTTTACAGCAATTTTAGCTCTGAACTCTGATCGATAGACATGTCAGCAGTAACCTGCTTAATCTAATTCTTCCTATTGCATCTTAAAGCACAGAGTTTGCAATTTTACTGAAGAGGTCCCCACTGACAGGAAATGATTTGGAAAGTTTACTCTTCAGTTGATGGCGATAGACTTATTGTCCAGTCTTTTGACTGTTTATTCAGCAGAACGGCTATCCTAAATGTTTCATGAATGGCACTAATGTAAATAAGGCAATTGCAAGTATCTCTGGATATAAAAGCCATCAAGGGCAATTGGTTTGGCAACAGAACTAGGAGTTTTAAAACTATCGAACAGTTCTGCATCAGAGTAAATTGCATTTATACAGATGTACCTAGCTAAAATAAACTGCAAGGAGTGCAACAGTTCATCCTTCCTCCTCTTTGTTCTGCTAAATTATTCCTCTTTATAAATACTTTCCTTGGACAACTTATCCGTAACTGCCATCAGCTTTTAAACCAAATATCAACATAGGCCCAGTCTGTATTGAATAAATTCCATAGAAGCAACACTGCCTAATACTTTCTAGAAAAAAATAAGTAGATTCTGAAATTTTTATTAATATTCTAAAGTTAGGAAAAAGCATGTTTGATGCTTTTTTCCTAATTTTAGGATGTGATTTTGATGTTTATCCTTGGATGGTAATCTCTTGCCAAGCAAACCAACGGGAGAAACATTTCTTTTCTATTATCTAATATTCACTTTTTTTGCTAAATATTTACAGAATAATGAATGAGGACAGGAATAGTAAAATTCTTGAAGAGCAAGGAAATATTTACAGATATTCCCACACTTATGACTAGTCATTTTACATTTGTTTGCATTAAGGCAACTTGGACAACCTGCAAAGTACCTCTGGCAACTTTACACGGTCATTCTCCACTTGGGCAGTCATGTGACTGCATTTCAGGCACTTGGCAACATTTATGAGGTGTTGCCAAGTTCCCTACAATCACATGATTGCCATTTGCAATCTTCTATGCCAGTTTCCCCAGAAAGTCAATGTGCATCTGGCTGTGAAGGTAGCTAGTAGAGAGGATAGAGGACAGAGGAAAGGATTACCTCTCCTTCCATGCAAGGAGGGAAAAACCTACTGTGTGCTGGTGGAATGAACCTCAGGAGGTCCACTAACAAACGTCAACCTTCTGAGTCTTTCAGAAGGCTGGCACTCATTAGGATTTGGGGAGGAGAAAATAGTAGTGAATGTCAGTCTTTTGAGCCTAACAGAATGATCACATTTACTAGTGTTTTTGCCAGCTTTGAGATTTATTCCTCCAGCATGCTGAGAGATTTCCCCTTTTATCTGGAGGCGGTTCTGGAACAGATGACCTTCATAGTCAACAGCTGAAGAACAATGCAAGTAAGTGAACCTGGATGTGGTAGGGCAGAGAGAGGCTTTGTTTTAAGCCTCAGTGGTTGGATAATGACCACAACTGGAAAAGCCTTAATTGCAATTGTGTGACGTGGTCATGTGAATGGTTCACTTAATACTGCTCAATGACTGAAATTCCAGGTCAACTGTAATCTTAAGTGGAGGACTACTTGTTCTTGTAATTGTATCTGATCTCTGTCTGGAGAGACAAAAAGCAGCTTACAATCAGGCCTAGCCAAGAATGATATACAGCAATCCCGGCAAAGTTCAGTTGTTTATTTGCTTGAATCCAGTAGACAGAATCTTGCCTAACTAAACTTTTTCTATTCTCATATATATTAGTTGATGTACTTTGGGAACTTCTGAGGAGTGGCATCCTAACTTTCATTCTCTGATTCCAGTTCAATTCCTGGCCATGTTGCTCTTGTCTCCCCTTCCTTCCCCTTGGAATATGCCCCTGTTTCCTGGGAAACATCCACTTAACTGAAATCCATAACGCCCACTCTCAACAAACAAGAAATTCTAGTTTCCATCAATCAAACAGACAAGGCCCATAAACTGTTGTTTAAGAAAAGGAGTGGTAGCCTAAACCTGAACTGCACATCAGCACAATATATTGCTCTTTCTCTCTTCCTAGCCTTCAGAACTATTGCTTTCTGCCTCTATTTTAGATTCTGTGCTTGAGAACAATGTCTCCTTTAATTGAGCTGGTTTGTGTGTGAATGGAAGGTCAGAAAATTGGACTAATGTCATATTTATTAACTCACCTATACAGTTGTTATAGTCAGATCGGGTTACCACACACCTGGGTTATAAAAGTCCATAGGGCAGTAAAGAGATCCCTCAAACTCTAATAATCATTTGTACTCTTTGCATCTCAAATGTGGTAACCCTAAAGCAGATATTACCAGGAAATCCCTCAAAGATTTCAGAGTTGGGACAGAAAAGTTAGACCACTTCCTTTTGGGGCATTTTTTGGAAAACTTCAAGAAATATGCTGCTGATATCCAGCAGATGGCTAATGAATTTCACTGATGTGATTTTGAAGGCTCCTGGAAGCTGCAGAAAAATAAGGTAGCTTATAGGCCACAAATTGTTTCCTGGCTTTACATGCCCCTGTAAAGCAAAAACTTAGTTCTCAACCCAATATTCATCCCTACTCACTCTTTATTTCAAGGATATGAAAGCTTTCAGAAGCTGTACAAACTTGGGATTTTCAAGAACATCACATTATAGCTTCCCAGAACTAAACAGACACATCACAAGTAGCCAAAGAAAAGTTGTGGCAAAAAAACTTAGATTACAAACAATTGCGTAGCTTTGTTTTTTGAATCCATAAGATAAGAAAGTCTTTCAATAAAATGAAGATCTGGAGAACAATCAACTGTTCTTATTTTATCAGGAAGAAAGCAGCTGCTTTGCCAGTTAAAATGGAAGGGGAGAAGAACAAAATCTTTTTACGACAAGATGGAAATTAAAGAATATTGCATGTGATTCGAAACAGAAAAATCATCCTCTTCCCTGAAATAGCTTTAATTTGTTGGGCCTTATATATCTTCTAATATATATATTAGCATGTTCCCTTTTTTCTATACTTGTAACTATATAATTCATAAGAAATATGCAGAAGAGATTTACAAAGGCACAAATAAGACATATAATTTAGGTTTATAATATCATATGTTTTTCACCTACTCCACACCCTATCCTTTATCCAAAGTGATTAATATGAATATCATTGATCACAATGCATTTTCTCTATTCAGTATCCAGGCCTCTAACAGGCCTCCATTTAGCAATCACTATCATAATGGAGGCATATATTAGCAATATTAAAGCATATTCTTTCCATGTCAGGCAAAGATTTTCAAAGATTTTAATACGATCTGTAATATAACAAAATTGTCTTTCCTCTGGGTGAAACAATTTTGAGAAACAAATCAAGTATAGCAGTTGACCAAGGAAGAAGCATTTATTTTCTGTTTAATTAGAGAATAGAATTAATGACTTCCAAATATAATAAACCTTTAAAATTATCTGTCATTTTATCATTGCAGAACAAAAGCGTAGTTATTGAGAGGAAAGTTCCAAGCTGGAAATTAAGAACTAGTAGAGCTCAGTTTTTCACTGTAATACTTTTCCTTTCCTTTCCTTTCCTTTCTTTTCCTTTCCTTTCCTTTCCTTTCCCCTCCTTCTCCCCCTTCTGGTCCTTGCCCTTGCCTCCTTCCTTTTTTCTCAATTTA
Organism: Pseudonaja textilis; assembly: GCF_900518735.1. The sequence goes on from NW_020769353.1 coordinate 4,312,753, forward strand.
TATGGCTGTCTAACTCATAGTTGTGGCATGCCTCACGCGAGGTCCTCACTTTACCACCCTCAGAGTCCTATGACAGCAATTTGGACCATGAGAATTCCTGTCACTAATCTTCATGTTCATGTGACATTGCACTTTATGACTTCATCACTTAGCAATGGCAATTTTCATTCCAAATGTTGTCATAAGTTAGTTTTCATGTTTAAAATGGGAGTAGAACTCACAGTCTCCTCTAGGTCAGCACTTTCAATTTTATTTTTTAAGTTTTTATAGTTGGTTTTATACTCCTTTGGGTCCAGAAATATTCAATAATGGTGTGTGAAAACAAGACAAATCTTCAAGAAGCTACAGTCTATAATTCAATAGTTCAACATTGGAAAGCTGCACACAGGCTCTTCTGGACAACTACAAATTAAATCTTACAAAATATTTTTCTTTCTTTCTTTCTTTCTTTCTTTCTTTCTTTCTTTCTTTCTTTCTTTCTTTCTTTCTTTCTTATCAATTTATATAGCTGTCCAACTCACAGTTGTGCCTCTGGACAACTGATATAGGATTCAAATTAAAGGCATACACTCACCAGTTTAGAAAGACAATGTGTCAAATATCCAATAAGAACAGAAATGCTATTTAAATAATTTGAAAACTATACAATAAACCATAATTTTTATTTCTAAGTACACAACCAAAATTTATTTTTAATGCTCTCCCATTCCTGTTTCAGTACATGCATTTCTTTCATTTAGCTAAGTTTAAATATAGAGAATAATCCTAAAATATGTAATCCTAAGAGATAAAGTCAAAATACTGTTAAGAACAACACAAACATGGTATTCAGGTTGCTTACTGAAGTAATTTGAAATCAATATAGGTCAAGTTGCAGGTTTTTTCCTTTCCCCCAGGTCCTTCAGTTTGTTTTCAGGGGTACTAAAATGGATGGTTTTCAGATTAAACAATACCATTTCTGATTCTTTTTAATAACTGATTTTTTAACAAAAAATCTTGTGCAAAACACTTTAACACAATTTAAACTGAATTATGAACACTGCCTTTCCTTTTTGTCCTCCTCATGCCATTTTCCTTCATTATTGGCTGCAATGTCTTTCTACAAGTTATAAATCAAGCGCAAAATGTTTGCAATTACTAAAACACTTGATTAAAGGGTTTAGCCATTGGGAGAACTAAAGATAAAAGATGTTCAGCTTTTATATACTTGGAAACTCTGACATCTCTTTTTCATTTGAAGATAGGGAAATGGACTGAGTAGTTTCCATCTTGGTTCACAATAAGGAGAAAGGCCTTGTTTTTAAATTATCTCTTTGAAATTTTATAAACAACTTTTAATTTTTTCAGTTAATGACCTATTGCATTTGGCCCTCACCCATCCATGTTCTACAACACTGAGGAATGTTGGACAATATGCAAGATTAAAAGTTACTGTCTATAGGTCCAATGAAATAATTTAGCAGCATTTAAATTGCTAAAGTATCTTTAAAGAGTAGAAATTAAATTCGTTGCTGCTAATATCTAGTATATCTAATGCAAGATGTATATCTTTTCCTACTTGGATAGGATGGCTGATATCAAAGTAAATACCAGGCTAAGAAGGATGATAAATTATCAGACATTTAATAGATACTTGGTCCAACTTCTACCCTGGAAAAAAGTAGTCACTTTGTAATTTTTAAAGTTTAAGTGTCTTACTCCCATTCTAAAGGAGTTATCCTTGGTCAGCTAAAATCAGCCAGACTGAAGTCCATTAAGTCCTATTTTATATTGACATTGGTTATTCAGAGACAGACATACTCCTAATTGTTTCTTGGCTTCCTATGTATCTGCCAACTTTTCCCAAACTATCTGAAGATAATCTATGAACAAGTATCCTCTAATGTATACAGTTGGGCAGAGTTCCTATTAAAGAATGAAGACAGCAACTAAGCCATATAAATTCACTATAGACCTTCCCTATCTATCTATTATTCAGTTTCCTTGACATTCTTTTATAAATTATATCATGGTTTTCACTATGTGCATGGGTTTTTGTTTTGCTCTTACAAAAATGTTTTTATTTAAAACCCTCACTTAACTACTAATCATTTTCAACAAGAGTTGTTAGGCTGATAGTTGTCAGCTGAACAGTCAAGGCTGTTAGGCTGTAAGTGCCAAGATCTTTAAAAAAGCTGGGCTAGTCTCACAAACACTGCAACACCAGAGCATTTGGGATGAAATAATGGCAGTGGTCCACTATAACATAAAGCAAAAGGATCTTCAGGACATTCTGGAAAAATAAAAGCATAGCATCAACATTAAACCTTCAAAGTGTATTTTTTGCCACTACCACCAAAATGCAAGTAATGAGTTAGTATAAATGGCATAAGAAAAATCAGGCAATTCATAGCTTTCCATATTGTCAGGTTAAAATAAATGAAAATTGAATCAAAGGATAAACTGAATTCAATTGTAAATGGACATATTATTTTCTGAAATTCCTTTCATACAAACCAATATATTTTCTTATATTTTGATAAATAAGTCCTCTTTATGCCATTTTTTTCCTGCCCAGCATTTACTTCCTTGGAGTCAGTCATTTCAGACTGGTGGTTTGTGGCTGAATTTTATTTAAATTATCTAAAGCACTGATTCCTAATCTTTATGCCTCAAGATAGACATGACAGTTATGCCTTCAATACTAAAGTCACTATGTTGAATAAATTTGCAATCTTTGCTGAATTCAACCCGTATAGTTTATGTCAATGTTTGGAATATTATTTTTAAAATACTGCAATTTTCTTAGGAAGTCTAAACCAAATCTGGTAGCTCTACAGTCAATAGGCATGGAGAATTCAGAATTGCTATTATTGGTGAAAAGGCACTATCTTATATTGAGACTTGACTGGCCAAGTGAGAAAATCGCTATTCTGTTATCTTATAGTTGCAAAAACGATATTATTGGCCAGTTATACTAGAAGATTATCAGGAAATAAGAGCAATGGACATTTCTAAAGTAAGTGTTAACTAGTATACACAAATTTTGGTGCCTGCAGATGTGCTAGGATTACAATCTAATCATAAATTTATTTTTTAAGGACTTCATTAAACTGAAACTGCTCCATCTGACACACCAGGTTTATAATAATCATCAAGATCATACTGTTTACAGAACACAAAATACATTTCTTCAATAGAGAATACAGAGTTAAGCTGATCACTGATCACTTACCCTTATTATTTCTCAACTTTGGCAACTTTATGATGAATGATCTCCCACAATTCTTCACTCATTGAGAAACTTTCTCCTCTGAATATTTAATAATGGATAAGAAGGCATTTCTAAATTGACAATCTTAAAGAGCATATATTAAAGCATTGTTGAAATGAATCAGGAAAAAGGTTTCCAAAATTTCAGGAACAAGACTTTCTCAGGAATATATGAAAATACTACTTGTTGTCTTCTCTCTTCCAAAGCATAGACTTTACCATTTTGCTACTGATCTATTTTCACATCCTACCAGGTAATTAAAATTCTTGATTTTTATAATTTATTTGATCAGCACTTTACTGAGTCCCAAAATAATACATTACAGTATGAAAATGTAATGGGTGTTTGGTAAAAAGGTTGTCATTTAAATCAGGAATCATTTGGTCAGAATATTTAATGATAGATAGATAGATAGATAGATAGATAGATAGATAGATAGATAGATAGATAGATAGACAGACAGACAGACAGATAAGCATTTTTAAATTGAAAAAATTCAAAAAACAAAACAGCAGGTTTAAATATTGTTAACATTTAGATTATTTTAAAAATCAAAGAACTAACTAAATCCCAATTGAAATACTATGAAAACAATGAATGTGTTTGTACAAAGCAATAAATAAATTGTACATATTAAGCATGTATAAGCCAGATGCTGGAATCTAATCACCCAATTTTTGCAACTATTAAGAACTCTAATGTGGCTCTTGGTAAACATAATGAATATACACTTGGTATATACTTGTGAAAGTATCAATGTGTTTAAGAGCTAATAGCCACAGATTACAGTCAAGGTTCCCATGGGATTTTTGGTTTCTTTTCAAAACAGATGGCGAAAAATGAGGATGAAGAAACCATTTTACAGGAAATATTCATTGTTCAGTCAGAGAATGTTATCTTAGTTATATTTAAGCAACACAGTGTTGAGTGTTATAATTTAGAGCAAAGCAGTTTTTCCCCTGCAAATCTATAAATAACACGCGCTAATAATAATATGGCCAGAAATTCAGTACTTACTGTATATCTCTATTTTGTTAATACTAATGTGAATAATTACTTACAATGGAATTTTCCCAAGCCACATCTTCACTAAGATATTAGTTTAACAGTATGCTAATATTCAGAACAGACTGTCAGGTTCTATATGGAAATAGACAGATTTATGTTCTATTGTTTTATACTGTTAAGTCAGAAGTCCAGAGTGACAGCTAGGTTGACTTTTGTATTAAAAAACCACACATCACCATTTAGGTCACTTTTTTTCCCTCAGAAATACAGGAAGTCCTCAATTTACAACAGTTCATTTAGTGATCATCCAAAGTTACAACATCATTTAAAAATGACTTATGATCATTTTTCATACATACAACCATTGCAGCATCCCCATGGTTAGGATGGATGCCGCATTGATTGTGTGAAAAATGGTCATCAGTCATTTTTAAATGACGTCGTAACTTTGGATGTGATCCCCTTTTGTTACCTTCTGATAAGCAAAGTCAATGGGGAAGGCAGATTCACTTAACAATAGTGTTACTATTTTAACAACTGTGGCAAGAAAGATTGTAAAATGGGCCACAAAAGTCACTTAACAAATGTCTCACTTGACAACATCTATTTCGGGTTCAATTGTGCCAGTAAGTTGAGGACTTACAAGCAAACAAGAGAGGTTAAGAAGCTACTTTCAAAGGATATTTTAAAGGAAAGCTCATGTGGCCTATCCTCATTTAGGAGAATAACTGTAGGAATGAAATGAAATGAAGCAGGATGGTAGAATTTGAAGATGGAGGCCTTACTTGCAAAGGCGCCCGTGTGGTTTTCATATGGTAATCATATAGAAGTTGCATTTGGATATGGTATTCCATTCTGTATATTAAATTGAAGGATTACTCACAGGTTCCCTATCTAGGTCATCTTATTATTTTAAATTAAGGGAAACTTTTTTTAATCCAATGCAATCTTCCCAACTCAATAGTGTCAGCAGCTGTCTTTTAAGAATTCTAATCAAAGCTGATGATAACCACCCCTAGCCACAAATGGTTGCTTCCCCAATGAGTAATTATACAAAAATGTGTCCATTTTTAGCTTAGAATTCGTACATTTTATAATCTTAAATCTCTAGATCTAGCAAAATGATTGATGGATTTGATAATTTAGTCAATACTCTTAATATATTTAATAAGCAAATGTCAAAATCTATGTTCTGCAAAAGTACACAGCAAACTATCTGATAAAAATAAATGTAAAGTTTTGTCTTGTGCTCTACCAGTCTGGGTTAAGTTTTCATTTTTTTAAAAAAATAAAAAAGGATGGATTATAATACATACATACATACATACATGTATGTATGTATGTATGTATGTATGAAAAAATGGTTCAAAAAAGCACAAAGTAAAAAAGAATGGGTTGAATATACAGTAGTTTATCAAAAACCAGATAAAAACTCAGAAGAGCTGATGTATACCAAGTTGAATGTTATCTAATAAAATAATAAACTACATGAAAAACTTTGTGTTTAACATGATACTGTTTTTTTTTAACAAAAATAATATAATTTGAACAGGGACTGATTTGCATACCTTGAACCTCTAGTGGTAGTAAGTTATAAATTAAAGTAATAATAAAAAAATAATATTTTAAGTAGTGTAATCCACATTGCTTTTTATTGTAGTCTGAATCCCCGGTTACTCATGAAAGCAGAATTCCAAGTTTAATTAGATTTCCAGCCTCTTAACTTCCTGTCATCAAGAATTGTGTCACCTGGAGTTCCGGTTTGCAGCGCTTCGGCGGCAGGCAGGAATCCGCGATTGTGCACGGTTTCTGCCTGGTTTTGCCACTGGAGTGCCCCAAGCCAGCTGGGTTCGGGGCTAACCCAGCTCGTAGAGGTGGTGAAGACAGGGGAGACCTGGCAGGGTCGAGGGGAGCTGCACCTCTCCCCCTCAGCTGGCTAAACTGCCTTTTCTGAAGGCGGTAAGAGCGGCGGTCAGAAATGGCTGCCTCAAAGAAGCACAGCCGGAAAAGAAAGTGCAGGAGAAGTTAAGAAGTGAAAGTTTTCGGCTGACCGGGACAAAAAGCAACAACTAATTTAAAGTTTGCAAAAGATACATCGCTCCCAAAGAAGAGTCGGAAGCAGCGAACGAAAGTGAAAAGGGAAAAAAATTTTTTCACTCTCCTTCCTAACGTTGACAGTGAACAGAAATGAATGAGAAATCAGAAAAACCCGCTTTGGCATCAATAGATAATTAAACTGGATAATCAAATGTCAAGGGGATAATAAGGATTTCTGAACACTAAAAAAATTTTTTTTTTCTTGCTGTAAGTGGGAAGGGAGAGGAAAAGAATAAAAGCAGGATTTGGAAGGAGGAGACTGCCTAGAATTTAAAAGAATCTTATTAAATACTAACAAGACTTTTTTTAGTACTTTTAAAAGATACATTTTAACTGGAATTTTGTAACTAAACAGTAACCCCAGGAAGAGAAAGTGAAAAAAGAAGAAAGTGTCAAAAGAAACAGCTTATGTGTATTTGGATTGTTTGGTGACTTTGGGACTTTTGGAAATTATATTTGAATGACTAAAAATACTTGGGTGGTTGTTTGAAAAAAAAAAATCTTTACAATGGCATCACTTGTGGATGAACTGAAAATGGAATTTAAAAAATACAAAGAAAAGGAACAAGAAGGGAAGGGCTCTCTTGGTTCTCTTTTTCAATTCTTAGAAATGGCGATCTGTACTTACGAGAAACTACAAGAAAGGACTGCGCAACAAGAGGACTGGGACAAAGAAGAAGCCATCTTTAACAAACAAGTAACTTTACTTGGGGAAGAAAGGGGAAAGGAAGAAAAGAAAATGGAGACTTTAAAATCTAAAAAAACAACCAAAAAGGGAAAAATAAGGTGAAAAGTGGATATAATGTTAGAAAGCAAGAGAAAGGGGGAAAACAGAAGAGGGAAATGGAAGTGGAGAGACAAGGGGGTAAAAAGGGCAGAGAAAAGAAGCAAGGGAGGAAGGAAGGGATGAGAAGCTTCAAAGGTATGGAGCAAGATGTAAAGAAACAGGACTTATTTAGAGATAATGGGTAAAAACTTAACTGAAAAAGTGATTCTGCAAAGGTACATAAGATTGTATTGTTATATTTGTATTAGAAATAATGTTAGAAAGTTGGAAACAACATGTGATTAAAAAGTGGGATAAAATACTCAGTGTAATTCAGTGAAACTTTTGTGAACAAAAGGAGGGAAATGGAATAAATGAGAGAATTGAATTAGGAAGAAATGGGAACATTTTAATGACACAATGTTTTAAAATATAAGTGAAGTGGGGGGGAAATAATTATGGAAAGTTTACAAGTGTTCCCATAGAAGTATGATACATATTTGAAAAGTAATGTGTAAAATGTTTAAGATATAAATGAATATTAACGATAGATTTGAATTGGTACGGATTGTTGTTTTAATTATATTATATATTTATATTTTTTTTCTCTTTTTAAAATATAGTGTGTAACTTTAGAATGTACTAAGCAGAATCCAAATGGAAGTTATGTATTATACTAAGTGTTATAAATTTAGGGGAAAGATATAAAGGCGTCATACTCCAATCAGTGATTACAGGAGAAACTTTGTTTAATGAGAAAAGATAATAGACATCTGGAAACAGTACAGACAAAGAATATAAGCATAATGATTTGAACTGAGATGAGATAAATAAAATAAAACTAAGAAAGTTAAAAGAGGGGAGAAGCTATATAGAAAATGTAGAATGGCAATAAGATATGGAATGGTATATAAAATGAGCATGAATTTGAATTTGTGTCTGTACGAAGAGATGTAACCCAGGATCAAGCTGCTTTCAAAAAAGATGTTTTATGTTTTTATGTTTTATGTTTTGTTTGTCTTTGAAAATAAATAAAATTTGTTTAAAAAAAAGAATTGTGTCACCTGTAAGGCCATTGTTTAATTTGTTTATGCAATGAAATCTGCACATTTAAATATTCTGTTTTTCAGTTAATTAAAAGAGGACTCAAGATGGCTGTGGAAATGGAAACAAATTTCATAGAAATTGTTTAGAGTTAACTAAATGTGGTTTCAGTAAACAAATACTTATGCAAAGATTTGTGTTGATATCCAATCAAGAAGTCCCATGGATTCCCATAAACCATTGTAATTGCATTTTTTTAAAAAAAATAGATACCTCCCACTTTCTGTAAACATCCAATGTCAGCAATAATTAAAAGAAGCAGTTTGAAATGATGCAATTATGCACCCAGTTTAGAAAAGCCAACAAGTTGTTACTGTAAAAAACGTATCTACAAATCAAATGCAGAGATGATGAAAAAGAAAATCTATGCCAATTCCTAAACAATCTTTGAAAGCACAATGGTGGCAAATTGATATAATGTGCCAATTAATTAGAGAATTGAGAAAAAAACAGGTTTCCATATTCTGAAGTGATCAGGAGCTCTCCAAAATATGTAATGGCCATTTTATATGAGCAGGTAATCACATGGAGAATCAGACATGGAATTTAATTTTCTGGTGATTACCTCATGGCTCAAAACAGAAATGGGAACTAGGTATCCTTTCAACTCCATCTAAAGTACAGATTTCAATAATTTCTTCAAACTATAATAAATTGGACAGGAGTAGTAATTGTATGCAGAAGACTTTAAAGTTCAAGCTCAGATATTTCTAGGTAAAGCTGGAAAAATTCCTGAGGAACTGCTGAGGTAATTCTTCTGGACAAAAGTTCTGACTTATTTTAAGTGTTCTCCATAATTTTAAAATAATGAAAGCTTATTTTAGGCACTCCTTGTTTAATGACCCTTCAGTAATAGAATGCTGCTGCTGCTGCTGAACAAATGGCACTTATGCCTGGTCCCTGGCTGTTGCTATCTCTCCATGGTCATGTGATCAAAATGCAGGCATCTGCACTTACAACCACAGGGGCGATTCAACTTCTCTTCACCATCTCTTTCCTTTTGGCTAGCTTGCATTGCTGCATTTCTTAGCATTCCATAGTATTCCAGTTGAAGTAGAGACATTCCTTCAGTAGTCTCAGCTGGTTGCCACCACCATGCCAAGCCTCAGAAGCTTTCTGAAGGTTTTCTGAAACCTCACAAAAATGTTGAAGAACAGTGTGAGCAGCAGTATCGCCGGCAGGTGACTGCCATAGGGTCAATCCATGTGTTCCTCATCAGCAGGGGAAAGAAGATGGCAAAAGTCAGCTTGGCACAGGTGGGTCTTGTGCAGGGGTGGGATTCAAATTTTGTGAATCTGATTCTGTGGGTGTGGCTTAGTTGGTGGGCATGGTTTGGTGGTCATGTGACTGGCTGGGTGTGGCCAACTCAACATCACTCACATTGAAGCATGCATCTCCTCGCCTGGCCTCTCATGACTGTGTGGATGCTGCAACAGTCATAAGTGTGAAAAATGGTCATAAGACACTTTTTTCAGTGCCACTGTAACTTTGAATGGTCACTCCACACAAGCAAAGTACCAGCCAAGAAGGGGAAAAAAACCTCCAGAGAAGTTCCTGAGACATCAAGTCCAGTCCTGCCAAGAATGTAATAAGGGCTAACGGAGAGGCAGTTTCTGTAAGCAACATCAGAATGTTTCCTTCCTGCCTTCTTTACAGCATTAAGCCAGTAATTTCTTCTAACAACCGGTTCTCCGAACTGCTTAGAATGTTAACAACTGGTTCTAGAGAATAGGTGGGAACATGTAGAACCCCACCCCTGGTCTTATGGAATGCAGTTGGTGACAGTGGTTGGGACTTTGCACTAGAGTAGCTTAGACTGGGGTAGGTTCTTGCCTAACAACCAGTGGATTCAATTAATGATGGCAACGAGCACTGCCATGAATGCCATCACTGACTCATGCAATTATGAGATGTTACACTTTATGAGGGCATTGATTAACTGTGAAAATTATGATCCCAATTAATACTGCAACTCAAGGACTAAGCCATATGCATGACTTTTCCAAAATTAAAATGCTGCACAAGGCAGACAAAATCACTTGTTCACATTGCCCATACCTTTGCATGGTCTTAAAAATATTTGAATTACACCCAATCAGAAATTATGCTTGCACCTTTCTGCTGCAACATCCCAGCTCTCCACGCTTATAATATCTTTCTCTAACTTTAAAGTGGAAAAAGCCACTTTAATTAGATGAAGGGCCTCTTTCCTTTCATTTACATGGGAGATTCTTTTTTTTTTAGTTTAATAAACCTATGTATGATTTTCCTGTAAAGGTTGTGCATTTCACCATTTGGGCTGATGACAGTGATTCCTACATGTATACTTTTATGAACTGAGATAAGACCAAAGAAAAAATGATATGCTATGTTTGAGATTGGCTCCTTTGAGAGCATCTGAAAAGCTCATTTGGAAAGTAGCTGACACTAATCTATTCACAAAATGGCTGCTTTTGCAGGCATGACCAGTTGTAAATACCATTTACCACACTTGTCAAAAACCTGGCTTATGGGCCAGGTGCTTCATGTGCTGGCCACGCCCACGCCCAGTTTAGGAAAGGGGAAATAAGTCCTGATATGTCATGTGACACCATTGACAATGTGAATTTGACACCCCTGATTTAACACAAAGGAAACTAGCCTCACATATTGCCAGTACAATATCACAATGTTTGGTTTTATGATAATTTAATATTCCATAAATAAGGCTCTTTTTAAAAAAAATTACATGTACGGCAGAAAGATTGATGGGTATGAAGAAATGTGTCTTAGAACACCCTAATCTGTACATACCATATTGCTGACCCTTGTCCTACAGTTTAAAACTGTGCATAACATTACAGTTTGAATTTTAAAGATTGCTAAATAAATATAATTCTTTATGAATTTTTATTAGACAATGAATTAGAATTTCTTCTTTCCAGTCTTACATATTGTATTAATAATCAAAGCATTCCCAAGACATAAATGTGTACCACTATACATCAATCAAAATGTATCAAGTATTTGTACAGAAGAGTATTTGACGACATTAATCACTTCACTGCTCATTCATCACTGAGCAAATGTTAGTTATTCTAAATAAATTTCTTCTCATTTTCTTAAATATAACTGAATTATAGGTGTGATGATTCTGCCTGAGCAAGATTCATAATTTCTGGTGGAAGGGCTTGGTTTTTTTGAGACTATCTTGATAGAGGCTTGTCTACTTCACATAATTATTTGCATTAAATTTCATCTGGTATATTATTTCTCAAGAATATCCAGATGGCTGTCACCTATGCTATCAAGCCCTACTCTAAATCATATTTTTTCTTTGGCTACCCCTTATTAATATACTGGAAAGGAATGGAGACCATATTTTCTATATCTATGTCTGTATTTATTACTACCTGATTTCTCATTCAAATTAAGATAAAAAACATACTAACACTTTATATTATTATGCTGTTTAATGCTGATAATTACACTGAAGTTTCCTGTTCCATTTGAACTTTTTTTCTTCTTCTTGCATGTAGATTATAAAACTTTCCATCTATGAGGGGATTGTTTACAGCAGTTCCAAAGATGGAAACTAAGTTCTTGAGATTTGTTCTGTTGATTATTTATTATACAAACTCAATCTTTCCACTATGAATCTCAAAGCAATGCATATAGATATATAATGTCTCCCTGTTTGCTACACAACTCTATTGTAATAGTATAATCGTATAAAATAAATTAGGTTCCACGGGTAGAATTAGTCCAAATTCACATGTTGAATTTCATGTTTGAACTTGGGTTTCTATAACTTTAGCCACTAAGTTTAGTAGACAAGGTAAAATTTGTTATAAAGTAAAATTAGAGACTTTGGAACATGAAAGAGAAAAATGTGTGTTTTTCCGAACTGTGCACAACGTTTTTCATTTATCACAATTAAATGCTACAGAGACAACATGATGTATTTCATCAAGATAAAGAGGAGGTAATGTCCCTTGATGTAAAGCTTTACATCAGAGGTCTTCAAACATGGAAACTTTAAGACTTGTGGACTTCAACTCCCAGAATTCTTTGCTTTGCTGGCAGAGGAATTGTAGGAATTGAAGTCTACAAGTCTTAAAATTGCCAAGTTTGGGGATCCCTGCTTTACATCAAGTCCAAGCTTTCTCCAGCATTCGCAGCAATTGGACATGTTCAAAAAGGTATTCTACAGATCTTTATTTACAAGTACAATTGAGCCCAACATTTCTGTTGTTAAGCAAGACAGTTGTTCATAGGTTTTGCCCAATTTTACAACCTTTCTTGCCACATTGTTAAATGGATTGTTGCAGTTATTAAGTTAGTAACAAGGTTTTAAGTGCATCTGGCTTCTCCATTGACCTTGCTTGTCAAAAATGCCATAAAAGAACTTAAAGTTGCTGTTGTAACTTCAAATGATTGCTAAATGAATGGCTGTAAGTCAAGGACTGCCTGCATTACTGCAAATGACAGATAAAGCAGATAAAGCAAAGCAAAGCAACAAAGCTGTTTCTTTTCATTCCCCAATTTCACATAGCAGTGCTTTGTTTGAGGAAAAATATTACTTTAATGTACTGTGCAATAACTTCATATCTGGATAGACAACTTGATACTCTCTTTCTTATCAGCCTATCTGCACAACTGATTCCAAGAGACTTTGGAATTGTGGTACAAAACATCTGGAAGGTTATCTCAAATCCTTGGTGTCAACATATATGGTTCAAGTTCAAAACTTGAGGTTTCAAAATTTTGTTGTTATCCAACAGCTCAAACTTCAGAATACTATTTAAGTTCCAAAACCCTTCAAGTTTAAGTCAAAAACTAATGTTTTCTTCAGGTTAGCATTAGAAGTAGCTAAGAAACTACACTACCTTTGCACCACTTTGAAACTCACTGAATTTGGTATGCTAGAACTTGTTGGTGTAGGCTGACTTTTCACTCACTACATTATTCCTCAGAAGGAAAATTTATTTGGTACTCATCATTTTTGGTACCCATCGCATCGTGCCTCCTGGAACCAATTAATGATAAGTACCAAGGTACCACTGTATTTACTGATTAGTTTATGAACAAGCCTTATGACAATACAACATAAAAATGACTGAAAAGGGTGTGCTGAGTTCAGCTTGCTGCCTGGAGCAATGTTTGCATAAGATCAAGCTATTCTCACTATATGTATTTTATTATACAACTTCTCGTATATCAAATTCCTCAAGTTAGCAGCCATTTGCAAATACAGCTATACAAGCAGTAATAAAAAATAATTTCCTTACTGATATGTGCGTTCTTGTGCAAATTTCTGCACCAGTCAACTATGTACACTGAAGCAAGAGTACTGCTGGCATAGCTGTATGAAACTTTATCTGAATGAGATTTCATTGCTTGTGGAGTTTAAACTTAGTCCTAAACATCTGAAGAGCATTGGTACTTTATCACATGGAAAAAGAATAAAGATTTGCAATGCTGTCTGGGAAGAAAGGCTATAATGGTAAGGATATATAATTCCAGAAAAGTATATCAGAGGAGTTAAATAAGATGATACAGAAACAGACAAATTAGATTTAAAATAAAGAGCCATTTGATAGCCCTGACAAAAAAAAATGGGGAAAGCCTGCTGAAAAACAAGGGAATTCGAAGAGGCTTGACTTTCTCTTAAGTATTTCAATAGGGGTTAAACATACAGCATCCAAATGACCTTTTCTTAACCTATGACTGAAGCTAAAAGGCTGAATGGGACAATAGCTCTGAAATATTTTCCTTTCTGAATCTTAAACTTGTTTATTTTTCCCAGAGTTTCCTATCTCACACTTTAATCTTTTTTTAAAAAAAACAAACAAACCACCAAGTTTCTCACACTTTTTTCAAGATTCCAAGTGTTTAAAGGAGTGACAGATCCAAGTCCTCAAAATGGGAAATTTGTTGCTATAAAGAAATCTTTTAACACACAGCTTATTTCTTATCATCCTTCCTTTCAAGTGTCCAACATCTGACCTTTTTAATGTTCAGTGTTTGCTTCTGGGATCTTGAAAACAAAATGATGTATATGTATTTTTTTAAGCATTTAGGTGACTGAGAAACCCCCTGATGCTTCAGAAGTAACATTTGTTTTTAGATTTTATTTTTGAAAAAAACCCAAAAACTTCAGACTTTTTACAGCTGAAGAATATTAGCTCTAGAAGGAGTTTTTAGACAACGAATGCCTTCCAGAGACTCATTTTGCTTTGCTCTCTTCTCTCTTGTTTCTTGTCATTAATTTTCTTAATCAACTTTTGCAACACTCTCATAGTCACAGCACAACAAATGTGACCAAACTGCAAGAATCTAAATAACATATATTGCTTGTCCTGCTGTGTCATCTTTGTTTTAATTGCTCTAATGGAAAAGAACAAAGACTGAAAACAGAGTGGAAGGAGAATCAGTAGATAGTTCTTTCATTGTCTTTAGTGTTTTGGCTAACTAACTCCTGGGGGAATAAAACTCATGAAAAACAAAGTCACAAAGCTAAATGTTCCTGAGACTTATGCATAACAATCATTATGCATGAAAAAAATGTGCTTATTACATATATATCTTACTTTTCCTCTCCAAGAAATTTAAAAAAAAAACTTCCTTCACATAACTATGGACTACTTCCTGGCATTCTATGGCTAATAACCATACAACAAAACCGAGTAATGATGTTCTACATTCTTAATCAAAGCAACATTATTAATAAATCCAACTACTGATAGGCATCAACAACTTTTCTAAGAGTTTTGCAATCTCGGTAGAGTGTGCACTCTTGAGCTTAATCACTAAATCAGAATTTAGAGGCCTCTGACTCCTTAGAAATACTCCACTGGATGATATTGCCTTGTGACACTTGCAGAAATCTCTCACTGTTATTAATTGAAGTTAAAATTATTAAATTATATAACGGACTTTATCCTGTATTTAAATTGTGCTTTTTTGAGACTACACATGCAATAGAGATATATAATGTCTATCCAATTTCTCCAGATCTCTTGTGCATTTTACTGAAACACTGGAAGAACTAAGAGATGGAAAAATAGCCAAACCAGCTTTCTCTAAACACACACACACACACACACACACACAGAGAGAGAGAGAGAGAGAGAGAGAGAGAGAGAGAGATGAATCTGTCAATAACCTTCTGTAACAACATCATGCAAGGAGCATTATTTACTGGTGGAAATTCCTTGTAATTTGAATTACTCAAAGAGCCAGAGAAGTAATATTCCATATACCACATTCTAATACAACCTTCAAGGATTTAACACCTTGTAGATTTTACATGAAACAGAACTAGAATTTCTAGATTTAAATGTCAGTCATGTAGCCACATAAAAAAAAAACTTTTATATCAAACAAAATTTAAACTTTCAGCAAATTGCTATTACAGTGAATCAATGATGATACTGAACATACTGGAAAATTTCTTAAAATTAAGTCTCTGAGCCATTTGCCTGGAGGATCTGAGTATCAGATGGCTTATGGGATACTATTTGAGAATCAAAACAATCTAATTTGGAGGAATTCTACATTACATGTAAGATTTGGTTCAAATTAACCAGAAGGACCCTATGTGTTTTCTGGGATAGAAAGGAATGAGTGCTATAGTGAGAAGGATCAGGAAACCTTCCTTGGTGAACTTTCTTGTTACTTTAATGCCGCATTTTTAAAAAAATCATAGACATATCTTTTCCATTCTAATTTGAAACAATTTCCTACGTATACAATAAGCAGCTCATCTAAGATAACAGCTTATATTGCACTATTATAGCTTCTTTAACCAGAAAGTAATTATACTAAAACAGTACTTACGTAGCGAAATGATTATTAGCATTGCCTGTTGATGCTTAGCTTTGATAAATATCAATAACTATAATTCCTCCTGTCCCTTTCTCTAGCTCTTTTCCTAATGCTTTTCTTAGAGTTAACGGATTTTAGAAGCATGCAGCATCAATCTGTCCAAAAACTATGTTCTTCATGACAATTTATAATTGTACGCCTTCTTATAATGTCATCGGGTTAAAACAAACACACAGAAATGAATACAAATAGCCATCAAAGGGTAGTTTGGTTTGGGTTAAGGGAAATCTACTTAGTTTTTACATTCTGAGAGCTATTGTTGGAGGTCAAAGATGTACACATCATGCAATAGGGATGAAAGAGTCTGCAGATACTTTATGGTTCATTACCCAAAGTACCTGCTCTCCATACCATTCATGCATGCCAGGCTGTAAGGTCTGGAAAAGGGAGGGAGGAAATGAACGACTAACTTCCTTTTTCCTCATCCTTCAACACAGCAGGGCTTAAAAAAGTCAGCATGATATGTTTCTTTTTCTCTTTTTCTCATTTCAGAACTATGAAACTTCACAATGCTGCACCATTTGCTGAGAATCATGTACTGATAAACTTTCCTTTGTCAATACATATATACAAGGAAATAATTTGAACATGTATGGAATCCAAAATTTGTCCAGTGAAGCAAAATTATCCATCACTCATTTTTTCCTATTGTCCTATTAAATCCTGATGCTACAGCTAATGGCATTTAATGAAATTCATTCTCCATGAACTAATCAAAGCAATTTCAGGGGTTAAAGAATATAAACTGAGATTATACAAATAACCTCAGACAATTTTTTTCAAAATTCAGATGAGATCCGGGGTAGACTGTTGTGCATACTAACTGAAATAGTTGGTTTGCTTTAAACCAAATACATAACACTGCCAGCAACTCTGTTTACCAAATGTGTCAAGTTTTTGAAGAGCATGTTAGTATAGTAGACTTGCTGACAATTATGTTTCCTTTGTTTTTGTTTTATAAAGGGGTGGGGAATCCCCAAAGAATGACTATATAGTCAACAGAAATATCAATTATTGAATCAAACATGCTGCTGATAGAAACGTATTTTGATGCTAAATGGAAAATATTCTACAAGAAAGTATATAAGTCAGCACTGGATTATACCAGCTGTACAGCAGTCGGAACACAACAATTCTTATTCAAGAAGCTTGTGAAATAATTTTATTGTGGCCAAACAAAACTTCAGTTTCAACAACTCTTTTAAGTTCTGAGGAGTTGCTAGTGGTTTCCATACCAAACTAAGATGGTTGTCTGAAATTTGGCTTGTGAGATGTATGAAATTAAACGTTGTGATTTGTGAAACATTGCTTATAGTGTAATGTCATCTGCAAGCAAAGCCATAAAAGCTTGCTATGTAAACCATGGTTCAAATAATAACTTTAGTGTTATGAGTGAATTCTTTCCACCTTGGGTCGTTATAGAATTCAGAGACCTTTTATAGGTCATAAAAGTTTTATAACCCTAAGGACATGCAGCTCACAGAGGGGAAATCCTGAATTCCAGCTATGGCAGATCTAATAATAGACAAAAGCATAATTTCTATACTGGAAATTATCAATGTGTCTCAAAACCAGTGATTCAAATTGTGAAGCAGAATTTTCATTAATTTGCATGTACTTAATGTTTCATCATATTTTATACTTGTAGGTACTTCTTTTTCCTTCCAAAATTTTTATTTTTTCAGAAAAATTAGTTGACATTGTATAATAGTCATTTTTTACTAAATCATACATTTAAAATATAGCAACTTAAAATTCCAAATAAAAATGCTTTTAAGACTACATCAATATATCCTTCCAACTACTGTATTTTCCCAGTATCTGGAAGCTTACTTCACCACCATGACTTATTTCCCCAAGAAATTATTAAAAACAGCCCTCACTGAAATAATATCTATTTATTGTACCTATTAAAATATATGCCGATCTGTGGAAATGAACCAGTCTTCCCAAATTCTGATAAAACTGTAAATACTATTATTCCCAACCTTCATATCAATTAAGAATTATGCTACCTAACTTTTGTCCAGAAGGATTCAAAACTGAACACTCATTGACTATTCAAAGCAGTATAACACCTTTCTAGGAAATCTTCAGTTATATATGAAAGATAATAAGGTTATCTTCTGATAACAAGTCTAGGAGAATGGTACATTAATAGTGTTGTTACTAATGGCTGGTACAGAATTATAAATTTTAAATTTCCTTGACATCTTGGGAATGCCATGGGCGAATAGGTGGCAATATAAATCAAATCAAATCAAATCAATCAATCAATAAAAATGTATTAATAGAGTTTTTGTAGGGGAAGAAAAAGAATTCTTTTATTGGGATACTTGTCTGGTTGAGGAACTAGAGATACAACTGAAAAATACAAGATTTTGAGCTATGTTGACTCCTTTTTTGTTCTTTGGAAGATTTAAAACTGGTAGAACTACAGACAATGCAGATATAAAGGTAGAACTTCATCCAATAAGGGAAGTATTTATAGTTCAGGGTTGAAATGACAAGTATTTCAATGCCATTTGGATAATGTAACATCTGTAAGAAAACAACCAAGCTCAGAGAGCACCAAGGACTTGTCTGAACTTCATCATTTCCATTTTTCTTACTCTTGATTGTTCAATATTATTTTATTTCCATATGCCCCATATCTATCTAATTTGAAACTGTGAACTCTGCAGGGAATTCAGTCACACCTTTATGTTTGGTATCAGAAAGCACCTTGAACAAGTGAAAACAACTTTCATGCATGAAATAGATTTTTTTATATCACCTTGAATCTATAAGCAATGGCCTCTTTTCTATACAGACAACATAGCAACAAATAAACATAAAAATACCAGTTATTTTTTAACCATATACACAGGGGGAAATTACACACTATCTGCTCTTAGAGTGATATTCAAATTTGTTGTCAAACAAAATACTAAGAACAAATGCCTCCATTAAAAAGACATTGGAGCCTTAAATACAGCTTTTAATACTTTAGATCAATTAGCAATTTCTGAAAGTTAGACACATTTTAACAGTGTCATGGAGATGAAAGAGAATATCTTTGAAATGAGCAAAGGAAGAAGAGGGGAAGATTAAATTATGTCTACGGTTATAATGAATCAAAGACTAGAAGGTTGTCTGCAAATCAGCCAGTTTTGATGAAATATTAAGGAGAATGATTATTGATGAAACATGAATAAGCCTTTCTCATTTAAATCACATCTTCCCAATTAACACAACTTAAATGCATTGATCCCATTTTTGACATTCATCTGTTTCAAGAATGGTGGCATATATTTATATTTTTAAGCTTCCTTCACGTGTACTTTTCTGGGTGACCTCCCATTACACCTGCAGGTGCTCATGTAGAAGATGTTGGATATGTAAATACATCTGCCCGAGTAGCTCAGGTTTATATTTGCGATTCATTCAAATGGAAAGGTCTCCAGATTAGGTGCTATCTGAGTGAATTGCAAAATATGTCATAAAACAGAGTATTTTGGGAGGCAAGTAATAAAATTCAGAAACCTTTTTGCCCATTCACCAAGATGTCAGCACATGTGGCTTTTACAAACTTACATCTACAAGAGAAATCATAGATATATGAATTAGCATAAGTTTCATCTGTAACAATGACTTGTAAAACCAATGAAAAAGGAAATTCATTTGTCCTTTTTGTATCTTTTTCAGATACAAAGTATTTTATTTAAAATGCACTGTAAGAAAATTTAACGTACAGGTAGTCCTGAACTTACAATATTTTTAGTTTAGTGACAATTTGAACTTACAATGGCACTGAAAAAGTGACTTATGATCATTTTTCACACTTACAATAGTTGCAAGGGACCTGTGGTAACATGATCAAAATTCAGACATTTGGCAACTGGCTCACATTTATGACTATTGCAGTATCCTGGGGTATGTGGTCACCTTTTGAAACCTACTGACAAGTAAAGTCAATGGAGAGCCAGATTCATTTTACAACCATGTTACTAATTTAACTAAAATGATTTATTTAAAAATTCTGACAGCAAAAACTGTAAAATTGCGGGGTGGGTGGGGGGTGTTCACTTAACTGTCTCACTTAAGAACAGAAATTTTGGAGTTGATTGTGATTGGAAGCCAAGAACCATCTGCATATATTTAATTTAATAAGAGAAAAGTGGGCAAGCAAGTAATCTCATAACATCTAATATCCTAATATCTATATTGAAAGGCAAATAGTTTGCAAACCTGATACAAACTTTATCAAGTAAGCCATACTGCTTTATGTCATATAATTTTGGGGTTATTTTAAATTGGAGTAACTTAGCACCACAAGTCAAAAGAGCCAAAAACAGAAATCTAAACATAGAAATTATGTACTCTTCTCTAACTCCAACCTGAGGTAGTACAAACCTACAGGAATGAAAACAGAAAGTCCTACAGAAACCGACTTCCTAGAAGATAGAGTCAAATATTGACAGAAATCTCCAGTTTTCATGAACATTCTCAAATTGTATGCACATTTTTTTTTCCAGGAAAACTGGGTCTTCCTACATTCCCAGACTTTTGAATTTATACCAGGTAAATTCAAATACAAATATTTGCACACAGATTTTGTTTTTTACATTAAAAAAATCTGTATTATTAAACTGCATTCTTCATCTGACAAAAACAAGAGTTGCTTTTTTCTACATTCCTGGTTTTCTTTGTCTGCATACCAACCACGGCACCAAACAGAGTGACAAATTCTGACTCACTTCTTAAAAGCAAATTGTATTTTACAGAACTCTTTTTGCACACTGCTGATAGCTGATACACTTGAATGAAATGTTTGTAAACTGAACTGAGTGATTGTTAGCTTGAAACAAAAGATGATTGTTAAATGACTTTCTGTTATTCCATTTGTAGCTACCTTTCATGTGAGTCCCTTCCAATTCTTTTCCTGTTTTGAAACCTGCTCCTGGAAGACCATTCCTCTCTTATCTCTTCATATATTTTCCCATTTACAATATGTCTTAAAGAACTAAGCTTAAAAAACTAAAAAGAAGCCAACAGTTGCCCGTCTTCAATTATAAAGTGAACCCTGTTAAAACATTTAAAAACAAAATAAACAAATGATAAACAAAGGCCACATTTAAAAATGCTATTAGAGAAGATCTTGCTGTCACATCAGCTCTTATGAATTTTTTAATGATTTATTTTCAAAATCATAACCCAAACAATGAATAGGGACAAAACAAATATAGCTCACACTAGGGGCTCTACATAAACCCTCATGAATTTATATTAAAAGTGGATTTTTATTGCATCCATATTGGCAGAAGAGTAGGCAGTAACCTAAGACCATTAAAGTTAGAGGTACTAGTTGTTCCCCTTACATTGAGTTTATGGAATAGCAAACAGGTCTTATCAATCTATACAGGAAATAGATCGAGGGGTTATTGATGCATGGTGCATACAGCAGGGAAAAATAATTATTAAAAATAATTAAAAATATAAAAGCCCTAAAGTGTATATGAAATAAATTTTAAATCAACTGAGAATTCTAATTTCTTAAAGAAATGGAAGGCTGATGGATGTGACTAGCTGTATTTACAATATTACTTTTTTCTAATCAACTGCTATGTATTCTTGCTTTCCACAAGACCAGAAAAGTTTCATTTTTACATATTACCATTAAGTCCAAGTAGAAGGGCTTCTCTTGGCATCCAATGTTTAAAGTTCAAATGATGAGAATAAACAACTTGCTGGAAAACAACAGTGCTGTGAAATCGGGTAATACACAGACAACTGTATGGATTTTGTTGTAGTTATATTTATATATGTTAACTATGCTTGTATCATCATACAAATCAAGCATTATTTTTAAAAGAAAGAATGTGGATTGATTCAGAGTCTTGATGTCATTTAAAAGTTTAAAAGATAGTTTGAGGGATCAGCTGTCTTTGAATTGCATTTATGATCTACTCCCAAAGCTCTGAAGCAAAAAGATAGTAACAACTAACTGATAAAACTTCATGTTAATTATTCTGAAAGAAAACTTTTTAGTGCTTTTTGTAGTAATTTACTGAAGAATATCCACTCAGCTCATTTGGGAATCTATGAATTAGCACAGTGCAGAATATAAGTGAACAAAAACCCACAGCTTTATGATTTACTTTGACTTTCTGAACTGAACTAGGATTGGAGTGATTGGACCAAATGATTCCTTCTAACTCTATGCTCCTAAATGTCAAACCTCTCTCTGTTTCTGGAAGAAATTGATTTCTTTTTTAGCACCTGCAGGAAGTGTTATCTTGAGTATTATTTGATAACTTTCAGACTAAGGTATGTTTGAAAAAAGCTTAGAATATATGCAATGAATTACTCTTAGGCATTAAAAATATGATATGAATGAAACTTCAAATGATATAATCATATATTCATAAAATATTATTTTATATTATAAAAAATCCTTTTCATAAAAACAATTCAGAACAAATCTCATATTTCTTTCCTGGCATCTTTCTAAATTATACAAAATCATATTCCTCTCAGAAGCTGTATTAAACTGCAAATAAAAAATTAATACAAAATTAACCTGTCCCTTTTTAACTTGTCAATCACTAACATATGTGCATTAAAAAATAAATAAGAAGGATTTTCTCCACTCTATCCTACTTCACCATTCTTTTATTTTTAGTTGAGTTTTGTGAGATACAAGTTGACTCCACTTTTAATGGAAGAGGAACTATTTCACAAAGATGTTTTTTTCCTGATGGGCATCTGTTCATTGCCATAGTGAATGCAAAAACAAAAACCATATGATTATGGTATTTACTTTTCCATTATAGTGTCCAGAGCAAGTTATGGAATTCTAGCCTACTATTTTGAAGCTATTAAGCAGCACAATGCCCCCTTCCTTTCAATTCCTTTTGAAGACAATGCACTCTTGGGTGGGAAGTGATGTCATAGCAACAGCCTGTAAATGTCCATTATCAGCTGTCGTTTCATTGAATTATCTATATATACTTGATTACACACACAGAGAGAGAGAAGGAGGGAGGGAGGGAGGGAGGGAGAGAGATAGAGAGAGAGAGAGAGAGAGGTATATGTATATCACATGTTTATGCAATATCACTGTCATCTAAAAGAAAAAAATGAAACCAGAGTTGCAGGGCCATTGGTCACATTTTCTTCCGTATGATGCAATCAACATATTTTTTAGCTTGGCTAAAAGCATATGCTACAGGAATGTAACTCCTTAGCAATTATTTGGTGTGACAGAAGAAAAAAACAATTAAAAATTCCATGTAGCTTTCTGTTTCCCCTTTTCCCCCTTCCCCTTTTCCTTCCCTCTTTCTCTGGAATACCTGAAAGGAAGATTCAAGTAACCATTAGAGAAAAACACAGTCATGTATCCATAATCCACTTTTTATATGGAGTTCTATATGGATCTACCTAACCATACCTAACCTAAGCTATTTTTTTGTTTAATACTTAATAAACAATGGCAGAGAATCCTAATTTGGAAAAAAAGCACTTTTCCCATACTTTTTTTTACTTGGAAGCTATATAATATAATTATTGTTAATGTCTCCAAGGCTGTCTTGTAATGTTTTGGTACAATTTAAGGAAATGACTGGAGTCAGTCAATAAATCTAAGCAATTTTAACAAATGGTCCAATAAAATTTCTGTTTATTATATGATTAACTTTCATTTTGTTTTCTGTGGGCCTGAAGTGTGCTAATTTAGTTTGGATCTCTCTCTCCCTCTCTCTCTCTCTCTGTATGTGTGTGTGTGTGTGTGTGTGTG